>OY101444.1:52166388-52766388 GCA_956483585.1 Gymnocheta viridis | reverse complement strand
TTAACAACAGTGACGACGCTGTCGTCAAAAAATAATTTAGCAAATTAAGCTCTTTTTATATTTTTACTTTTACACGCGCTTCCGATCCAATTACGAAATTGCCTTCTTGCTGAAACTATGGGAAAAGAATTTTGCATGATCAGCGTCTGCATACTTGCACATGTTGGTGCAACGTGATCGATGAATTTAACGAGCCAACAAAGTTGGCTGGGAACTGGCAGTCTTGGCTATGGTGTCACAAGTGGCAGTCGAATTATTTTGATTTGTGAAAATATTGTGAATATAATAAAATTAATCTTATTAAAGGTAAATTTATAAAAATTAAAGTGTTTTCATTAAAGGCGCAGTTGGTGGCGCTTAAAATATAATTTTTTTTAGTCATACCGATTAAAATCCTTTAACTGGCGCCCGAGCAGGGAACCGCTTAAAAGACAGCGGGGTCCTTGAATAATAATAATAAAAAAAAAATCAATCAAAGATTCTGCGATTCCTACGGGACCCTCCAGGATCACTGAAGTATAAATAATATTAAAATAACTATAAAATACTAACTTTAACTCCTCCTTTGCTAATCCGGTATTCCTGGTGGTTAAAAAACTAAAAAAACATCACAGAAGGTCACCGAGGTGAAAGTGAAGTAAACCGTACCGTAGTAGGTATCCGCGATTATAAAAGCGGATTTCCAAACCGGAGTCTTACGGAGCTTCCGTGAGGACAAAAGGATTTTAAACGGTCGCGGCGCGTACCATAGCCAAGGCTCAATATAATAATAAAAAAATATATATAAAGGGTGTTTTTTATTGAGGTATAGAACTTTAAGTTGGCATCACTTTTTTAACTGGCGGCCATTTTGTCAGCTGTCAAGTGATTAATATTTAGTTTGGTTTGCCATTTCATCATGAACAGGTTGACAAAAGAACAACGCTTGCAAATCGTGCAAATTTATTATCGAATGGTTCAGTTCGCGAAGTTTACCGCAAGCTCCGTCCATTTTATGGTCGACATAATCGTCCATCAGAGCAATTAATTCGGTTAACCATGGATCGTTTTCGCACTACGTTTACTCTATGTGATAATACGCATCCGCAGAGACGTCGAACAGTGCGCACCGAAGAAACAATTGCCGCTGTAGAGCAAAGTGTTGAAGAGGACCCGAATGAATCGATTCGCCACCGTGCACAGCAATTGGAGCTTTGTCCATCAACTTCATGGAAGATTTTGCGCAAAGATCTTGGCTTGCGACCTTACAAGATCCAGCTTGTGCAAGAATTAAAGCCGGGAGACCATGCAATGCGTCGTGATTTTGGTGTATGGGCCGAAAATGAGATTGATCTCGATGCTGATTTTCATCGCAAAATTTTGTTCAGTGATGAGGCTCATTTTTGGTTGAATGGCTACGTCAACAAGCAAAATTGCCGCATTTGGAGTGAAGAGAATCCACATGAGACCCTTGAGACGCCATTACATCCACAAAAACTGACTGTTTGGTGTGCTCTATGGGCTGGTGGAGTCATTGGGCCATACTTCTTCCGAAATAATGCTGGAGAGTCAGTTACCGTTAATGGAGACCGGTATAGAGCCATGATAACCGACTATTTTGTTCCCGAATTGGATGGCATGAATGTGGATGAGTTGTGGTTCCAACAAGACGGCGCTACATGCCACACAGCGCACGTCACAATCGATTTATTGAAGGAAACATTCGATGAGCGCATAATTTCGCGGAATGGACCTGTCAATTGGCCACCAAGATCGTGTGATTTGACACCATTGGATTATTTTCTTTGGGGATATGTGAAGTCGCTCGTCTACGCCAACAAACCAGAAACCTTAGGGGACTTGGAAGCCAACATTCGTGGCGTTATTGCCAACATACGGCCCCATATGCTCGAAAAAGTGGTTGAAAATTGGACCTGTAGAATTGGCTTTATTCGAGCCAGCCGCGGCGGCCACATGCCCGAAATCATATTTAAACATTAATGGCATAAAATTATCCTTCCAATAAAGCCAAATTGATGGACATTAAAACGAATTTCTTGTGTTTTATTTCAATTCGAAGTTCTATACCTCTAAAAAAACACCCGATATATAAAAAAAAACATAAATATTAATGTGAAAAAATTTACGAGGAAGAATTTCCCTCAAGTGCCATCAGTGCAAAAATATTTTTTGAAATTTCAAAAGAAAAATTATATAAAAAAAAGAGAATAAAGATATAAAAAATTTAATGAAAATATAAAATATAAAAAAAGAGAAAAACGAAAATTAAAAAAGAAAATAGTATTATTAAATTGAAAATATCCTTTTATAAAATGAAAAAAAAGAGAATCGAAGATTGAAATAAAATATAAAATTGAATGAAAATATAAAAATTGAAAATTGAGAAAGAGGAACGGAAATTAAAATAGAAAAGAATATATTGAAAATATCCTTTCGAAATTGATCTCTAAAATAAAATTAAAAAAGAGAATTAAAAATTGAAATAAAAAATAAGAAAATAAAAATTTTTTTTTAAAGAAATACGAAAATTAAAATAAGAAAGAGAAAATATAGCATTGAAAATATTCTTTTGAGAATTGAAATTAAGAGCATAAATCAAAGAGAAAATATAAAAAGGGTCAAGAAAAAGAAGTGAAGTGAAATTGTGCAACGACCAAGGATCTTTTTCAGCAAAGTTTTGCTGATATTTCAGAAATCAGATTTCTATAACCATGCATCTCAAGTTTATTCTCTTCATCGCATTCAACCTGATTGCTTTTGTAAATAGCGTACAAATCTATCAATACAAAACATCGCTGGTTTCATTAAAGATTGGCAATGGATGGATAGCCGATGGGAACTTTAAATTAGTACACGTCATCAACTTGGAGCAGTACATGGATATGGCTGCAAATATATCTTCGCTTATTCAAAGGCACATTCCGCCAAGCAAAAACAAAGAGTTCATTTTGCACCACGTGCTGCAGATGCAAGAACGCCTTAACGAATTGACGAATGTAAAAAGAAGGACGCCTAGATCAATCGATTGGATCGGATCGGCTTGGAAATGGATCGCTGGAAGTCCTGATTCAACAGATTGGAATAGTATACTAAGGAGCCAAGAAAACATCATCGTAAACAACAATGAGCAATATAAGATTAATAAAGAGCTTCGGCAGGCGACGAACCAAGTTGTAAAAAAGATCAATGAAATCATCACCAGAGTAAACAATATCACGAGCGGTAAAGACTACACTTTATTGGAGCAAAGTACCATCAACGAGGTCATTATCTTGAGAGACGAAATAAACGAAATTGTCCGAGCTTGTCAGCTGGCTAAGAGCGGTATTGTCAACACAAATCTGCTAGACCAATCGGAAATAAATAGGATAATTGACGAGCTGGAAACGTTGCCTTGTGGCAATGCAATAGAAGCAGTGGAGTACGGAACGCCATCAATTTATACAAATGGTTCATTATTGTTGTATATTCTGTCAATACCAAAACTTGAAAGAAGCTTTTATAACTTGCTTCTCACTAGAGCTAGTATTAATGAAGGAAAGCAAATAGATCTGCCGTTCGAGAGGGTGCTTGTTAGTGAGGCTGAGACCTATGGTATCAAAGGTAACTGTCTTTTAATAAGTAATTCTACAGTCTGCAAAAGAAAGAAGATGACTGCCTTAACCGCATTCTTAAAGGCGGATCAGCCAGATGCAAATACAGACGTACCCAAGAAGAAATTGTTGAGTTATTGAGTGACGACATTATCTATGTAACGAACTACAAGGGTTTGATTGAGTCAAATGGCAAAACCGAATTTCTGAATGGCACCTATCTCCTGCAACTCTCCAACGAGTCGGTAGTGATAAAGAATCATACTTACTCAAGCAAATCAATCACGAAGGTTCAAGCCCTACCGCCAGTACTAGCAAATATAACACATGACGACCTGCTGCTGGACATCAAATATGTCCATGAAGTAAGCCTCAATAATATAAACCGATTTAGGAGTAAGATTCAATGGTCCCGTTGGAATTAACGTTATGATCCTTATCTCCATGACCTTTTGCATTGGATGGCTCTGGTATCAGCAAACAAAAAAATTAAACCTCCCAAAGCTCCGTATTCAACAACTAACCATAGACTCCCAGATCTGCGGGAGTTTCAATTATTCAAAATGAATTTCTTAACGAGCTGGGACCGACAACAGACTGCCCATAGCAGGGGTATGGAAATACTAACGATGGTAATATGTCCAGAGCATTTTTTGAAAATGATCGGGTAACAGCCCAAATTACTGGGGTCGAAAATCATATTATAAAAAGGTTGGCAGTTATCCTAAATGTTATAAACTATAGAGAAAAGGTAAACGGCTCAAAGTTTCATGATTATGCATCAAAAAGTGTTCAACTCTTGGCTTAGTTCCACATTAGAGAACTGCACGATCAGTGGTTTTCGTGATTCAGATATACTCGTCTTAAATGCGGTTGCGGTGTGATCGCCACCGCATTGCTTTTGCTCAAGTATTCACCATATCCGTACCTACTTGAGTATTGCTACGTTTGAGCTTCTGGCATACTCAATCATATGCGTTCGCGGTGACTGCTCCCGTTTTACTTTTTTCACACATTCGGCAGTCGTACTTAACGTACACAACAAAAACAATATTTGTATACGAACATGCGAGCACATTGATGAGTGCTTTATATGAAGTAAATACATCGTTACCACTGTGTAATTATACAAAAGGTGTACTAATTTAAAAAAAAGTACAAAACTTTTCCTAAAACTTAAAAAGTGTTTAAAACATGTAAAATTTATGATAAAATAAAATAGAATAAATCTTAATTTGAAAAAAAAAAAACATCTATGTATTTGTATTTAACTTTTGTGTTCTGCAAAAATTGCAGTAAATGTAAAATATTAGCGACGCATATATTCATATGAATGTACATAATATGTATGTATCATGTTTCCCAAAATTACCTCTATCATGTTTTAGGGCATAGTTAGGGCATTTATCGCTTCAGGTAACGAAATGCCAAATAAAGCCCCGTCTTATTTTCAATGTTTATTTTATGAAACTCTCATAACACTTGCATTTGGTTTTTTGTAATGCTGCGCACTTGCATTTTTCACTCTCAGTAGGAAAAATAACTATGTTAAAGAACAAATTTAATTTTTTAGAATGAATTCTTGTATACAAATATAAGCAGATAGCGCCTTAAGAAATGTTTTGTGAAAGATTTATACGTAAATATAATTTTTGGGTAATTTTGAATCTTTTATTGTGTAAGATTGAATCTTAAGTCTGGCATCACTGATTGCTTGTGGAGAAAACTTCCAAAAGCAAATATAAAAAAATAATAGAGTACGAAAAGACAAAATACTAAAAGTTTTGCTCATGCAGATTGCAATGCTTGCTGATACTGGTTTTTGCTCTCATTGTTTTTATGTACGCACACTCCGCAAAGTAGCGCGCATATTATGATTGCATCAACTCTTTGTAAATAAACGGCGAGTAAAATCAACACTGCAAATTTTTTTTGCGGTGTTTAAAGTGCTCGGATGTGTAAAGTATAGAGTACATATGCGGTGTATTTATGGTTGCGGTGTGATCGCGCCGTTCTCTGCTACACACCTCCTTTTTCTTGACATATTGTTACTTGTTTACTACATAAGGGTTTCTAAATTTTTTTCTATAAAATATTTAAAGTTTAAATTAATTATTTTAAACGTTGTGGGTTAGATATTCATACATATGTATGTATGTATTTATGTATATGAGGTAAATTTAATTCGTATTATTTGTTTATAATTTAATATTGTTACAAAATTTAAATGTAGAATCATATTTAACGGACATAAAAATACAGCGGTGATTAAGCCCAGTATAATCAACCGTGTGCATGCAAATTTGAGCACTCAAATTCAAACTAACGGAAACAGAACATTCAAGAAAGTTCTAGAAACAGCAACGAGAATCTACTAGATTGTTTAAGAAATCTGTATGAAAAAATCTTCATAGCAATTGTAAAAGCCTAACGCCCTCCATTGGATTACGGATGAAATTTACAATTACAATTGGTTAGTTGATTCACCACCCACATGTTTTTACGTTGCTATAACAACAAAGCCACAAGCAAACTTATTGCCATAGCTGAGGATTTTTGTATTACGTTCGAGAACCGTAGCAAGTCAAATGCTATATAAGCCGACACTGCCAGGCACAAAGAAGTCAGTCTTGTTACTCGTGTATTACTTCGTGTATTTTATAAAACAGTGGTATTAAAGGAAATAAAACATCATTAAGTTCAAAATCAATTTCCGTTGTGTTTTTATTTTATTTTTGACTAATTAAAAGAACTCAAACAAGTAAACGTTATCGAAAAGGTCGAAACGTAACAATATTTATGTGTTTTGTGCTTAGAAAGCGTAGTAAATTTAATCAAGTAGGTATAATTCATTAGAGTGAAACCAGTGAGCAGTTTTGAATAATTGCTGTGGATGAAATTTAAACTAGATTACGAGTCTCATACCAAAAGCAAACAACATGAGTCCTTCGGGATGAAGACACTACCCCTTCGACTGGAGAGCCACTGATCCTCCAGGAATTGGCTTCACCCGACTGCTATGTCTGTTTGCTCTTGCAAAGGTTAAATTAAATTTTTTCAAGTTGAACTTATTACCATATTAAGAAATTTATTATTTTACCTATGTCGCCGTTTTATTTTAAGCAAAATTCATTATGATGATTAGTCATCCACAAATAAACTTCTTTTAAAATATTTTTTCATATAAAAGTATATTATCAATTAAGTTTATTTTGTAAAAACGACGAAACATTCAAGTTGATCAGGCTTAAATGCTTCATAATTTCTACATAGGTGAATTCTATCAAAATAATTATTTGATGTTTTGAAAATTATTTAGTATAGTTCTATATTTGAATATAAAATGATTTTGTATAAGGCATCTAAGTACAATTATTAATTTTATTACACATGCCATTACTTCTTTTCAGAATAATTATTTGTGATTTTTTTTTTATAATTTTTGCCGTTTTAACATAATTCGAAAAATGTTAAGTATAATTATTTTTTTTCTGTGAGTTATATAGTTAAGTTTTTTCAAATTATTTCGCTTTGATCTAATAAATATAAAAATGTTTGTATTTTTTCTTTGTTTTATTATTTTACTTCGTGGCATTTTTAATTTTTCGTTTTTCTAATTTTATGTTTTACAATTTGCTGCATTTGTAAAAGCCATTTATCATTTGATTTTACCTGTGTCTATGAAATTCTCTATATTTTCCACTATATATTCTTAAATTTATCATAAGGTTCCTTCCGTATCAGTATATTATCGTTCAGATTTATATCTAAAGGTGTCCAAACTTGTTTGGACAATAACTTATTGAACATTTGTAGAATTATTATTAAATTATAACATTATCATTGAAGTGAAGTTAAATATTTTGATACATAAACCAATTGCATATAATCGCTGAATGTAATATCGTAAAAAATTATCTAATAGTTGATAGCACTTAAATACTGGAAAATGTTGGAATTGTCAATTGAAAATAAACCGCGCTTTTCTGAAACCCGAATGCTTAAAATGTAATAATGTTGAGTAAATTTTAATTATTCATGAACCCTCATCAAACACAGACCTTACGTCCTTTTTCGCAACATTAATTGCACCTGAAATAAAATCTACAATTAAGTTGGTAATTTTCCTAACTTTTTTATTTAATTGGAAACCCGAGGTAAGCGCCCATAACTCTACTTCTCCTTAAATCGAAAACGATTGCAGTACTAACCCCCAATTACTTTCTTTTCCCAAACCCTGAATTATAATTGCGTGGAGTAATTATAATTTTCATCACCTTATAGATTGGCCACTACCTCAAACCCATCCCCCGTAATTTGGCCAACCATAAGGAGAATTTAATAATCCAGCAGCAGATTATTCAAAAGGATTTTAGTATTTATCATAAGCTCTTTTGTTTCGAAGTTTATGCTTTTCGATAAGTTCACTAGTCAATTTATGCGTTCTTTGTCGAAAACAGTGCGGGGAGATGCGTTATGAAAAAACGTAAAGTAGGTGAGATATGTTTCGCAACCGGAAATATTTTCAGCTATATATGCTCTTACTTATTCGTTAAAAGTTCTCTGATTCCGTTCCACTGTTCCCAAACTCACATTTTAATATCCAAAAGTTTGCATAGTTCGGTAAGTACCTGATTTTTGAACTCCGTGCCTAGATCGGATCTAATGTTGTTCATTGAACCGTATACTAAAATGAACTTCTGAAATATAGATCTAGCTACTGTAGTCGCACTTTAATCTGGTATAGGTATTGTCAATAGATATTTTGTCAAGTCACATATACGAGTCAAAGCGTATTTATTTAATTTGCATTTGTCACAATTTTTCACGAATATTGCAATTTCCTTGGTATTTTCTTCGAAAATTCATGTGAAATTTTGTAGTAAATTGGCATCTTTTCGATGTTTACGGCGGAAGTTTCTGTTTTGTTCTGTGTTTTGTTTGACATTCCGCGGGTTGCAACAACAAAGATGTCTTCACTGGCGTTTTTCAATTCGCTAATTGAAACTCGCGAGAGCATCTGCAGCTACATTTGATTTTCCCTTCATATATTCCACTATGAAGCTGTATTCAGAAAGCTCTAGTCTAATTCGAGTTAGCTTCGATGAGGGATCTTTGATATTAAATAAATACACCAACGGTCGGTGGTCTGATCTTTGACGCGTCCACTGTTATTATACTGTACTGCAATAAATTCGGAGAAATTGAACTAGCTTTTAAGTGCCTAAGAGCTTTCTGACATTTTTCATCCCAAGTGTACATTCTTCCTGGTGATATAATTCAAAGGGGCTGCTATAACTGCAAAATTGTGTATAAATCTGCGATAATAGTTTGCAAAAGCTACTAACCTCCTGACTTCATCTTTTCTGGTAGGAACTGGCCAATTTCGAATAGTTTCTATCTTCGATTCGTCCGGTAGGAGTCCATTTGAAGTCCAGTTATGTCCTAAGAATGTGACTTCTGGTCTAATAAAAATTGCACTTGCGCGGATTTAGCTTATACTTCCGAAGAATATTAAAAACGTTTATCAAATTATTAAAATGATGTTGCATGCTGCAGCCAATTTTCTTTACCAACATTACATTATGATAATGTCATTGACGTCTAAAAATGATTGATGTGGTAACATCCCAAATAAAACGATAGACATTATTCGCGAAAACGAGTAAGGTGCAACGTTTAGATCAAAAGGTAAAACCTTCCAGCGAAATGAACCAGAATTTGTACAAAAGGATGTCACGTCTCTTGAATGTACGTGTATTGGGATTTGATGAAAACAAGAGTATAGGTCAAAAAATTGAAAAGTGTTTAGCTCTTCTAAGATTGTCTAATATATCCTCAATTCGAGGAAGCGGAAATTTGTCTGCTATTAACTTTTTGTTCACTGCCCTATAGTCTACACACATTCTATATGATTTTTTGCCATCAACGCTTTTCTTAGGGACCAATATCAAAGGACTATTGTAATTGGAATGACTGGGTTCAATTAGTTCGTTTTCTAACAAATTGTTTACTTGCTTATCTATTTGTTCCCTCAGGGAGTGTGGCGTAGTAGCAGTTTTTTATGTTAACAGGCGAGTTATCGTTCAATCTGAAGCTTTGTTCGTAAGTTGTTAGTAGTCATTCTATCTTCTTTCATTGCAAATAAATCCGAATAGCTACAACTGATTATTTACCTCGCTTGGCATTTGATTAATCAGTATTCATTTTAGCTTTTCTTTACGTTTCTTACTTGGTAGTACTTCATCTATTTTGTAAATATTATAATTCGTAAGCTTTTCCGTTTGTATACTTGACGTGGTTATACGTTGAAAGGTGTCTGATACATTAACTATCCTTACAATAGTTCTACCTAAAAAAATCTCTTGCGCATCTACAAAAAGTGGTTCTTCTATGTCTTCTAATTGGAACAGTCTGCACACTTCTAGCTAGGTGAAATTATGCAGCTGCTCTTGTCCATACCATGTTCTATTGGGATTCGTAATTTTCTATTAAGAAACCGCAACGAAATTATAATTTTTTCTTAGTCAATGTTGCATTTGTTTGTTTTTAACAAATCTTTTTCAAGAATACCATCAGACGGAATGTTAAAGTTATCATTGACTACGTGTAGTATTTGCGGTATGTAATTATCGTTAATAACATTGTGTGTAATTTTTTAAGTCATAGCAAAATAACCATATACGGACACCACTACGTGATAAAAGACCAAAAAAAAGAAGACCCATGTCTCCCAGTTTTGCCCAAAGTCATGCACTTTTTATATGGACCCCCAAAGATTTCTGCCACCACTCCACATAAAATTGGGAATTGTTAAAAAATATTCGGGAAATTTTTCACTTTTGCAGCTACCTGAGCGCTACCTAAACGGTATTAAGAATCATTCCTAGGAAGTTCATATTTTCTAGGAAGTTGTTTACTAAGGTCTTAGGTACATTTTTGTAGTTGATTGTTTTCTTGAATTTTTAACAGTTTTACAGCTACCTATGGACCTAAACAGTGGAAAAAGGTGAAAAGATCGAATTTTTTGAAATTTTTTGCGATTTTCATCTTGAAGATGAATATTTTTTGATTTTATATGTTCACGATTTTCGTTCTTTATGACAACTTTTCCTCAGAGAGTAAATCAAAATTCAAACGATTTGTAAGATATGAGCCTGAGAAAATGATCAGTATTTTGCAAAAATGACACCGAGGCCCCAAATCTTTGGGGGCCCATAAAAAACGTGCATGACTTTGGGCAAAACTGGGAGACACGGTCTTTTATTACGTAGTGGTGTCCGTATATGGTTATTTTTTTCGTGTTGCACTGTGTAATTAGATTTGGATTGATTTTACCGAGGGTTGGAGTTAACTGTGATGTTACACCTGATATGTTTATTATCTCACTTTTATCTAAAGTTTGACGCGATGTTATGCTTGAAAATTTTACAATGGAAATATCAGCTTGAGAGTCCACTAGAAAAGTACTTAGCTGTTTTGTATCTGTACATGTTATGCTTATAACGTCTGATTAATTTCAATTTATGCTGTATATTAGACGACTTGGATTTACCTGATTTTCAGGCATTAATTTTGACTTATTTCCCCCAACGTCGGCTGTTGAGGAACCTCCGCGTTCAAATTCCTGACAGAGGTCATACTATTGTTAGGATTGCGAGAGAATTGTCGTCTATTATTCCCCGGTAATTGCCACGCTGTTGGTCACAATTCGAATGTCTATACTGGTTGTTTGAATAATTCGTATTATTCTGGAAATTGGGACAATTTCCTCTTTAATAACTTCAACCACGGAAACTAATGCGTGTATTGCCACGGTAAAAATTATTAGTACGAGAATGGTTTGAGGATTCCTGAGAAAATTTGTCATTTCTATGTGCGCTATAACTACTTAAGGCCAATACCTGACGTTGTTTTACCGCAGTCGCTTTTTCCACTACCACCGTTGCAACCACTTCCTTTGGGTCAGAATATACCGAAGAGGCTAAAATTAATTTAGTTAAATCAGATCATGCGTTCAGACGATAAACCGACACTGTCTGTTTAATATACCTAGAGTACGCCCAGTGGTCGAAATTCGACCGCCAATTTAAACGTATATATATTGTTGCATTCATTTAAACAGAAGAAACTACCTAATTACTTATTCCCTTCCCCACGGAAAAAACAATAAAACAAATAAATTTGCATACAAACAAGCACATTTATAAAAAATCTTATTACATATATACATATGTATGAACCAATACTTTCATAACTGAATGCGTGTACGTTTGTATTCATTATTTATTTATTTATTATTACTGAACCGATTTATATAATATATAATCGGGTCACTAAAGCTCAACAATGTTTACCACTTGGCAAAAGAATGAATTAAATCGGTTGGCAAACAAAGGAGAAACAGGGATCTAAAAATTTTTCTTTGCCTATTTATATATAGATGTATAGACTTCAGGGTAAACCACTCTCTTAAATCACTTTCTTAACTACTAAATACAAATTTAAATCGTTTTTAATGTTTCTATTTCCTATTCCATGAGAAAGACCACATATGTATGTATGTAGGAATATGCTAGCCTAATAATATAAACACTCCATCACATTCCAACATTCCAGTATGTTCAGTAATTTAAAGCGCAGAAAAATAATGAAAACAATGAACAAAAACAAAACGCACACAAAATAAACCAAAAATAAAAAACTTACTTTGTGCTGTAGGTGAATTTAACTTTAATCAAAGTTATTAATAATTAAAAAAATATATTATTTTTAAGCATCTAAAGAAAAATAATACAGTACCATAATGTATTTAACTTTAATAAAACTTACTCGTTCTTTAAATATCCAAATTTTATTAGTTTCAGCAATAATCGTTTAAGTACATACAAAGATGGAAATAAGAATAGAATGAACAAATAAAATAAGTTTTTCCTTCTGAGTGTTTACGGAGTTGCCAACCTAAATTTCATTTATTTAATTTTGAGTTTTTTGTTGTAATTTTTTAGCAAATTAAGAGAGAAAGAGAGAGCATGGCTTTATGATTGGCAAATATTCTTAACTGTTTTTAATCTGAGACACAAAAATGTAGAAGAAAAAATACATTCTGCACTGCAAAAAAAAAATCAAGCGAATACGTTGAGTTTAAGTAAGTTAAAATGGTTCTTAACTTTTTTCACTTGCCTATTTATATATAGATTCCGATGAAAAAAATATTTAAGAATTTGTTATATATAAAAATACAGAAAGCAATAAATGAAATGGAAACAAAAGGAATTTAAACTTTATGACAGTTGTACTATATGGCAATACAACAGGCCGTTCACAATACTTTAGAATTTAGAATACTTTGTGAATTGGCTATAAGTTTTTTTTAAAGTTTCACATGAGAGAAAGTTATTTGTAAAATTATGAAATTGATGATCGAAACTGCCCTGGAATATTGTAAGTGCAGCACCATGTTTCTTTACAAATTTCTCTCCACGTCGAATTTTACCTTAAGTATATTATGTAATATAATATAATTTTGTTTTATCTGCTACGTTTTTTAATCTTGAAAATTTTTTGTCCATGTTTAATGAGACTTACAAAAAAGTGAACAAATTATTACATCAAAAAGTATTAGATTTTGGTTTCAAACAAATTATGCTAGTACAGGATATTTTCCAAAAATGTCAATGCATCAAGTCCAAGCAAAATGCTAAAATGGTAACGCTGCTCAAAATTCAATAATCAACATTGCTGCAATTTTTGGTCTTTTCAATATGAATTACTCACAAAAAATAAAAATAATGCTTAAATTCGCAACAATGAGTAAATTTTCCTTACTTATATGGCATTTACACCAGACCAAAATCTAGTACTTATGAGATTTCGAGCAAAATCTTATTGATTTTGACTAGATTTCCCATACAAAACAAAATCTACTTCGTCACTAAATTTTGTTAAAATCTACTCAAAATTTTGTAGAACTTAGTGATGCAACTGTGTTTTTTCGTAAATTGTACTGAAAAATACTACGCTTTTCAATAACATGACTTTGAAGGGTGTGCTCGCCAGCTGCTTCGCATTTGAATGGTAATTTTTCGTATGGAGTTTGACATTCGAAAATTAAAATTCCAATCAACTGTTTTTGTCATGGATACGAAATCTTAAAAAATGTCAGGAATAACCAGTTGTAAACGGTAGAGATTTTGATAGAGATTTCAATTGAAATCAACTAGATTTCGGTTTGGTGTAAATGCCATATTAAGTACATTATGGGTGCCTAAAAGTCTGTTTGAATTTGCTTAAGCATTTACCAGACTTTTCGTTCAATTTTGACAGTAGCTTAAGTTAGCTTATGCATATTATGGTTGAGCCTTTAGCTTTTTTTATTTCATTATCATATATATATCTTATTTATCTATCCGTAAGTTAAGGTAGTGTTCTGAAGTAAGTGTTGGTAAGAGTTCCACTACATTGTTGGCTCTGTGATTTTAATCATGTGTTCCATCATACCAATCAATTCTGATATTTTATTTTTATGTATTTAGCAATATTATATAGGTATGTATTAATTTTCATGTTTCAAAGTAGGGATTGGAAGAAGGGTAATAATTATAAAAACAAAATGTTGAACAATTTAACAAAAAACTCTATCCATTTTTGACATGAATTTTTATATGATACTGATTTTATTCAACATGATGGATGTGGTCAAAAAGTGTCACCGTGCGCAGTGCGTATCACAATACGGGAGCACTTATTTTAAAGCCAAAGCAGTTAAAATTCAAGTGATTTTTAACCATTAGAAACATTGTCGTAACTTCAAAAATTACGAAAAACTCACTGTGCATAGTGCCTCTGTTGGCCTATGGCTATCGGTTACTTTTTTTTAAAGTGGAAGGGGTTATCTTTCAAATGCTTTGTACTTTTTAAAATTCTTTATTATAGACAAAAGCCGACACTGAGCACAGTGCCGCGGCAAACCTATGACCATGCAAATCAAGTATATTATTTTCTTTTTTTTTAATTTTTTATTTAAAAAAAATTCATAAACAGTTCTGTCAAGGGGTAAAAGTTGGAAGGGGAGATTTTAGTTCATCCACCAAAATTTTCTTTTGTTTATGTTTGGAAAACTTTTTTTATCAACTGAGTAAATAGTTGTATAAAAACTAGTATTATCAAGCGTGATTTGATTGATATGAATAGCTTTTTTATTGGCTCTTCTATCTTCTATATATTTAATTTTGGATAAATTCTTTACTGCCGAGATATGCGAAAGCCTCAGGTGGTACTAGGGTGATCGATTATTCGACATTTTCCAGACATCATTTTTTGGATTTTGCATATTTTTAATTGTATTTGTTGATTAATCATAGGATAAGGATAGTATCGAGTATTGGCGTATAATTTCTTGTTCGAATTTCCCCAATGACCTTGGTGGTATATACAGTGGTGGCCATATAATTAAAACATTCGTAATGATAGTAAATTATTCGTTTTATTTTCAAAATTAAAAAAGACAACAAATTTTATTTTGCAGTTCTTAAATCTATAACTTAAACAGTTTCCAGTACACTTGTTAAATAGATAATTTTAAATTCTGTAAAGAAAAAATATTAAAAAAGTGTTTAATTGGGTTGGCCATATAATTAAAACATTTACTATTTTATTTTAACCACAATATTTTTTGTACTTACCATCAATATTTCGTGAGGAAACCTTTGTTTTTTATAACATTTACACATCTGTATGGCAAACTCTCAGCTAAGTGCCTGCGGAGAGGTTGAGGAATAGCCTACCAACACATTTCGATGTTTTGCCACAATTCATCAGCATTTTTGGTATTTTTGTTTTCCATCCTCTTTTCAACTTCACTCCACAAGTTCGCAATTGGATTGAGATCAGGCGATTGAGCTGGCCATTTTAAAACGTGTATGGTTTGTTTGTATAAGCAGCTCTTCACAAGCCATGAATGTGCTTGGGGTCACTGTCGCGCATGAAGTGCCACATTAACGGTAAATTTTCCTCCATACATTGTATTTTCCATAATGTTTATGTAAACATGTAGATCCATTCTTGAACTGGTCATCAAAATTGGTCCAATACCATGCCAAGAAAATGCACCCCACACCATAATGTTGCCGCCCCTATGCTTAATTGTCTTGATGGTATACCTAGGATTGTGTTGTTGGTTAACTGGATCCCATACATATCATTTTATATCTGATCCCCATCGACCAAATTTGGATTAGTCGCTTCATAAAATATTTGTTCAAAATCTCACTGGTTTCTTAATATTTTCTTTGGAAAAATTCAATCTGGATTTCAAATTTTTTTTGGAGACGAAAAGTTTTCGTTGTGCGATGCATCCTCGTAAGGAAGCTTCATTGAGCCGCCGTCTAATAGTTCTAGATGAAATACCAATACCATATGATAACTCTAATTCAACTTTAAGCTTTTTAGAACTGTTAAATGGGTCAGCTTCAGAGACTCTTGCGACTATTTCGTCTTCGTTGGCTATGGTTTTATGGGGTTTGAGGGCTCTGGTACATTATTTGAGGTTTCAAATGTATCAAAATGTTTCATTGCATTATACATTTTTCCTCTAGAGCAATCAAGTAACTGGGAAATTTCATTTACTGTATTCCCGGACCCTCTGAGATTAAGTATTGCATTCGTTTCTTTCCCGGAACAACTAGGTCCTTTTCCCATACTTGATGATTAATTTTTGTATACATTTTTGCTGATATCATTTAAAACATACTTACCAATAAATTTTCAAAAATCAAACAAAATTAAATATAACAAATACGTTATTAAAATAGCAAAACTAAAAATGTTTTAATTATGTGTCCACTTTAAAAAAAACACTTTCACTAAATAATGACTTCCTTTGAAAGAAAACTGAATGGAAAAGGAAAATAAAGAAGGAATCAAGTGTAAAAGACATCAAATTTATCTTTCCAGTAGAAAAGTCCCTTTGAAATAGCAAGAGATAATATATAAAAACCGAACAAATGAGAGATCATACATATGTTTTAATTACATGTCCACCACTGTATATGTTAACTTCATATCTGGTTCAGCAAATAAATTTGGCATTTTGTCCATTCGGTAATAATTTTGCTTTGTTTATCCGTCACATGTTCATCCCTTATTTTGATCATATTGATCGATTCTGACTTCCTTTGATGAATTTAGAATTTTAGTTCCGTTTTCAAGCAACATGTAACTATTTCTGGTGTAAATAACTGCTCCTAATTGTCTCAAACTATCGCTTAATCCTATGAAAATACTTTAGGTTAGGAAGGATATTGAAAACAGGGTTCAGAAGAATTCATATATCAATATTCAAATACGAATATTCATGCTAAATTGTCATATATGAACTTGCAAAATTTTCTGTTTTATGCTCGCATTCGAAAATAAATAGGTACGATTTTTTTGATTAACGCACACATGTATGAATAATTTTTTTATTTTTAAGTGCATACATACATATATGTATGCGAATAGTGAGAAATTAAAAAAATGCAAACTATTCAAAAAAGAACAGCAAACAATTTCTTTTAATCTTAATGTTCATTTGAATAAGTGTATTTGTTTTTTTAAGCAGCGTATATTCATTATGAATATTTACAGTGAATATTAGTGTTGAATATACGCAGCTTAAAACACGAACATGATGTACATAGCAACGTGTTGTGTATGTTTATAAGCGCGCAAGTATGTTAATATATGTGTATTGATTGTATTTTCTTTGTTATTGTATATTTTTATAGAATATTTTTTCTTCTAAATATATTTATGTATTTAGATATGTACATGCATACATACATATCTATTGTTTCATTAGATCTTGACATATGGCAATCCTCAGGGTACAGAAATAGATGGTGACGAAATGGCAACCCTAGCAAGACTGACAGGCAGGTGAAGGTAGAAAATAAGCATAGTCATTAAGAGCAAAACTAGACATGTGGTAAGACTTAAATAAAAGAAAACTCATTCTGAAACATGGTGTCAGGTGTGCAACAATAAAAAGCAAAAATTTATGGACAACTCGGTAAATACTGAACAGAAGGAAGTTAAGATAGAGGAAAAGAGCAGTCAACAGATGACGAACACAAACACGAGTACAGTGGCTATTAGTGTCCCAGAACAGATGTTATTAGAAGATCCGGGGAAGTATTGGCCCATGTGGAAGCAGCGTTTCAATATTTATTTATTGGCGTCAGGAAAGAAGAAAGAACCCCATGATGTCAAAATTGCACTTCTGCTGCACTATATTGGTGAAAAAGGAGTATACATATACAATTCCTTTAACTTGACCGTAGAGGAAGAGACAATTGAAATTGTGTTAAGGAAATTTGATGAATATTGAAACCTTAAAAAAAATATTCAAATGGAGACATTCAAATTCTTTAATATAATACAACAACAAGGTCAGCCATTTTGTGATTTTGAGACGGCCCTTCGAAAGCAATTAAAATTCTGTGAATTTGCGTGTTCGGCAGAGTGCAAAAAATTTGAAGATAGAATACTTCGTGACAAAATCATTTTGGGAGTATATGATAAGAACTTACAAACGAAACTCTTAGAAGCAAGAGAAAGTAACTTGGAGGAAGTAATTCGAAAATGCAATGTAGCAGAGGTAGCAGAAATAATTAAAAAAAACGCTGGAAGAGAAAACAGAGGCAAAAGTTGATGCACTGCAGGATATTGCAAGAGGAAGAAATGTGAAGCAGAAAGAAAGTGTATGCTATCGCTGTGGTTCGGCATGGAACGCAGAGCATTCTAAAACCTGTCCAGCAATAAAAAATGGCCGTAGACAGAGCTGTAAAAAGCTGCAATCAATTGACATTGAAATCAAAGTGATTTCAACCAAACTGATTTCATTCTTTGATTTCTAAATGATTTCAGATTTCAAAATGAAATCTTGTCAAAATTGCAATATTTTTTGATTGCAATCATTTTGAAATCATTTTTTTTAGAAATCATTGAATGCAATTAATTTAATTGCAATCAATTCGATTGCAATCAAATTTTTGTTGAAATCATGTGATTTCAATAAATTCCCTTAAAATCACAACTATAGTAAAAGGCTCCAAAATGACATGAAAAACGTGGGTTTGTTAGTCATTTGTTGCATTTTTTTTTCTACGGAAGGACTGATTGCAATTAGAAATAATGTTTACCAATTTTACAAAACTTTGTAAATAAAAATTGCCATTTTTCATTTGAAGAAGAATTTTGATTCTGATTTAACTTTGATTGCAATTACTGGATTTGATTGCAATTAAAGTAATTGCAATCAAATCGATTGCAATCAAATTTGATTGCAATCAATTTATATATAAATTGATTTAAAAAAATTGATTCAATCGTTTTTATCATATTGATTTCATGATTTCAAATTGAAATCATGAAATCAATTTACGATTTTGAATGCAATCAAAAAATTAGCAATCATTAAAGCGAAATCATGTGATTGCAATTAAATCGATTGCAATCATTTACAGCTCTGGCCGTAGATGCATTAAGTGCAAGCAGCCGGGTCATTTTGAAGTGATGTGTCGTATGAAAACACTTAGAGGTGGAACAAATAACCGTTTTCTAAATGTGTTGGCAGCCTCTGGAGACAAAGGAGTAGTTCCCACCTGTGCGCCGTATTTTGATGGTAAAAATTATGATAATAACCTTAAAAACAAATGTAGAATAAGTATTATTTCTGATTGTAGAATAAGTTATTTGGGTGGTAGTTGGTTTAAACGTTTTAACGTGAACGGACTGGATATTAGTTTTAAAATGGATACGGGCGCTGATGTTAATTGTTTACCAGTGAAATATATTAGAAAAATGAATTTGGAAAATAAAATGTTTCGTTCGAATACTAGACTGTTTGCTTATGGGAATATGAAGATAGCAATTGTTGGAAGAATCAGACTAAGGTGTACTGTTGGTTGTGGTGGTCAGGCTGTAATTGTTGAATTTGAGGTAATAGAAAACGATCATCAGCCAATATTGGGAAGGGAATCATGTGTGGTTCTGGGACTAATTAGGAGAATTGACAAGGTAGAGTGCAAGGAAATAGTGGGTGGACTTAAGGGACTCGGTAGTTTGCCTGAGAGCAAAGTAGGGTTGCCAGAAGGGCCTGATTTGGCCTGATTGTCAAGTTTTTTAATGCGCGTCAAGTGTCAAGTGAAAAAGTGATTTGTCAAGCTTTTTTGTAAGTTATTTTTTTTTCTCAAATTTATTCTAGCTATGTAGTAATACTTAAAAAAAGTATGTGTATATTTCTAAAAAACAAATCTAAAGCCCATATTTTTATTTTTTTTCTGCAATTATAGTTTAAAAAATAACTATAAACTCTGTACAATTATTATAAAAGTGCCAACACTGATATTTACCCTATTACTCAACACTAGTAAATTGACAACATTGAACCAGAGAAGCAAGTCGTGGACTTTTCGTCGGCGGCGGCGGCGATTCGGCTTGAGCAGGGGTTTTACCGGCGCGCCATCCTTCTATCAGCTTAGCCGACTTGATATACCCATGGTGGAATAATACAGGCGGTTTTTCATTGTTTTTTTTTTAATAAAACTTATGTGTTTGAAGAATTGTCAAGTTATTTATGAAAATTATTATTTATTTATTTATTATAGACTAGCTAAAAACTCTCAGCAAAATTGTTTTTACGAGTAAAAGTTGAAATTCAATTCGTATTTTCCCAATAATAATTATCCAGAAGTTCTTCTTTAAAAACTAAAAATCTCTTTTATATATTTAGTATGAGTGTTTTTATTTGTCAAGTTTTTTTTTCAAAATCAAGTTTTTTTTCTGGTCAATGTCAAGCTTTTTGACAAATTAGATCTGGCAAGCCTAGAGCAAAGAGAAATTTATTAACAATAACAGTGAGGTTTTTGAGGGACTAGGAGGGATGCCTGATAAGTGCTTGACTGAGTTAAAGGAGGGATCGCAACCGAAACTCAACTATAGGAAAAGGATACCATTTAGTTTGCATGAAATATTAAGAAAACAACTGAATCTAATGATTGAGGATGGGGTGATAAGCAAAATAGATATACCGACGGAGTGGGTGAATAGTTTGCGAATTGTTGAAAAAACAGATGGGTCTTGAAGGATATGTCTTGATCCGAAACCGTTGATTAAGTGTATTAAGCGTGAACGTTGCATTATACCGACGTCTGAGTCAATTATAAGTCGAGTTGGTGGTGCCAAATATTTTACAGTGATGGACCTTAAAAATGGGTTTTGGCAGGTTATACTGGATGAAAGGTGTTCAGAGTTAACGACCTTTATGACGCCTTTCGGGTTATATAAGTGGAATCGTATGCCGTTTGGTCTGAGTAGTGCTACTGAAATATTCATGCGGTATATGATTCGCATATTTGGTGATCTGGAAGGTATTGAGGTCTATTTTAATGATTTGTGTATTTTTGGTAGTACTAAGCAAGAGCACGAAGAACGACTTGTCAGTGTAATTAATAGGGTTAAGGAGTTTAAAGTAAGATTTAATGCCAGGAAGGTACAGTACAGATCACAGCAAAACTACTGGCGTTGACACGAAATGATGTGAAATGGCATTGCGACGAGGGTCATACTAAGGAGATAGAGAGATTGAAGAAGATAATTTGTACTCCTCCTGTATTACGAATTTATGATCCGCTGTTACCACTGGTCATACAGACGGATGCATCCAAAGATGGTATTGGGTGTGTACTTCTGCAGAAAGGGTGTCCTGCTGCCTTTGCGTCACGTAGTCTGAATAAATGTGAACACAGATACGCGCAAATAGAAGGAACTACTGGCTGTGGTTGTGGCATGTGAGAAATTTCACTACTATATATAAGGTAAGAATGTAAAAGTACAGTCAGATTATAAGGCACTTGAAAATTTAATTAATAAAAAGATCTGGATAAAGTCACCGGACTGCAAAACATGTTCATGAGGCTGTTGAAATGTCCAGCGTTAACAATAAAATATGTGCCCGGCAAGGAGTTGCTAGTGGCAGACTGCATATCACGAGTATATTTGCCAGAAACAGGGGGCCCAATGTTGCAAGTCTGTGGTGCACTCAATAATGTGGAAAAGTTGTAGGTCGGACCAATGTAGACAGACATTTAAGAGGGCGACGCGATCGGATAGCTGTTTGAGTATAGTGATGGGGTACATTAAGGGGGAATGGCCAATACGTAAGAAGTTGGGAGCGGAAGAAAGACAATTTTACAGCATTGAGTTGTAGTGATGGGCTAATATTTTTTAGAGAGAGATTGGTTGTACCCGTTGAATTGAGAAGACAGGCATTGCAGTTACTGCATTCAGCTCACCTGGGTGTTGAAAAAACTCGTATGCGGGATAGGGAGTTGTATTATTGGCCTGGCCTATCAACTGGTATTGAGCAGTTTATCAGCTCGTGTAGGATCTGTGAAGGGATGCGTAGGAAGAATCAGAAAGAAACATTGCTGCTGCCACCGGAACCTATGTATGCTTGGGAGCAGGTGGCAATGGACTTTTTTGAATATTCTGGTAAATCGTACTTAGCTATTGTTGACTCATACTCGGCTTGGTTAGTTTCTGAGAAACGGAAGAATAAATCGATTGATGAGGTAATAAATGTTTTAAAGCAATTATTTTGTAGAGTTAGTTTCCCAACAGAAATAAGATCGGATAATGCGCCATTCAACAATTACAAATTTCAAGAATTTGCAAATTATTATAACATTAGAGTAAAGTTTTCGAGTCACAACTACCCGCAGAGCAATGGGTTGGCGGAAAAAGCGTTGTCGATGGCTAAGGGAATCCTAAGGGAAAATGTTCTTAGTGGAGGGTGTAACTACCAGGAACAGATATTGGAGTACAATGTTACACCGTTACAGGATATGCTTTTGTCGCCAGCACTGTTGTTTATGGGGAGGACACTTAAGACCAGTACCTCGTTTCTATATTTATTAGTGAGAAGTTTTCACATCGAGAATTGTGAAACAAAAAATTCCATCGTTTCTCGATTTGTGAGAAAAAAGTATCTCTGTATATCAATGCGAAAAGAGACAACGCTGATTATATTTGTACTGGAAGATTTCCAATAAACAGTTGTCAAATATCATAAAACGTCAACGAAAAGTAAAAAAATAAAGGAAAAATAGTGAATGTGGTTCAAATAAATAAAAATTACAAAAAACAATTAACGCCACAAATATTTCAAAATTTAAACTAATAATATTATTAAAAACAAATAAAAAATGTTTGGTGTTGCATTGCTAACAGCAGAGCACCTCGATCGCAGAAATATGATGCGGCTTCATCGTCGCCAATTAAGGGATGCAACCGACCCATTTACGATTCCGGAGCAGCGTTTTAGAGATATTTATCGTTTAAGCAAGGACGCTGCACTTGCTTTGTTTACAGAAATAAGTCCATACATCACACAGGGGATGAGGAAAACATTTATACCCCAACCGCTTCGAATGTGCTCAGCCTTGCATTTTTTTGCTACTGGTTCATTCTATAGGGACATTGGGCAAGACTTTACTGCTTCTATAAGCAAAAGTGTTGTATGTCGATGTATCCATGAAGTAGCCGATATTTTGGAACGGAAACTAATGGTAAAATGGATTAAGTTTCCAACAGTTTCAGAATATGAAGCTATAAAGCAGAAGTAAGTATTTTTTTCAAATCATTGTTGGGCAAATGCAATTTTTAGTGAAAATTAAGTCAGTATTATTAAATTTACGGTAATTCAACTAATTCCCATATTTTACGAAGAGACTGGCTTTCCCGGAGTGATAGGCGCAATAGACTGCACTCATGTATGCATTAAGAGGCCAAAACAAGAAGTTGAGGGATATTATCTAAATAGAAAAGGCTACCACTCCAAAAATGTTCAGTTGGTAAGTTTTTTTTGCAATTATTGTGCACTTTTCTAACAATTATTATATACAAAAATCTAATGTGCATACATTTTTAGATTTGCGACTACAATTTGAAAATACTTGGAGGATTTGCGAGGTTTGGAGGGTCTACACACGACTCATACATTTGGGAAGCCTCTCGCGTTAACGCTCTATTGCAACAGAGGTACGAAAGTGATAGAAGCAATCATTCTTGGTTGTTAGGTAAGTAATTTTTTTAGTTCTCTACACATACATACATATTGGGGAAAATTTTGTAATTTCTTAACACTTATTATTTTATTTCAGTATATTTAGGTGATTCCGGCTACCCTTTACGACCTTGGTTAATAACTCCATACAGATCCTCAACTGAAGATGAAAGAAGATTTAATACTGTCCATGCCCAAGATAGAAATTGTGTGGAACGTTTAAATGGAGTGCTAAAAGGTGTTTTTAGATGTTTGCAGGTTGGATTACATACCACACCGCAAATGGCTGGAAAAATTATAAACGCTTGCACAGTACTCCACAATTTTAGGAAGGAACATGGGTTATTACGTGAAGATAACATAATAGAACTAGTAAATGAAAGAAATACTGCTAGTGATGATGAAGAGGAACTGCCGGAACCACTTCGAGAAGCCTGTCGCCTTCGCGATAGGCTTAAAACTAGAATTTGTATGTAATTAATAAAACGTAAAATAAAAAGTCATTGTTTTTTATTAAATAAAAATAAAATTACATAAAAAAATGAATTCAGTTACAAAATTACATTAAGGGCCTGTTCCACAATGTCGACAAGTCGATGTCGTAAACAAAAAATTTAAATTTGTTTTTGTTTTCAATATAAATAAGAGAACGACATCGACTTGTACCAAGCCATTTGTGCCGTCGCCGAGACAGATACCCAGTATCGAATGATTTTTTGAGTCAAAAAGGAAACGATAGTGACAAAGTTCGGGGGCGCATATTGAAGAAAAGGGCGAGTCAACAGTTTTATTATAACAGGTCGGCTAAGTTACTGAGTAGGTTGGGGATTAATGATAGGGTGTTGTTTTTTAAGAATGATGGATGGCAATATGGGAAAGGTATAGCAAGATACAATGATAGATCTTACATAGTACAGGATAGGCATGGCGGAAATATCGTAGAAATAGGCGACTACTGGTGAACACTAAGAATCAGGCGGAGAATATATGTTTTGACGTTTTGGATGAATATGATAGAGGTTAGGATGAGCGAAATGTGGGTGACTCAGTACAGGGCGTATGCAATGAGGAACGGAGACTAGTCGAGAAAGGATCAGAACTCAGGAATGATAGTGAATCAGAGGAGTTTGGACATGGTTGTGGCTCTGAGGAGTCAAATTATGTGGACGCAAGTAAGGGAAATGAAGCGGGCAGTTAAGTAATCTGTTGGTAATGTTACTAGTCCGCCTAGTAAAGAAATGTGTAACTCGGACGGAAAGGGAAATTCAAAGATCACAGATGTATGGGGAATGGGATCATTTAAAAAAAGGCATGTTTCATTAGATCTTGACATATGGCAATCCTCAGGATACAGAAATAGATGGTGACGAAATGGCAACCCTAGCAAGACTGACAGGCAGGTAAAGGTAGAAAATAAGCATAGTCATTAAGAGAAAACCAAACATGTGGTAAGACTTAAATAAAAGAAAACACATTCTGAAACATCTATGTTGATGCATCCATAGTTTTATACATCTTTTGTGCCAAGTAATAAACAACAGCGGCACTTGAGAAATATTCACACTTATTCAATACAATACCAAAAAATTTGGGCTTGTGTACCCACGCTTAAATGCCTTTCACGTTTATTTGCTTTTAATCTAAAATCCCCCTTGTTTTTCAAGTTTTTCTAAAAAAACTCCACGCTTAATTAACACATGCTTAAATACCTACTTCGCGTAGTTGCCTGAAAATTTAAATCACCAAAATAAAGTTTTCCCTCAACTTCCTTCGTTTAATTAACGAAAGAACTTTTTAGTTACAACAATGTCAGTAATACAACCAACAATATGTATGTGTGGTATCATTTGTTGCTTAAATGTCGGAAAATGTGTAGATGACTACAAAAATAGCCAACATTAAGTTAACTTTCGTGGACTAATTTTAAGTTATTTAGTAAGCAATGCAAGATTTGTCAGGCAATTGACTACCTCATAAGACATCGCAATTTTAAAATAGTTAGTTGATTCCATTAAAAAGTAATCCAGGTGCCAGTCAGCATTACTTTCGAAATAGTTAGCTTAACATTTAAACAAAATATACATACCACACGTATACACAAATAGGTACATATATATAAAATTAGTTGAAGTTTTTTAGTTACTGTTATTTCCTTTTTACTAACATATACATACGTACATATATGATATGAATTGTTTTTTTTTTTCTTAAATAAAAATTTAAATAAAATATTAATTTTTTTATAAATTGAAACGATTAATTTTGGCTCAAGTTCAAACCCGATTTTACCCATTTATTTATTATAATTTTTTTATTTTTTATTTTTATTAGAACATTTTTTGGATAAATTCATTATTTTTTTATTAAGAGAGTACTATATATAGAACAATTTTTTTTTATTATTCATCATATTAGCAGAACGGATCAGTACTGATTTCGAGGTCGCTACACCATCTCATCAGCGTTCTTTGTTCAATTTTACCACTTTTGACGGTGGATACTAGTGATCAGGAATATCAACTATTTAACCGTATTATTAAACAAATTAGGATACGAAAAGTACAAACTTATTCATTTTCACATGTCAAATCAATTTCGGTTAGTACGAAATCCCATCTATGATGAATAACTACTCTATATATTCCAGTCTCTCTTCCTTATTTAGCGCCATTGGCTGCTGAGAATAAACGGTACTTAATCATGTTGTCTGGTTTCTGCCATTTGTAGTTCTATATATAGTAATCTCTTAATAAAAAATAATGAATTTATCCAAAAAATTTTCTAATAAAAATAAAAAATAAAAAAATTAGAATAAATAAATGGGTAAACTCGGATTTGAACTTGAGCCAAAATTAATCGTTTCAATTTATAAAAATATTAATAAAAAGTTCGACTAATTACTTATAAACATTAATTATAAATAACGAAGGCACGCGTCAAAAAAATCTACATGTTTACGTGGTCATAGTTGGTTGAATACTAAAAAAGAAATTCAACTACAAATGGCATTGTGCATTGTTGTTGGTATGTTGAAATGTTAAATTTTTCTTCAAAATATATTTATGTATGTACCTATATACATACAAACGTAAATACATATCTATGCTCACATGGATGTATAAATGTATGTAGAGTGGTGGTATGTACATATTTCTGATAATTTTTACGTGTAGGTCCATGTTATTTTTTAAAGATCCTAGTAGTGTTATGAAAATGTTGCGTTATTTTGTTTTTATTTTCATTTTTGCATTTTGTTGCCATTTTTATTATATTATTGTAAAAACATGCATTTGAAGCTGGCCACGAATTTAAAACATATTAGAAATATCTGTTTTTTAAGTAAATGTTTGGTGTTTTTTGAAGCTAAAGGGTAAGTAATGAATGTTTTATTCCATTTTATGTAGGGATACATCAAAATATTTCGATAGAAATTGCCAGAGTTACTTGGAGTTCGGGTGCTGACCGAAAACTTATCCAACAAATGAATACTGATGAAAAAACACTAATGGAAATTTCCAAGCTACCTAACTGTTCCAGATCCAAGATTTACAATACCCTGGAACAAATCAAGCAACATGGTACCACCAAAAATTTCAAACACCACCGTAGGTCTCGAAAAACTACATCCAGGGAGAGCAGCTTAATTTATAAAGGACTGTTAAAGATCCTTTCACGAGCTCATGTAAAGTTAAAAATGATATTTCATCGAATTTAAAATTTTGTCGATAAGGTGTAAAAACTATTTGGAATTAATTTCCGTCATCCCATGTCAAATTTGGTTGATAAACAGACCGGTTTCGGCTATGTGCCATCTTCAGTGTTCTCCCAATAACTAATCGTTTTTTGTGTTGTCCCTTGTCTTTTGTATAGTTTCCTTGTGTACCTAACTTCTTTTCCTCTCTTTCTCTCTTGTTCGTGTCTGCATCTCTCTCGTTCGTATATATTCGTGTGTGGCTCTCTCTCGTTCGTATATATTCCTGTGTGCTCTATATCTACCTGCTTCTTGTTCGTTTAATTTTTCTCTTGTTAGTCTCTTGTGTTTACCGTTACAGTTTATTATTTGAGTGATCATTTGCTAAGTGTTTTATCTTTGTGTAGGTAGTAGTCTGTGATTGTACGTTTCTGGGTCTCTTTTTGGTTTTGTTCGTTTGTTGTGTTGTATGGTTTTCTTGGGTTATTGTTTTCTTTTGTGTAAAAATGTTTTAGTGGTTCAAATATTATGTCTGACGCAGTGTTTATTTGTTCGTTTATAATTCTTCCGTCAAACGTTTTTTGTTTGTATATTTCCATGTTTCCTAATACGTTCAGTCGCCGTCCTTTGTGCTGTAAATGCAGTAATTCAACTGTTTGTCTGATGTGTCTTGGTGTACATTTGTTGTTGAATATGTGGTTCGCGAAATTTGATTCTGGCGTAAGAAGGTACGGTTTCAAATCCTGTCCAACCATTTATTAATTTTTTTTTAATTTTTGATACATTTTAATTATTTTTATTACTTTTACATTTTATTTGAAAAAGTTCGTTTTTTTAAAGAATTTTTGATAGCTTTAAATTATTTTCAATATGAAGATAATATTGGAACATTGGAGAATTTCTTCATTCTTCACCATTGGCTCTTTGGTAAAGACGTTGAAACACTTCTTGGATGTGTGAAAAATTATATAAGTGCTAATAAGGGGATGTTAATATTTTTATAATGCAGCCCAGGCAAGAAAGTGTTACAAATTTGTTACGAAATTCATAATTTATGGCTGACTTCATAAACGCAGTTTGCGAAGCAACACTAGAATGCCTTGTAATCTCATGCTTCCAGTGTTGCTTTGCAAGCTGTGTTTATGAAATCAGCCTATACTATGAAATAGATATTAGAGCCAATAATGCGTGATCGTGATTAATTTTTTGTTTCCATCACGTGGGGGTGCGTCCGTGAGACGGTGAATGGCAATTTTTTTTGCTTTAATGTAATTTTTTCCATTTAAATTATTTTTTTTTAATTTTTTTTTTCGTATTTCGTGGGTGTGAATTTTCGTGATTGTGACTTCTTTCGTGACTCCATACTATGGTGAAGGGTATATAAGATTCGGCACAGCCGAATATATCTCTCTTACTTGTTTAATTTTTAATTCATTTCCAAATATTTGGTTGAGTGGACATTCTTCAAGGATTTTTTTCACTTGAAAAAGGCAGTAAATTCAATTGACTTTATTTCCATTGATCTTATTACATATGTATGTACATTAGACCGTCTCACTTTTCATTTTTTTTAGGAAATTCCTTCATATTTTCTTAATCTACTCTAAAAACCAAGAATTTTGGAGTATAACACTTAAATATTTATGAACGGGAAGTTGTCTCTCAAAACATTTTTTGTATTTTTTAGGAAAAATGCCTTTTCCCCAAAAAATGAAAAAAAAAACTTGCTTTACTAATTTGCCTTTAACGCAAACAGTTCTTATCGGATTTGAACTTAACTACTTGCATTTGAAAGCTTATTAAATTTCCTAAATGTTTCTTAAAGCAACATTGCCAATTTGTTCGGTGGTTTTTTATTCATAGCATTACAAATTCAGATTTTCAAGTACGAACCTATACTTTTTTTCCATTTTTGCTTACCCTTTCTTATATAAAAATTTAACGAGGCAAAATTTGTATATTCTGTAAATGCAGTATGATAGGAAATTTTAAGATAAAGATTTTAGTGTAAATAAGAGTAGCATTATGTTTAGAAAAACTGCAGTTTTAAGCGAAATGCCGAAATGACTAAAGTCGCTTATTTGTTTGTAAATTGGCTTCAATTTCAGAAATACATTAACATAACGTATGAGGAGACACTGAGAGGTGCATTAAAAATATTTTACAAGCATCGAAAATAAAATTAAAGTTTTTATGTATTTATAAAACTATAATTTTTTACATCCATATGGGTTCACTTATGTGCATACATAAATATATTTTCAAGAACAAATTAACATTTCAGCATACCAACCAGAGTGCACAATATTCCAAAAAAAATATACAATAACAAAGAACATACAATCAATATAGATATGTATATATACATACTTACGTACTTCAAAACACACACAAGATGTTACAATGTATATACATATGTTCATATTTTTTAAGCTGCATATATTCAACATGAATATACACTGAGTATTCATAATACGCATCTTAAAAACATAAATAACTCACGCACATGAACATTCAGATTAAAAGAAATTGTTTGCTGTTTGTTTTCGAATATTTGGCATTTTTTATTTCTGAATATTCGCATACATATACATATGTAATTAAAAATAAAAAATCAAATTATTTATATATGTGTGCTTAAAATAAGAAATCTTAACTATTCATTTTCGAATGCGAGCATAAAACAAAAAATTTTGCAAGTATCATTCATGACAATTTAGCATGAATATTCAAATTTGAGTATTCATACATGAATCCTTCTGAAACCTGATTCTACATATTTTTGCAACATTATATAATTTTGATTTCATATGTATTTTACATAATCACTATTTGGATATGCAAATCATGTATATTGTGGATATTAAAGCTTGAAGAGTCTTCTTTCAAATGCTTTTTAAAATTTTTAAATATGTTCATTACTTTACACCTTATTATGTGTAAAGATAAAATTCAAAAGGAGACGCACAGTGGTTCAATTAAAAAAAGGGTAATAAATATGAAAGATTCATTGAAAAGGAACTAAGCTTTAAGGAATTTTAAATTTGAAGCACCCTGTTGAAACATACGGTGAGCATGTAAAACTTGTTGGCTTCAAATATTATTTGATTTCAATGGCGCCTATTCAGAAATCATATCCAAAGTCGAAACTAATAACTAAAAAATAGTTCACAGATAGTTATATCTAGATCTTATTCACCATTCATAACTAGTGCAGCAACTGTTTTCAGCTGATGTAAGAAATACAACCCTGCATATTGGCATACAGAGATAATAAAATGTCGATAATATATTTTAAGCGATACTTACTTTAATTAATTGAAAAGCTTATAAAGCTACTAAAAATTTATTTTTATTCTTTAAAACATTCATCCTAAAAAAGTATTTTTTTTTGTTCATAGTTTGTATATAAATCAATTAAAATAAGGGGCTGTGAAATTAAAGTTATTCAATAGAAGTTTCTTGACCAAAAACACATATCTAAGGTATAATAGAAATAGCAATAGAAATCAATAAGCTGTTGAAATGTATTAGTCAGTTAACATTAAGTTACAGCTTCATCCTTGGTAGTAACATGATCAAATTTTCTTTAAAATTTAAAATTCTTTCTCACTTTTGTTACCAATACACTCATACTTTTAAAATTTGAAAAGAATTTTCTTACAGATTTTCATTCCATACAGTGCTTCAAAGTACAGTCAAGAAAACAACTGATTGCAGTTTTCCATCCAAAATTTAAATTGATGGCATCTTGTTAAAAAATTTCCTTTGAATTTGCGTACAGCCTACGTCACAGCATTAAATTAAATAAAGAGTATTGCAAACCTTTTAGTGCAAACTTTTCATGCTGAAAGTAACCGACTGTGAGTAACTTAAATAGGTACTTAAAAAAGTTGACACTTGGTGGTAATTTCTGAATACGCGCCAATAAATTTTTACTTTTTGTAAAGCTTATTGACGACAGATAAAGAAAATTCATTTTATTTTACAAAAATTTCTTTAATATTTTCAAAGAAATTTGGTCTTAAATTTTTAAATTTTGGTTTTTTGGCCTTGACTTTGCTCACAATTTGGTGAATATCTCCGGTAATAGCATAGATAAAATTAAAAAGCAAATATATGATTTTTAAAACAATTCTTGATAATATACAGAACAAGTTTTTTGTCGATCTCAATTCATTTCGTGGTGAAAAAAAATCAAAGTCACGTTTTTGAAATGAGAGTGAAAAATGGCGAAATCTTGACAAAGATAGAGTTTGATTGTTCGACTTTTTCTAAAAATTTTTTCAAAACTAAAAATTTTCTTTTTCAATATCTCAAAAGATTAGACTTCAAAAAAGACTGCAGTGGAAATCTTAATTCAATTAAAGCATGCACGTTATATCCAGAATTGGACTAATCTAGAGAATTTTTTAACGAAATTCTAATATATCGCTTCAAAAAATAAAGCCCATCGAGATCCTAAAACTTTTTTAAAATTATATTAGATATATTTAATACAACTAGAGTTCGCATATTGGCCGAAATTCTATCTCCAGTTTAAACATATACTTATTTAAGTTACAATCATTTAATGAGAGAAAACTATCTAATTTCACATTCCCTTCCCCATGGAAAAAACAATAAGCTGCATACAAACACGCATGTTTTAATTTGAACCAATACTTACATAAGTGAATGTACGTGTGTATTTTTATCATTTATAGTGATGTCAACTTTAGGAGACTTTAATTTCTTTAATACTGAACTGATTTAAGTAATATATAGTCGGGTCACTAAAGCTCAACAATGTTAACAATTCGGTAAAAGAAAAGACAATTTGGTAAAGAAAGAAGAAAATCGGTTGGCAAACAAAGAAGAAAAAGAAATCTAAAAATTTGTCTTTGCCTATTTATATATAGATTAATCTGGCTTTTAATTATTACCCGTCCGCTCAAAAATGTGGCTTGGAGTGCAAATTTACTAAAAATAGTAAAATTTTCAGAAGCATATTATTTACCTTTTTAATCTTTATTTCTTAATTATTTTGGAAAAAATTTCAACGATATATTAAATGGAAATTTTTTTATGAATTTTCGAATCCAAAACAAAATATGTGAAGAAAATATGCAATTTTTTAGCTTTTTCAATAAAACGCCTTATTTATTTTTGAAAATGATTTAACCTTCATTCGCATTACGAGAAATCCGATTTCTGTGTTTCGAATGTGTCGTTATCATTGAGAATGAAATGTTAAAATCAGTCACTTGTGGTTTTGCTTTCGCAAAAAATTTTTGAGTATAATAAAAAATATAATTTAAAAATTAGCTGGAAAAAGCTGTTCAACAATTTAAATACGCTTGGGTCTCTCACTCATACTATTTGTGAATGGAAAAAGGTTAGTACGTTTGTTTGTATGCTATAGAAGAAACCTTTGAGTTAAAACACGTCAAACCATCAGGAAAAAATGGCATTTTCGGCATCATCACCTCCGAGTTATAAGACATTGTAAGAGTATAATTAAACAAAAAAAATTGACCCCAGCTGTAAAAATTTAAAAAAAATCACAAAAGTCTCCTTACAAAAAGCGATAGAACTTTTGAACTATGCAAGATAATTTAGTTCTTTTTGATATCGTTTTAAAGGTGAAAGTGCACCTTTTACCTTTGAACTAAAGACTCCAAAAAATTACCTTTGATCTTTTCTTAAAAAACAAAAAACATAATTTTAAAGGGTGCACTTTCACCTTTAAAACGATAGCAAAAAAACTAAATTATCTTGCATATTTCAACAATTCTATCGCTTTTCGTAAGGAAACTTTTGAGATTTTTTAACATTTTTCAAATCTTTTATGACGTCATAATTCGGAAGCCGAAAGAATATGGGGTCAATTTTTTTTATTTAATTATACTCTTATAATGTCTTATTAATCTGAACTACTTTGTGTATCAGATGACGAAAACTCCTCTGCTGATGTAAAAATTTTAAAGTCATCTCAGCTTACTTTATCGATAACTTCATTTAATTTTTCTTGTGACTGCGATATAAATAAAAAAATAAATACTTGCTATTTCAGTATTTGAATTACTATTTTCTTTCAAAACATTAAACGAAAGAAAATTTTTGTTTTCTAAAAACTTAACGTCACGACTAATAATGAGCTTATTAGTATCGCAAGTCAACAACCTAAAAGCCTTCGATTCAACCGCATAGCCTACTAACAAACACTTTACTGCAACATCATCCAGTTTTCTGCGCTTTTGCTTGTTGATATGTGCATAAGCAATGGTACCAAAAATTTCTGTGGCCAAAACGGCGATGGCAAATGTGAACGTAATCACTCTTACAATGTGATAATTTATTTGCCTTAAAACAGTGATTTTTTTTTTTTTTTTTTTTTTTATTTAAGTAAATTCATTGTACATACAAATATAATATTCATTTTAGTAACGGCCCCAGCGCCTTAAAGACATTATTGGGGCAAGTTGGCAGTCTTATAAACTTATTTGTACAAAATTCAATATGTAATCATATTACATTAACAATATCTAAATCTATTTATATAAATAAATTTATAAAATAATAAATAAATACAAAAATAAAAATTAAATAAGAAATAAAAAAATTTTGGTATAGTTACAGAAACGTTTCAATCTTGTTCAACAAATATTTTTTACAGGATAATTTAAATGTTGAAATTCTATTTACGGATTTCAAATCATCAGGTAGACTATTAAATTTCATACTACCAATGTAATCTACACGTTGCTTAGTTCTTTCTAGTCTACATCTTGGAATTCTTAAGTTATTTGCATTTCTCGTATTGAAATGTGATTGATTTTGCGTAAAAGATATGGTTCTATAGCCGACATTATATACAAATAAATTGTTGTTTAACGATGCCTTTGCGTAAATTTGTTTATTGTTAGAAATTGCACAACCATCTGGTGTAAACTCGATTTTGAAACCTTTACTGGTCAATTTGTGAACTTCCATCTAATTGGGGTACATATAATACATTTTGTATAGGAATGTTATTAACTTCACAATAAAGTTTACAGTCGCCAATTCTGGATGCTTTCAACTCTGCCAAATAAACAGTTTCAGTTCTTTGTGCATCCATGTTGATGAAGTATTTCATGTCACAGCACATGTGACACGTAGCCGCTGAATCAATGAACCAATCTCCATTAGTTTTTGACTTCGTTACACCAAAACAAACGTTAAAGCTTTCATCTTTCACAAAATTTGCTCGATTGTCATTTGCATTTTTTTGCTTTTGTTGCCTTTTATTTGGGAAATTTTTTTTAAGCGGCCTGGCTTGCCACAAATAAAACATTTTGCAACAAACCATTTCTTTTGTATTTCAAACGCTGCTTCTGGCTCTTGCTCACAGCCGGACATGCGCTTAAACTCTTGTAGCAGTTTCTCTGTCACCAGATCAAGCGTTAAGTCAGCTTCAGAACGCATTTCCAATGAGGATATTATTGGGTTGTAAAGCTCCGGCAGCGTGCCCAACAGGAATGCGACAGCTTTACGTTCTTCTATCACATCACCCAATTCACGTAAACGATCAACAATTGTTAGAAAATCGTTTATGTGATTTTCCATCGTTTTATAATTACATTATTAACAATATGTACGTAAGCTAATGCGAACCAGAGTCAGTGCCAATGAGAAATCTAAATTGGTTCGAATTCGAGCGAGTGGCTTTCATTAGCTTAAGTTTACTCTCTTAAATCAGAAATAGGCTATATATTCACACAAAATAAAAAAATACAGTTATCTACATGTCCACTGGTATATAATGCATGCATTTATGATTTAAAATACTAAATAAAACGGTCACAAAACAGGCATCTCGTGTGAAATTTAGCAAGAGGGAGGCAACATTTAGTGGCACTCGCGATATTTCGTATGGTCAAAAGCTTCATCCCTTTAAATCTACATGCCCGGATGGGATTATCCCAGCGGATCTTCAAAAGAACCAGGAGATAATGATGCCATTGATGTTGGAGTCTCTTAGATGTCGCAACAATCTGGACAACATATAAGGTTGTCTTCATCCCCTAGGGAGGCAAGACATCTTACACAAAGGCTAAAGGCTTTAGACCAATTAGTCTATAGTCCTTTCTACTGAAAACACTGGAGAGGATTATATTCATATAAAATCATCGCTATGACATAATTCCTTGTCAGTGGCTCAACACGCCTATACTAAGGGAAACCACTCAAATTGCGCTTCACTTATTGGTGGACCATATAGAGAGATCCCTGTAATACAAGGAATTTGATTTAGTTGCTTTCCTGGATACTGAGTGAAGTTTCAACAACGTTAAGCCTGAACGGTTAGTAACGCTATTTCTCATCAGTATCTCGCACTTCATGCGTATCGAATCTATCTTGGGCACCTCGAACATTTCCAAAGTCAGCATTACTTTGGAATCTAAATAGCAGACCGGTTGTGTATGCGGTGTGACTATGGGTAAGGATCTTTGATGGGAGCGGATGGATCACCTGGTGTTTATGAAATATTCAAACCTAAGGCAGTTATATTTTCCTAGCCGAGAGCTACAAGAGTCTGCTATATTTATGAGTTTCCCCTTGCGCTTTACTGTAAGCTCAATGTTTTGCTAATGGGGAAGTCAAATCTTATCCGATTGACTAAGATTTTTCTCTGATATACTTACAACAAAATTTTTGTAATATTCTGAAAAAATAAATATTCAATTACTACAGATATCTGCAATAATAAAACGAATAAATATTATTTTTTTGGAATTTCATCTACTTACAACAGAAAAATACATAAAGTAATACTGAGAAGACATTAAATAGATTTTGGATTGTCAGCATTTCTACAATTCGTTTGGCTGTACGGTCTAAGGTAGATTGTAATTTGCAGACATGTGTATCTTCTACTAATGTATTTTTTGGTACGCAAGCATTTTTTAATGACAAGTTTTTCATAAAGAAGTCGTAATCCTCTGGAATTATTTTTTTTAGTTGAACGCTAAATTTTGCAAGTCAAGATCCATATATAGCTTAAATGCTTCTGAAGTGCTGAATTCTGCAGAGTGTACTAGTGCTTTTGTGATTCCATCCCTTACAATAACCTCGGGCTAATTTGTGTGTAAGGTCTCCACCATCGAAACCTTTTCATATTAATTTTGCTTCCTCAATTTTTGCTTCAAAGTTGCATATGCTTGATATAGTATGTTATGTATATGTTCTGTAAGGACATATATTTCTTTGCGTTCGTTAGACCGCCCTAAATTTAAATACGCTTCCTGTGATCTACCACGAGATTTATTTGAAGCATTTGCATTTGTTTCAAATACGTACCATTGCAGTTAAAATAACATTTGTTCGCAAAAGTAATAAAAATTCCGCACATAATTTAAAGAATAAGAAAATTTGTAAAAAGAAAGACATCTTTCAACAATCAAATTTTTTTTAATCTAAAAATTTACGCAATTTATTTTTTTAAATAGTTAAAAGTTAACATAGTTAAATAAAAGGGAGGAATTTTCCGAAAACCCAAAAATCAATTTTATATACGATAGAAATTTTTCATAGATAGACATTTTTGAAAAATCGAAAATCGATAAAAATCGACGTTTAGAAAGAACTTGGACTATTACAGCAGCAAAATGTCTACCTATGAAAATTCCAAATTTAGCATTTTTCAACATCCAATTTCTCAAATGCTATACTTATTCTGCATATAACACTCACTGTTCTGAAATTTGCATAGGCTTGGCTTTCTGCCATAATAGTCCAAGTTCTTTCTTAACGCCGATTTTTTCCGATTTTGATTTTTCAAAAAATTGCTCCAGTTGGAGTACGAACTCACATTCTTTGGATTTAAAATGTTTTCATAATATTTAGTGAAATAATAAAATTCTAATGTGTACGAGAGTTTCGTATATTCTACAAAAAAAGTAACTAACTATAGAGTATTGGTCATTTAGTAGCACCCTAATACAACTTGCTATTAACATAACGATCTATTTATTACTCTCAAAAATTTGATATTTAGCTATACAAACATCTATAACTAAATTGTCTAGCAACATCTTTTTATTACAATCTCTTTTTAATATATCTAACCAATAAAGCTTTTGAATTCGTCATGAATGCACGTTGTTTTATTTGGCAACCAACAACACAAAAAAATATGCCAAAGGTTGAGGATGGAAGTTCTAACACAGCACCGGTTACGGTACTTCAAACATCAAATATATCGGAGTTCAACCCTAGTCTCGAGTCTTGGGAAGTGTGGAAGGAGCGTCTCGACATCCACTTCTGTGAGATAAATTGTACAGATGACAACGTAAGAAAGTCGATATTGTTGAAATCAATTGGTGCTGTCCCTTACAAAGTGTTACATAGCTTGTGTAGTCCGGGCTCTCCGGCATCAAAAACTTTTGAAACGTTGTGTGAAATATTAAACACACACTATACACCACCTACTATTGTATTTAGTGAACGTAAAAAGTTTCACGGTGCATCCAAACAGGAGTGTGAATCCGTAGCAGAGTGGTTCGCTAGAGTCAAAACTTTAGCACTCAATTGCAAATTTGACACCAATTTAGATGCGTTCGTCTTAAATCAATTTGTTTACCGAATTTCATTTTCGAAAGGTTATGTGAAGAAGACGAAAATCTTACACTTCAAAGTGCATTAAAAAAAGCGATGATTCTGGAAACAAAAAGCAATAAGAAATGAAAATGCAGTGAATTTTATCAACAAGCAAAAATTTCTAAAAAGAAATAACGGTGTTGGTAACAGATCTAGCAATAGTGGCAGTAACAACGGCGGCTTTAGTAGCAGCAGCAGACGTAGCAATGACGTAGGCAGAGACAAAAACAGCAGTGAAAAAAATCGTCATGCTCTCACTGTGGTTGGAGAAACCATGCTTCTCAATTTTGTAAATACAAAAACAGCAAGTGCCATTCTTGTGGCAAAATTGGTCACTTAGCCTCAGTTTGTAATAAAAACAAAAGCGTTAATTATGTATCTAATAATAATAATGATAGTGATAGGGACACTAATACAAATTTATTTGATTATTCAATTTTCAGTGTGGCTGATTCCAATTCTAGTGACGTATTCTCTTCCAGTCGTTATTGAGGGTGTCAAATTAAATGCTGTATGTGACACAGGTGCTCCATGTACGTTGTTACCTATTTCGTTTTATGAAGAAAATAACATCAAAAGGAATCTACGACCATGCAGTATCCCATACGTGGATTATAATGGTGAGAAATTAAAGTTGTTCGGTGAGTACGATACGTTGGTAACATTTAAAGGTAATACCAAATCTGGGGGTTTACTCTCTATTGCGATGCGAAAGCGATTTCAGTGTAAAATTAGTTTTATTTTGTTCCAATTTTCTTTCGCATCGCAATAGAGAGTAAACCCTGTTGTTGTTGTTGTTGCGGATTCTGTTAATCCATCGATCGTTTTTACGTTCATTTAATTTTGAGCTTTTGCAAGTGAATAGTATTAACAATGCCAACACAAACGCCGGTATTGTTGATGAATTGAAAAATTAATTTTTTGAAGTATTTGAAGATAAACTTGGTAAATACAAAAGTAATAAAATCACATTGAAAGTCAGCGAAGATATAGCACCAATATTTTGCAAACCAAGACCCTTGCCACTAGCATGGAAGGACAAAGTCGAAAATCAACTGCGTAATTTGATTGACACTGGTGTATTGGAACCAGTCGATAATTCTGAGTGGGGTACTCCCATAGTACCAATTTTAAAGCCCAACGGAGACATACGAATTTGTGGCGATTATAAAGTCACTATAAACAAATTTTTAATGGATTTCAAATATCCTTTGCCAAGAATTGACGAAATTTTTGCGTCATTAGAGGGAGGTGAAGTATTCACCAAACTTGATTTGTCTAACGCGTACAATCAATTGGTTCTTGATGATGAATCTCAAATGCTTTGTGCGTTAAGTACCCACATTGGTACGTTAAAAGTGAAACGCTTACCGTTTGGCGTTAAAACAGCGGCAGCGGTATTTCAAAAAACAATGGAAAATGTACTACGAGGCATTCCATTCGTAGTGGTATATTAAGATGATATTACAGACACTGGCAAGACAATGCAAGATCATATCCGAACATTGAAGTTGGTGCTTCAAAAATTGCAATCTGCCGGCTTCAAATTAAATTTAAAAAAGTCTGTTTTCTTTCAAACAAAAATCTCATATTTGGGTTTCAACATCGATAAACATGGATTAAGTAAAAACAGTGATCGAGTATCAAGCATAATTAACGCTCCTATTCCAAATAATGTCTCAGAACTACGCGGTTTTGTCGGCATGGCAAATTATTACTCGAAATTCATCAACAATTATTCAAATATCATGTCTCCGCTATATCATTTGCTATGTAAAGGTGTACCCTTTATGTGGTCAAACAATTGCCAGAAGGTTTATGATGCAATAAAAAATGCTGTAACGTCTGACCAAGTTTTGGTCCATTTCAATCCAGACTTACCTTTATTATTAACCACAGATGCATCTAATAGCTCTGTAGGTGGAATTTTGTCGCATAAATTTGCAGACGGTACAAAACCAATAGCATTCGTATCCAGGGCGTTATCAAAGTCTGAGAAAAATTACAGTACTCTTGAGAAAGAGGCCCTCTCCATTGTGTATTGCGTTAATAAGCTAAAACAGTATTTACTGGGGCATAAGTTTATTTTAAAAACTGAGCATCGTCCATTGCTTACGATTTTTGGTAGCAACAAAGGGTTGCCAATTATGGCCTCAAGTCGAATGCAGCGCTGGGCATTAATTTTGTCAGGATTCGATTATACTATTGAACATGTTAAAGGTCACAATGAAGCTGACAGCATTTCAAGAATGCCACAACTAGCTTATGAAGACAATACTATTGAAAGCTCGTACATTAATTTCATTGAAATAGAAAACCAGTTCAATTTAACTTTTACTGACATTACTCGTGAGACAAGGCGAGATAAAACGATATCAAAAGTCGTAGAATGCATTTTAAATGGAACCATATTTAGTTTGAAAGGAGAAATTTTCACGCCGTATCGAGAAAAGCATACCCAACTAAATGTTGAGTATGGATGTATATTGTGGGGCTACATAACAGTGATACCCGAAAAATTTAAGCCCAGAATTTTAGCCGAACTACATACTTCTCATTTAGGAATAGTGAGGACAAAACCTTTGGCCAGATCATACATATGGTGGCCCGGACTTGACAAAGATATTGAAAAAGTAATAAAAAACTGTATACACTGTCAAAAACTGCAACCAAGTCCTGAGAAGAACAGTTTAATACCTTGGACACCATGCGGGGTTACATGGAGCAGAATCCATGTTGACTTTGCTGGTCCTATCAAAAACTTCCAATTTCTAATCTTCATTGACTCTTTCTCAAAATATTTCGAAGTTTTTAAAACGAAAGAAATCACAACGGCTTTCACTATAGCTAAATTAAGAGAAATGTTTGCGCGATATGGATTGGTGGATACATTAGTGAGCGACAATGGTCGTCAATTCACTTCGAGTGAATTTCAACAATTCTTACAATTTAACGGAATTAAACACATTTTAACAGCTCCAGGCCATCCATCTACAAATGGCCAAGCTGAAAACTTCGTTAAGACTTTCAAGAAGTCGATTTTAGCAAACTTAGATCAACACAAGGATGCAAATTTAGATCAAATAATATGCAGGTTTTTAGTTGATCATCGTAACACCGTTCATTGTAGTACTGGTGAGTCTCCTGCAAAAATATTTTTTGGCAGACAACTCAAAACAAGGTTTAGCAATCTCAAACCTCCAACGACACAAGAAAAATTAATTAATTCCCAACAAAGCAATATTTTAAACCACAAAGGAAAACGCAATGAATCTTTCCAACAAGGTCAGCAAGTAATGGTGCGTGATTATCGTAATCCAAACAAACCTAGTTGGACACTAGCTACAGTTAAGCAGAAACTTGGATCACAATCGTATTCCTGCACATTGGCTCACAACAATCACGTGATTAAACGTCATGTAGATCAAATAAGAAACCAAAACACAACACAACAACCTACTAAAACAAACATGACAATCTTGCTAAACAACAGTCACCACGAAACATTAGAACAACCATCAGGGGCGATGGAGAGCTTTGCATGCACTAGAAGGGAACTCAGCCCACGGGAAGGAGGTAGAGTGGTAAAAACATCAAATTTAAACTCGGATCAAACCTAATTATATTGATTATACTATGTACTAAAACTTGTAATTATATTTAATATTAAACAGTATAATTCACTTTCACTTGCTCTTCTTTTTCAACAGCTTTAGGAGGAGCATATAGAGTATTGGTCATTTAGTAGCACCCTAATACAACTTTATATTAACATAACGATCTATTTATTACTCTCAACAATTTGATATGTAGCTATACAAACATCTATAACTAAATTTTCTAGCAACATCTTTTTATTACAATCTCTTTTTAATATATCTAACCAATAAAGCTTTTGAATTCGTCATGAATGCACGTTGTTTTATTTGGCTCGCTTGATACATTACACTAACTATTTGTGATTGTTAACGCATTTTGGATAGTTTATAACCACACTTTTGGATAAAGAAATTTATGGACTTGATGAAAACTTCTACTTGAAATTTGGTGGAGAACCATATATAACTCAGAGATCAATTTTTGGTGGATGCGATATAAGAGATAAGAAGAGTTTTTTATCCTATGCGATGGTCGCTTGAATTTCTTGGAGGAAACACTTATTTGTTGCAGATCATTGTAGTGCTATTACTTTTATAGTCTAAAAAAGGCTACATGAAATCAGATTATGAATCGTATGAATAAACAATACGTTCTTCAGATTTCAAGACCTTATTTAAAAAAACTAAAACTACCAAGGAATCGAAAAATAAAATACATTTTATATTGCACCATCACTACCAATTAAAAAAAATATATGCTGTATAAAGAATGGAGACCTACCTTTATCTTTTCCCATTTGTCATCAACATCTTGAAGCCAGCTTAATAGTAATCTTCCATTAAATCTGCAACGAGCATTTTTCTCTTTATCGTCAATTTCCGAAGTAAGCATATTGTAAACTTCCTCGTCCTTAATGTATGAACAAACTGAAAAGGGATATGACTGATAAGACATACTTCTTGCCGCTTTAGAATGGATTCTTATAATTTCCTGCTCAACATTAAGACAGAGTTTTTCCTTTTCAACAGTATGACGCTGATGTAGATCAAATCTTTCTTTTTGTTGAATAAAAAATATGTCTCGCATTTTCAAAGAAATCGATTTTGGTACTTCTGGAGAGTTAACATTTTGTCGAAGACACAAAACATATATTTTTCTGTTAATTAAATACTCGTTAAATCCCTGTGGAGGTCTTGGTTTGACAGAAAATATATTTTTCCATTTTCTTTCTATCTGTTTTCTAATCGTCATATACATTTGAAAACAGTTTGTAAATGGAATATCATGAGGATGAGAATCAGTACATAAAATTTGGTCGGTATTAGTATTATTTCCTGTATTCGACGATTTAACATCATCATTTTTAGCTCGAATTTTCCTTTTTCTAGGATGTAGTTCAGTAACATTTCCCATTGTTTCCTTTGAAGATGAAGTAGACGACGTAGATGGACTCGGAAGGTTTAATATATTATCAGTTTCAAAAGATGCACTTTGATGAGTGGGACTGTTGTTTGCATTAGAAAATCCCACTTTGACTTCACCTAAATCATTTGTTGTAGAAGATGCGGGTGAAGGCGAATTACTTGGGATTTGTGGAGAGGAATTGTTTGAATTTCTATCATGAGTTGTTAAACCAATGCGATGTGCGCTTCTTAAAACCCTCAAATTTTTCTCTTCATTCAAAAGTTTGCAATTTTTATCATCTCCAATTCCACAAGAGAGATTTATTTTTATGGGACTGTCTCGAGGACTTGTATTTAAAATCGATGTATCTCTTTCATTTGAATCGCTATTAGAACTCACAACATATGGTAATGCAGCACTTCTTGAAATATTGATTTTACCCGTTCGAGCTCCACTTCCATCGGTATCAATGCCACAACTTTGTTGGGGAATTACAATTTTCAAAGGAGGAACTTTCAAGCCCCCATTGTATAGTGGATCACTTTTAGAATCGTCGTCTTCTAAATCGGCGTCATGAAATTTGTTCTTAGTTTCGTCTTTTTCGCATAAAAATGAGCTTTTTGCAATATTTGTAGTATTTTTAGAATTAATTGATTGCTTAAAGTTTTTTTCCATTCTATTGAGGATGCGAAGGTTACTTTGTTTCGTGTCCTTTATGTTTTCCCCATCTTTCTTTTTCTTTTTCTTAGTATCATCAATGTCATCACTTTCGTCTTCATCTATATCAGAAAAGTTTCGCTTTGTGGAGTTATTTATTTCAGAACCTGGCATGCTTTCAAAGATTATCTCTTTCTTTGTATCACATACAAGTTCGTCAGCTTTTTCTTTTATATCACCTTTTTCAATAACATTACATTCCTCAAAGTCTTCATCTTTTTTATATTCTTTATTTTTCTGTGATAGTCGAGAGTTATCTGCAAATACATTAATAACGTTTTAGTTCACATGTAATTACAAACTGAATTTAATTGAAAACTCTTTGGAAAACAGTATTTTACAAGATAATGTCAGTTATTTGTATTATGTTTCTGCAAAAGCATAAAGTTATTGCATTATAACGCTACTAAAAATTAGTGTTGGTGGAATTTTTTAACATGTACAGGATGGAACAAACACAAATACATTTTTAAAAATTACGACGATATTAAAGGATAATTTGATTATTGGCTTATAATCGGTCTTCAGCGGCACCCCACAAGCAAAGGTTCAAAGGGGTCCAATCGAAATTTCAAGGAGGCACATCGCCCATACGGCTAATAACACGATTTTTCGGCTAAATTTGAGGTATGACACTGACATAGTAAATTTTTCGGAAAGAAAAAATCCATCACTGTCAAAATCACATATGATTTAAAAAGGTACAAGTATATTGAACCACGCATTATATATGTTAGTTCTTGAACATTTTATCAATTTATAAACCAAAATATGAAATATTTTCATTTACATTATATACGTCAAAATGATAAGGTCAGTTAGTGTTTTTTTCAAATGAAAAACTACTGCTGCTGTATTGAAAAAAAATATTTCTAGTCAATTTCAAAGTCAATTTTTCATAAAAAAATTTTCATAAAGTTCTATCCAAGCTCAAATAATTTTTTTTTAATTTCGCAGCAATTCTTCAACATTTTATTTTAAACTTATTTGTTGAACATTCTCATTTATTGCAACATATTGTTACAAAATTTAAATGTAGATTCAAATCTAACGGTCACAAAAATACAGCGGTGATTAAGCCCAGTATAATCAACCGTGTGCATGCAAATTTGAGTACTCAAATTTGAACTAACAGAAACAGAACATTCAAGAAAGTTCTAGAAACCGCAACGAGAATCTACTAAATTGTTAAGAAATCATTAAGAAAAATCTTCATAGCCATTGTAAACAAAGACTAACGCCCTTCATAGGATTACGGATGAAATTTACAATTAAGATTGGTTAGTTGATTCACTACCCACATGTTTTTACGTTGCTACTGCCATCTCCCCGCAGCTTTAATAACATAGCTGAAACTCACGCTCATGCACGCTCACGATAAAACAATTTCACTCATCGACGCTTACGCACGACCTCATATTTTTGGCTCATGCACACGTGAGTGGAAAAAAGTTAGTCACAATCACGAAAACTCACGCTCACGAAAAAATCACAACCTATAAGTATTTATTCATTAAAATTTCTGAATGCAAATAGAAAAATCGAATATATAATTAAAAAATTCTGCAATAAAAGAGGAAAATTATGTTTAACTGAGAAATATACTTTTCTGAAACAATTTGTTAGTTTTGAAATACAATTTTTCAATTTTGATATATGGATAAGTCCCAGAAACAGTCCACCAAACAAAATTTTTTGAATGTGATCCAACCTATTTTTTATTTTTTATGGAATATTGGACTAGATATATAATTTTATAAATAAAATGTATGTCGATGCTTATTAATGCACAAATTATTATCAAATCATAGCCTACCTCAGGTATTCTAATTTTATACCAGAAATTAACCATTTTTAGGTATTCATATCATTACTTTAGTGTTAATGAAGATGGCCCGATCGAAAACCATATTTATATACATTGAATTCATTTAAATTTAAGCAAAACATTTTATGTTTACTATTTTGGAAACATTGAAATTAGCTATGAAATTTCAAAATAGAAAATATAATAGAAAAAATGTATCGTGCGTCAAGTAGCGAGCGTCACAAGAGTTTACGCTTTTTGATAAAAAACGACAAAATAAGTTATTTTAGAATTCTCTTATATTCATCTATCTTTAAGGAACTATATTTTCTGTACTTTATTATGAGAAATTCGCATAAATACCTGCTAAAAAATTATTTTTTATGCCATTCGAAAGTACACTTATATCCCAATAAACACCATGCATAAGTTTAAAGTACCTCTTTTGCAAGACCAAAAAATTTGTATACATTAATGTGAAAACGCGTACGAATGTAGGGTTCTCACGCAGGATTTACACATTTGTATATATGTACATATGTATCATGCGATTTCAAACTTTGTAGTTAAGATTAAATTTCACAATTGAATACAATTGAAAATTCTTAAAGAAAATATAAATTTTCTTTTATTTTAAAGTTTTGAGGTGAAATTTAAAATTATGTACATATTTAAAATATTTTGGTTAAAATAATTCATTTTCTGGCTCATAAGCAATCTGTGAAAGATATTAAGATTAAGTAGGATCTTGTACTTTAGCCTTAATAGATAATAGATAAATAGATATATGCAGAAATAAAATTTTGTTAACATTTTTCTCGAGAAGCCTGTTTCACATCTCTTCAAGTATTCTTCCTGGCGTTGAAAAAACTCCTTCGCTTGTAGCTGAGCTGGATGGTACACACAGTATTTGTTTAGCCAATTTTTGCAGAATTGGAAGATCTTTAGCTTTTTTCCAAAAACTTAAGATTTGTTGGTCTTGTTCGACTGTGTGAACTCGAATGAAAAAACGAAAAAGAATTGCATCAGTACATTAGTACATATCGGCACAACGTTTTATGTCTTCCTCACAAAATTGAAAACCACGTCCCTATTAAAATTTGAAAAAAATTCCAAAATCGCAAAAATCACGAGACAATCACGCAAAAATCCACTCGTACACGCTCACTCACGTTAAGTTTTTTTATACTCACGCTCATGCACGCTCACGTGATTGAAATAAAAAACTGCTCACGCTAATTACGTGAGCGGTGCCCATCTCTAGTATTTTATAAAACAGTGGTATTAAAGGAAATAAAACATCATTAAGTCAAAATCAATTTCCGCTGTGTTTTTATTTTATTTTTGACTAATTGAAAGAACTCAAACAAGTAAACGTTATCGAAAAGGTCGAAGAAGGGAAATTACAAAAATAAAATAAAGGATAATTAATCAAAATAAATTAATTAATTATAAGGATCATGAAATTTGAAGAACTGAAACTAGAACAACTCAAAAAGGAATTGAGTAAGTGGCACCTGTCGACAGCAGGTAATAAGGCTGACTTGCAGAAGCGGCTGATAGATGAGTTCAATCGGCTTAATATCGACATCAGTACATACTAGAGATGGGCACCGCTCACGTGATTAGCGTGAATCATGCGTGATCACGCGTGGTCATGCATGATCGTGAGTAGTTTTTTGTTCCAATCACGTGAGCGTGCATGAGCGTGAGTAGAAAAAAACTTAACGTAAGTGAGCGTGCATGAGTAGATTTTTTGCGTGATTTTGTCGATTCTGGAATTTTTTTCATATTTTTAATAGGTACGTGGTTTTCAATTTTGTCACGAAGACATAAAACAAGTGGCAATGCCACGTTGCCTTTATTTTTTTCATTCGCGTTCACACAGACGAACAAGACTTAAAAATTTTAAGCTTTTAGAAAAAGCTGAAGATCTTCCAATTCTGCAAAAATACAGCTTAGCTACAAGCGAAGGAGTTTTTTCAACGCCAGGAAGAATAGTTGAAGAGATGTGAAACACGGGAAAAATGTTGACAAAATTTTATTTCCTCATAAATCTATTTATCTATTATCCTCTAACGCTAAAGTACAAGATCCTACTTAATCTTAATATTTTACACAGATTTCTTATGAGCTAGAAAATTAATGATTTTAATCAGAACATTTTAAATATGTACATTAGTGTGTCCAAAAAAAATTTCGATTTTTATAAGTACCCCAGCAATTTTTTAAAGTATTTTTGTTATATTTTTCAGATTTTTTCGGAAGAGGTTTAGAAGTCGCTAAAATCGAATTGAACTTAAAAAACGGGTTTTCTCGACTTTTTTAAAAATTTTGCTCATTACTCGGCCCATTAGCACGATTTTCTTTGTTACTAAGTCAATTTTTTTTAAAGAAAACTGTTCAAGCTTTACTTCACTATACGGGTATTATAAGTCTCGGTTGTTTTTTTGCTCATTTGTGTACCCTTTCTGACATTTTTTTGTAAATTTAGCATAAATTTTAAAAATAATGCTTTGCAACTTTTGAAATTTCTATTGAAGTTAAAAAAAACCAATGACTCAATTTAAATGAATAAATTCTGAGTAATTTATATAAAAAAAATTATGAGTTCGCTCTTACCGTTCCAAAGTTATACCATTTTTATGCTTTGTACCCATTTTGTGAAATTAAAAATAATTGGGGTATTCACACTGTAGTCATAAGTCATAGGTCATAAAATAATAGCACACCAAAATATGACAAGTGTGAACAACCCCGTCATAATTTAGTGTGCTATGTCATAATTGTGCCAGCTGATACAAAAAAAAACATTTAAAAATACAATTTCATATCAAAATGCCGAAATCAAGTGAAAAAAGTAAAATAATAGCTGGTTTGTGCGAAAATTACATGTTAAACGTGATAATGGCTACCTCAAGTAAATATGAACAAAAAAATTCATGTATGTATGTATTCAAATTTAAATGCACCCTTTTCTTGGTGATGAAGAGGAGGAAGAACAAACTAATGAGCCGAAATATTTTTTCTTACGGCGGCAAGTAGAAAAACATCCAAAAGCTGCCAGGCAGATAGCTTACACAAACGCATAATTTTCATTCAAGGCGAATTAATTATAAGGTGGTTGCAGTGGCGAATTCACGTGAATTTATACATTACCTGCCCTTTCAAATTTGTTAAATATTTTCCGGCGCCATTTTAATGTAATTTTTTATGCATGGAGAATTTTGACAGCGTATATAATGAATTCACCGTTTACAGAAACAAAATGCCTGTTGTTTGCTTTGTTGTTGATTTATTGTAGTCGTAATAAATTTGCCTTTTGCACGAAAATTACATTAAAATGGCGCCGGAAAATATCATGGTGTAATAATATCAGGTGTGCGCAACAAGGAATATGGTTTTTTGTAGGGTTGTTTTTTGACCGTTAAATAATCTGCAAAAAAATGGTAAGTTTCACGGTGTTGTCAAAAGTTGTTTACATTTTTGGCCGCCATTATGAATATTTTTGTTTACGTTATGCTTTTTGTTTTTGCATAACCACTAAATACATACAAACCTCATTTTGTTATGTTATGTATACAGCTTTTTTTGACAATATTGTGATAATTTTACACAAACAAAATGCATGTTGTTTTTTATTGTTGTTTGATAAGAGCACCTTATATTATTACACCATGGAAAATATGTAACAAATTTGACAGGACAGTTAATGTATAAATTCACGTGAATTCGCCACTGCAACCACCTTATAATTAATTTGCCTCCTGGTAATGAATTTGCCTTGTTTTCATTTTGTGTTATTTGTAGCGGCGGCTTGTTAATATTATTGCCGGCTCGAATAAGGAGTTACAGCTGCTCGACTAAGATTTCTACTGTTATTTTATGACAAACCAAAAACATACCTTAAAAAGTCTTATTATTTTATGACTTTTTTGCTTGAAGCACAACAACAACTTTTTTAAACCATTGTAAAATAATAAGACATTATGACAATATGACTGATATGACGACAGTGTGAACACCCCAAATGTAATGTGTTTGCCAGTTATACATCGGATTTGTTTTTGTCTTTCAAAATATTAAATATGGGTGGTTTTTTATTCGCTGTGCACACTTCAGCAATGCGAGCCCGGTTTTTGGGTTCAACTCGATTTTAGCGCCCTCTAAACCTCTTCCGAAAAATATGAAAAAAATCACAAAAATACCTTATCCTATAAGCTTTAAAAATATGCTGGAGCAAAAAAAAATTTTTTGGGACACTAATGTACATACATAATTTTAAATTTCACTTCAAAACTTTAAAATAAAAGAAAATTCATATTTTCTTTAAGAATTTTCAAATGTATTAAATTGTCAAATTTAAGTTTAACTACAAAGTTTGAAATCACATGATATATAAGTATGTGTAAGTCCTGCGTGACGGACCTTACATTCCTACGCGTTTTCACATTAATATATAAAATTTTTTTACCAGATTCTGTGTCGAGTACAGGAAGCTAAACGACGACACTAAGAAGGACAGCTACCCGCTACCGAGAATTGATGACACCTTGGAAAACCTGGCTGATACAAAATGGTTTTCTACCTTAGAGTTGCAGAGTAGCTGTTGGCAAGCAGAAATTGCAGAGCAGGACAAAGAGAAAACAGATTTCAGTGCAAGCGATGGCTTATGGCAGTTTAAAGTTATGCCATTTCGGCTCTGCAACGCTCCGGCCACATTTGAACGCCTTATGGAACATGTCTTAAAAGGACTTCACTGGAAGACATGCTTGGTGTACCTTGATGACATAATTGTGATGGGGAAGACTCTTGACGAATATCTCAAAAATCTGGCTGAGGTGCTTCAGCGAATATCAGCTGGACTAAGACTTAGCGCAAAGAAATGCTAATTATTCCAGAAAGAGGTGAAATAATTGGGTCATCGCGTTACGGCAGACGGTATTTCAACGGATGAATATAAAATACGAGCAGTAAAGGACTGGCCTAGTCCGAAAAATCTTCATGAGCTCCGCAGCTTTCTGAGACTTTGCACATACTACAGATGCTTTGCCGAATTTCGCCAGCGTAGCAGCAAGTTTGCACGAGCTAACTAAAAAGTCGCGACCATACCAATGGGGTGAACCGCAAGAGGAAGCATTCCAGACACTGAGGGGTTTGTTGTGTACAGCTCCGGTTTTGGCCTATCCAATTGCAGGAGAGAAATTTGTGGAACAGAAAAAATGATAGGATATTACAGCCGAATACTTTCGAAGCCCGAAATGAACTATTGTGTGACGCGGCGGGAGCTTCTAGCAGTTTTAGAGTGCATAAAACATTACCACAAAGACTTGTATGGGCAACACTTTATGCTAAGGACCGACCATTCTGCACTCAGGTGTCTACTGCGATTTCAAAACCCTGGAGAGCAGTTAGCGCGCTAGATTGAGCGACCGAAAAGCAACGACTTTAGCATCGAACACAGAAAGGGTGTAAAACATAACAAAGCGGATGCCTTGTCACGTAGGCCCTGCAACTTAGAGTGCCGACATTGTGCCAAAGCTGAAGCAAAGGAATGCGGTGTTGACGTTCGGCTAATGCACATCGGTACTGAGGAGGACTGGACAGAGGCTCAGAGGAATGATCCCACACTAGCAAAAATTATAGCTGCTAAACAGGAAGACAAAAGGCCTACCCAAAACAAGATATCAGCTGAGAGCCCGCTCGTAAAATCTTATTGGGCCCAGTGGAATAGCCTATACCTGATAAATGGATGCTTATATCGTACATGGGAAAGTGCGGACGCCAAAGCGGTTTCTAATTTGCTAGTGGTGTCAGCATCTAAGTTGAAAGATGTAATGAGGGAGTTCCATAATGGCCCCAGTGGCGGTCAGCTTGGTGTAACCAAAACACTCAAAAAGTTACTGGATTGGATGTCAGCAAGCTGTAGCTGAATGGATAGCAAATTGTACACAATGCATTGCAGCCAAAGGTCCTGTAAAAAGAAGTCGCGGACAGCTGCAGCAATACATTTCGGAAGCCCAATTTGAGCGGATAGCAATGGATGTTGCAGGTCCTTTCCCTGTCAGCAACGCCATACCAAACCAAGAAGCAAGAACAATAGTGGATGCGTTCGCAAACAACTGGGTTTGTCGCTTTGGTGTTCCAATAGAATGACACTCTGACCAGGGTAGAAATTTTGAGTCTGCAATATTCCAGGAAATGTGCGAGTTATATGGAATAAAGCAAACCAGAACAACGGCGCTCCACCCATTTACCATTTACCTTACTAATTTTATTACTATATTAAAATACTGTAATATGAACTACAAACATGTAAAATCTGCCGTAATAATACCAACTACATTATTCTCTTATCAGTCAGTTCTAAATAAGTCCCTACAATTGAATCAAATTACAGTTGCCGATGACTTTGACTCTATCTGCGTCGAGATAACATCAAAGATAAAGATTAATATATTAGTGCGTACATTTCACCCCCACCTCCACCTACCTATAATAACCGAAGTCTTAGCAATGTTCTTCCACTACAAACAGTCGTACTGGAACTATATTGTCCAATTTTATTAATAATTCAAACTTGGTCTTAATAAATGATAAAACGCCCACACACCTTAATACCCATGGAACATTCTCACACATTGATGTCACCTTTTGCTCTCCTTGCTTGGCTACAGAAAACATATGGCGAGTTGAAGACAATCTTTATAGTAGTGATCACTATCCGATTTTAATATCCCTATTCCCCTCAACAAATGTACATGAGACTCTTCACAGACCAAGATTTAGCACCAAACACGCGGATTGGTTTAAATTCCAACACTACTGTTAAAACTACCAAATTAACAGACCCATCTCGACAAATATTAATAAGGAGACCGCTATCGTATGTAAGACAATAATACAAGCAACTAATCAGTCTATCCCACAATCAAAACAATACACTAAAAAGTACCATGGTGGATTAAAGAATTATAAAGTCTCAAACGTAATAAGAATGAGCTTTGGAGTACTTTTAAAAGAAATATGATACAATATAATTTGATAAATTATAAAAAATCAAACGCTTTATGCAAAAGAAAAATTAAATTAGCATAAAAGAAATCTATTACTTCTATTACAACGGAAATTAACCCTAAAACTCCAATTGGCAAGATATGGGCAAATATTCGAAACTTTACAGGGTTCAAATTATTCCAAAATATTCATTACATCACCGCTCTGAATAACCCAGATGTTAGAATAACCGATAGATTACCTATCGCGCAAGAGTTTGGTATGTTTTGGTCAGATTTATAATATTTTTTCAAATTTTATCCCACAACAATTCAAAAATAGTATAGTCCTACCAATTTATAAATCTGGAGCGGACAAAACAAATCTATCATACCGTCCTATTTCATTAAACTTATGCTTGTTAAATAAAATAGTAGCGAACAGGCTATGGTGGTTTCCTTCAGCAAAGAAACTCTTAAACAATAGATAATTCGGATTTAAAAGAGGGTGATCGACAATTGATAGTCTATTATACGTAGACTACCAAGTTGCAAGCTGTCTCTCACTACGCAAACATGCAACCATTATATTTTGAGCGAGCGTTTGACAGAGTCGGCTCAAAAGCTGTTATACAGCAACTAATAGGTTGGAAAATTGGGCCAAAGATAATCAAGTCTGTCCTTAATTTCAAATAGAAAAATACCAATTCGGGTACATAACTACTACTCTAAATCATTCCCACTACGTAATGGAATACCGCAAGGATCACCATTATCGGTGATACTTTTCATTATAGCTGAAAATAAATTATGCTCAATACTTTCACTACATAAGGAAATTAGTTTCTGTGCATACGCTTATGATTTTAATATAATTGTACAATCAGAAAGAAAGAAAAAATCAATAGTGAATATAGATAATCTCTTTGAGGGTATTATAAACTGGGGTGACATAAGCGCAGCTAAACTTTCCTCCACAAAGTGGAAATATGTACACATATGCAGGCTTAAAAACTGTAAGCTCCAAATTCAAAGACCTCGCATCACGTTACTAAAAACAGATACATTAAGAATTCTTGGGCTTTTGCTTAACAAACGCTATAAATGGCAAAGTCACATCGATTACCTAATACCAGCATTATCTCAACATTATAAAATGTCTTTCTAGTCTACGATTTAACTGCAATACAATATACGATTTAACAGTCAAGGCACTTATTCTTTCCAAAATTAACTACGGTTTGCCAATATACGGTTCTGCAGCAAAATCCTGCTTGAGAAAAATTAATTCAATTATATATGCATCCATTAGATCTGCCTTAGGATTGATGAGATCTACACCCATAAACAATATACTATTCGAATCCAATATCAAACCATTGAGTAAACAAATAGAAATCTCAACTGTAAATTTTTTCGTTCCTTACTTTATAACTCCAATACACCATTAAAACAGATCACAAGAAAACTTAAACATTCTAAAATGATACCAAAAGCACCTTCGACTATTTTTAAGGAAATACATAAATGTAAAGCTCTCGAATTTCCTTTGGAAAAAAAGACGTGTGGCACTCGGCGACTGCCGCGGCAAAGCTATTGCATAGCATTTTTTATCAGCTTATGCAATTATAATTATTTATTTATTTTTTATTTATGCAGTGTTTTTTTCTTTGATATTCATTCAAGTTTTTTCTTTGATATTAATTCAAGTTACACTTTTTGAGCGTGGTGACCGATACGAGACCGATCGCAAGAAAACAAATTATTTCTTTTATTGAATAAATGAGAAGTTAATATCGTTTCAAATATTTTTATTATCTTACAATACATTTAGGTTATTCAGGAATTTTCATCATTGAAACAATAGGTTTATGGTAACTGAAATAAGAAACATAAGTTTGAGACTTGAAATATCTGGAAAATACCGCTTAAAAACCTACGAATTGTCTGTTTGTTTGTGTATATCATTTTTGGTCAACCACGATTGCTCGTAAGTACTCCATTTTGTGTTTTCCTACATGTAAAAATCTTTTCTGGCAATACTTTATGTTAATGAAATCAATAGCATATTTAGGGGTTAACATACGCTAGGCGATTCAAATACTTAAAAAACAAAAGACAAGAACAAATCTAGTGTTAGGTTTTTTTCGTTACGGAATTTCTTAATTCGGTCGCCGTGCTCAAAGCCCGCGATAAAAGCTATGCAATAGCTTAAAATATAAAACCTATACGGCAACCTTCTTGGAAATTAAACTCTAAATCCATAGTCGCTGAGACTCTTGTTAAAAAGAATATTACTAGCGATTATTTGACCAAATTTCATTATAACATTTTTTAAGTTTGTAACAGGCTTTTGTGACAAATATTCCTCAAGACAGTGCTATTAATAGTTTCCTTATTAGCAATTATTATATTTAATTATTGTTGTACGCTTAAGTTAAATCTCATAACATTTTACCATGGTGTTTGAAACAAAAAATTAATCGCGTATGATTCACGCTAACCACGTGAGTGATGCTCATCTCTAAAATAAACAAAACTTACATAAGATTGAGCAAACAAATGTTATGGCGTAGTAATGCCACCTGTTATTTCACCGTGCATTGTACTTTATTTGGCTTATAAGATTCGTGAATAAAAATTTACTTAAAAAAATACGTAATTTTCGTTGTACACTATTTGAATCACATTTCTGGGTTTCTAGTTCTTTTATCACATTCCACATGTCTTTTTGATTATTTGCTGCCGTTAGTTTGTTGTTTATATGTATGTGTATGTTTTTTGTCGTTTTTGATTTTAACGTTTTATTTATTTCTGATAAGACTTGTCTGCGTTTAGACGACTCATGTCTTATTGACATTATTCTTACTTTTTCTTCTTTGAACTTTCATTGTTGTTCACACAAGTCATGTCATGTTGACGACATTTGCTTACAAATCCCTTCAGGCATTCATGTAAATGAGGTTTAACGCACGAGACTAATTGTACTGGAATAACATGGCAGGTTGTAGATGAGAGAGGGGAAGAGAATGTTTTTTTATTGGCGTAAAGTTTCAACCGGCTACAACAACGCATTAGCAGAGCAAAACCAATACAGACACAATTAAAAAAAAAAACAAAAATGTCAAATGAATACAAAAAACACTAATACACACAAAGCTGTGTATACGTATATATTTCATGCCAGAGGAATAATCATACCGTGTGTTATGAAAACAATAAAATTTGTGCTGCTTAAAATTTTTCCCGCCTGTGAATACTCAATAAGACATGACGTGTGTAAACGCAGACCATGTAATTTGCTCATCAGAGAAGTGCAACGAGTACCCGTTTTTATGATTTGAAATAGTCTAAAAAACGAGTTGCGGTGTAGTTAATACAGCATATTGTTTTTGCATCTGCTCGCCATACTCGTAAGAATTTGTGTTGCAACATACGAGCTTGTTACAGGCTCGTATAAATTTCATACACGTTGTTTGTTTAGTATTGTTTCGTAAATATTTTCTTCAAGATTCGGCAATTGTATTCGTGCATTTAGCTTATTAGCTTAAGTTATAGTTATCCGAGCTCATCAGTATTACTCGTAAGCATTCGTTAATCGTATTAATACTTAAAGCATCGTTGCCAGAAGGTTTAGGAAAAAATCAATGATCGTATTATTAAGCTAAATTCATTATGTGATAAAATGTATTTAAAAGCTATTATAAAAAAGTTTTAGTTAAAAAATATTACGAATGCCACAGGTTTATGAATTTAAAAGGGACAGATTTTTATGTAATGCTAAAATCACATTTTTTTTTATAGTGATGTGTACGTCAATTTCGTTTTTTACAAATCGAAATAATTTTTAAGAATTCAAGAACAAGTTGTCACAAATAAACCTGAAAAAAACCATGATATATTGGAAAACCCTAAAATCATAAAAACCCCCCAAATGATATTTGAAAAATCAACCTGCATATAAAAACTAATTGCATGCAATAAAAGGGTAAGCACGACAAAAATAACAATTGTTTTGTCGTACGTGCATACATAGTATTACATGCACACATATTTATGTATGCATGTATGTACGTTTTTTTTATTATGCGATGAAATCAACAAGAGACATTGGCAGTAATGGTGTTTGCCAGGAGTGCGAGACTTTAACACGCAAAAACACCCCTTTACACTGACCCAACCGTTCCACGTGGAACTACCGTCACGTGGTGGGATAGGTCCTAGACCCGATCTAAGCTATATTGATTCTTCTGCGAATCTCTGCTAACCTACGAAGTTCCAATACAACCAATTTTACAAAATTACATACACACGTCCAGTTATTCAAAGATTCCAACATGATTGGAACTATGTTATCCGGTCTAATGCTACGCCCTAAAACTTCTTCTAAATACGCCATCCCACTAACAAATCGTGGACATATGAAGAACACATGTTCGGCATCTTCCACGACATTACCATCACAGTTCGGACAAAACGGAGCACTGCCATGTCTGAAACTATACAAGTACGACCTAAAACAACCATTTCCACTCAAAAATTGTGTAATGTAGGAGTTTAAGTCACCATGTCTTCTTGCTAACCATGTCTTGATGTCAGGTATCAGTAAGTAAGTCCACCTTTCCTTATCAGTTGCTCTCCATCGTTCTTGCTACTTCCGTAGGCACAAATCAGTCACACCATCCGTACCGTCCGATGCCGCCTCTAGCTCGATGGGTATCATGCCGGCAATAACAAAAGCGGCCTCGTCCGAAAGAGTTCGGAATGCGCTACATACTCGCAGAGCAGCGAGCCTATACACAAGGGATATCAGGCGCACATATGCATGTAGAATATCTCAGTGCACCTGACCATATAGGGGATGCATATAGGATAATACTCCTTACTACACTAGTGAGCAATTTTCTCTGCAGATATTTAGGACCTCTTGTATTCGGCATGATCCGGGACAGCGCTAAGCATGTTTTTGATGCTTTGAAGCCAATATACTGCAGACAACCGCCAATTATGACTCCAAGGTATTTTAGACACTCCTTGGATTCTATGCTTCTGCTAATCAAAACTGCTTCTGTTTTATGATCCGCTAGAGTTAAGCCCATTGATCTCACCGAATATCTTACGATCTGAATACTGGCAATTGCAATGGTTTCCACCTCTACTAGCTCTTTTGATACACATACTACCGCAAATCCAGCTATCTTTACCCTTTCAGGTAGATTTAACCTCAAAACTCCATCGTACATGCCGTTCCACAGCAGTGGGCCAAGTACTGATCCTTGAGGCACCCCGCCAATGATCTTGCGTCTCCTAATACCCTTATCAGTATCATAAACTAATTCTCTATTCCGGAAATAGTCCTGTATAATTGCCAGTAGATAACCTGGGGTGTCTAATATACAGCTACGGCATAAACAATATGTTCCCAGTTTGCCGTATTAAAGGCGTTCTTCATGTCTAAAGTTAAAACTACACAATACTCTTTTGCTCCATTTCTCAACCTCTTCCCTTCGATAGCCCGAGCAGCAGTTTCTACTACAACTTTGATAGCATCCACTGTTGATCTTGCTTTCCTAAAGCCAAATTGGTTATCTGATAAGCCACATTTATCTTCAAAATAATCTTCCAATCTTCTAAAAATTATGCTCTCTATCAGTCTACCAGATGTATTTGTCATACACAGCGGACGGTAAGAGGAGGGGTCATCCTTAGGTAACCATACTAACTTCGACCGCTTCTACATTGTTGGAAATGTGCCCTGGCTCAAGCATGCGCTTACTACCTTCATAAAATGTTCAGGGTGGAATTTAAAATCTTCTTTTAGAATCATATTCGGAATGTCATCTAAGCCTGGTGCCTTCTTGTCTTTAAATTTTGAGACAGCACCTTCTATCTCGAAAATCGTAACCGGAGGAATGTCGAAAAATTCTGCGGGATACCTTTGATGCCATGTCGGAATTTCCTGTTGAGGAAAGAGATGATCTATAATTCCTTCGAGGATAGGCTCTTCTCTTGGCGGCGATGGACCAACGCATTTGAGTTTCTTGGTTACCAGTTTATATGCAAGGCCCCAAGGATTACTATCTACCTCATCACATACACTGAGAAAACACCTACGCTTGCTCCTACGAATTGCAATCTTCAACGCTTTCCTTTTATAGTGGTATACACTATTCTCAAAACTACCTCGAGTCCTTGTATACAGCCTTCGGGCACTTACACACTCTGATCGCAATCTAGCAATTTCATCATTCCGCCAGTAGACTGGAGGCTTATTTGGTGACCTATTACGCTTTACAATAGCTACATTACCCGCACCTGTGATATTGTACTGTCATATCTTCAGATGAACCATTCAGTTCCGTGTTCTCCATACAAGCTGCGAAGATGTCCTTATCAAAGATATTTACCTTCCATCCTGTCAACCCTCGCGTTTGTAGTCATATGGTGCTGTTCATCTTGTTTGTTATTAAAGTAACGGTTTTATTATATAAGAGAGCATACTCGTACCTTTAAAACCCATTACTAGTTCCTATCCATATACATGCATACTCGTATTTAAATAATTAAAATAAATAATAAAACAGGCACTAAATCATCAAAACGCCTAAAATCGTCAAACCTATGACAAATCATCAAATCTGGCATCCGCGGCTGCAGTGAAGAATGTTGAATTGAAAATACACAAGTATATATAAAATAAATATGCCGCAAATGGTGTTGTTGCGAGCTGATCGTAACACCAAGTCGAGTTAGTTGAACACAAAGAAGTTACCGAGTATGAAAATAGAAAAAACACGAAACTTTGCTGTGAGTGGTTGTGATATTGTATTTAAATTTTTCTGCGCTCTTACTTCTTTCTGCAATCAACACATGTACAAGTAAAAAGTTATTGTGTATATTGTCATGCATGAAGCTCGCTGCGTATTGAAGAACGAGCGAAAAAACAACAAATCATTAAAAGCGAGTGCTTAAAAGTATCCGAGCCTAAAAATTACTTAGTAAAAAACGAGTGAGCTCGCGGGTATTATGTATTGTTGCAGATGTCTGCTGCTCATGCTGCATTAGTGTTTTCTATGATTGCTCTTTGATACGAGCACAAAGGAGACCAAATATATGATACGAGACTCTTTTCTGCTGTCGTTGTAGTTGTTATTCTATTTCAGTCGCACGATAATCCGACATCACATGATAAATGATATTGCTATCTTTTTTCAATTATAAGCTGATGATAAAAAAGCGGATTTAAGCTAAAACCACAGGGTAGACCATAGATGAAAATGAGGTTATCTTTTGGCCTAACGCTGCAGTCACACCATCAAATTATTTTTCAATTCTCTCAAGATTTTTACACATGCTGCTTATCAAAATTCACAAAAATTGAAAGGTGTGACGTAGGCTGTACGCTAGTTCAAAGCAAAATTTTTAATAAGATGCCATCAGTATAAAATTTGGATGAAAAAATTGCAATCAGCTGTTTTCCTGATTGTAATTTGAAACACTATGGAAATTTGTAAGCGAATTCTCGTCAAATTTTAAAATTGGTAAAATAGTGGGAGAATTTAAAATTAGAAGGAAAATTTGATCGTGTGACTACCAAGTAAATCAGCTTTTCCCCCATTAACTTTTCGTTAAAAAGAGATAGCAAGACTGTAAGAATAAGGAAAAATAAACAAAACAAAATCAAAGCATTTTGCAAGTAACTAAATCACAAAAGAGAAGAGTATAACAAATTATAAAACTTTTTACAATTTAATATATAAAATAATTAATATAAAACAGAGAAATTATTAATTTGTTATTTTATTGAAATATGTGTAGTGAGAAATGTGTCGTACAAGTGCTATATGTATGCGTTTGTTCAACGAAAGCGTTTATTGAAAGTTGCTGTAGAAAAATGCAGAAGCAAAGAAAAATATGTGACAAGAACAATTTTAACTTTCCTGTAAATAAAATAATAATTTATCTGTTAATAAAGCAAAGTTTTTAAGAAATAAGAGTTAAATATGTCTTGCGGCAGAAAATGAATCAAAACAAAACATGAAAAACACTTTGTTTACTTTTTGTGTGACAGAGATAGCAAAACAACAATAGCATGCCGTTTCGTGTCACCTCTGGTCTGCTTTGCGCTAAAACATAACTTCATTGCGCCTTTTCGTTATTTTCGTTAATTTTTCTGTGTTTTTTTTGCATTCCTTCCCGTTGTTAAAAAGTTTTTATTCAACTTTATGACTTGCTTCCAATTATCGTAGTTTTTGCAACATCCGTGCTTTTCAATAGTTTTGTCCTTTTTACAAATTTATCCACTTTTAATCATTATTTCGATGTTGGCGATGTTAGAAACATAAATAAACATATCACCTATCGCACGCCGAATATCCAAAAATTTGTCATTCGTACCAGTTGTGTTTATAGCACTATTCACAAAACAATATACATAGTATAGAAAATCAACGAGATACTACATAATATAAGATAAAATTTATTTTTTTTCATTCTAAAAACTCGAACAAACTGCTAACATTTAAACTTAAAAATTGTTCTTAAAGATACATAAGTGTATTATAAAGAAAATATGACATATTTTATAAAAATCAATGGAAAATTTTTGATTTCATTGACAATTAAGTGCATCCAGCACCAATTCAAATCAGATTGAATTTTTAATTCCGAGAAATCACAATTTTATCTTGATTTCTATAGCAACCCTGAATAAAGGCGTTAAAAAAGAATAATGCTCCAAAAAAAGTTTTGTAGTCTACACGGGGTACAAAGTCCAAAATTTGAACATGTTTACTCTTCTGACCAGTACAGACGCTCCACCAATTAATATAACTCTTAAGTGATAGAAAATAGAATTCTTAGAAAAAAATAAGTAATAAAATTCTCAGAAATATTTTCTAAATAATGGATCACCGAACTTTTCATATAAATGTGTGATTTTACATTAACCATCAATATTGGTATCATTTAAAAGCCCCTTATGCAGAAAATCTTTAGTAAGCGGCGCTTTTACACGAAATACAGAATAGAATATTTTTCATCTTGGCCAAGGTCCGGCTGTGCAGTAAAACTAGCAAACGTCGACGCAGCACAGATGGAGTATTTGTGCCGAAAAGCTTGGCCAAAAAGTCAAAAATTAATTTAAAGAAATCTTAAAAACTAAGTACGCAGATCGTTACACAACAAAATTTTACATAATTTTGTAAATTTTTAAGACTATGTTGCGATTTGTAGCTCTGAGACACTGCGGAAGTCAGGAAAGTGAAGAAAATTACACGCGCTTGTAACGTTTTTTTTAGTTTCAAGATGTTTATATGATATTTTTCTTGTGGCTAAACAAATAAAGGTATTACATTGATTTTTTTCAGTGAAAGATTTGATCAAAAGCTATTTTTGTATTTAAAAGAGATATTAACTTGAATACTAATGTTGAAACAATTCCATTAAAAATTAAAAAAATATTAATTTATAAACTTTTTTGCAAAAAATATATAAGGTTTTTAAAAGTGAAGGTAGCAAATGTGAAAATTATGTTTTATACCACAATAAAATTTAGAATCTCTAATTTTGGACACAAAAAAAGTTTGCGCAAACTTGCGCCATTAATTTTAATTATTTTTTTTTAATTTTCAAATTAAACATTTTTATTGCTCATCAGGTACTTCTTCAAATACTTTTTTGACCTCACAATCTTTTGTGTCTGTTGAATTATTGATTTTAAAGGCCGAGGCACATAGAATACGTCGTACGTTATACGTTGCTTTTTTCAACTGATTTTAAAGTATCGGCGGAGGAAGTTGACACAATGAGTACTTTGTTGACGGATATTAAGTCAGCTTCATTTGATTAAAGTACACATTTTCAATGGAATTCGAGGATATTATGGTTTTATTTTTTAATTTTAGTTTTTATTTAATTTAATTTTGTCACCACACACCACGAAAAGCTTAATAAAAACAAAGCAAAAAAATGATATTTTTAAAAGTACTCAACGTACGTTAAAAGTTGCCCAACTTTAGTACTTTGCGTTGACGGAGACGTACCGAATGTGCCAAAGCTCATAAGAAAACCTGTATTTTAACTTAGTTCCCAGTTTGTGTCAGTTCGCCAAGCAGTTAACACATAACTTACTCTCTGTGAAAAAATCTAAACTTCAACTCAAATAGTGTTTATTACAACTGTTGGCTGAAGTAGTTAGCGCGTTGACTACAAAGCAAATAATGTCTAAGAACGTGGGTTCGAGCCCAGCTTCAGACAAGTCATAAACTTCAGCATTTTTCAGATGTGCATTAGTATGACATTGTATTTGTTGTTGTCGGAGTGTTTAAGTGATGAAGGCATAGCACACTGGTCACTGAACAGTACTGGCAGCAATTGATACTGGTGTATGCTAGCGGACATCACAGCGCCCTCCTTCGTCGGTATTGTAGCAAAATCGCCGGCGAAGTAAAATAATTAATAAAATGGCTACAACAGCTTAAAACACATTTAATGCGCCTACTTGACATCAGAGGCGCTGCAACACTGATCTAAAAACTAACACAGCGCGCAATATCAGAGTTGTAAAAATTAAGCTTTCTCTCTTTCACCATCTGTCCTCTCTCACTATCCCTTTCCCAAGGAAGGTAACACACCTACGGGTTGGTAGGCATACTAATTGCCTGAGTGTTACTTCTCTTTATAAAAAAAAAAAAAAAAAAAAAACAATAAATAAAAAAAAATATTCTTTAATAATTTTATTAAAATAATTTATTATTAAACAAAACTTTTTAAAAAAACGCCGGAAAGTTTCATTTAAGTGGGGATGGGTGATCCGCCGGGCAGGGGGAACAGACCCCCTATCGTTTACGATAAATCCAAAAAATTGTCAATCTTTACCACTGGTCCAAAGTATTTAGTTATGACAAGAATAAACACAAAAGACAACAACACCACTCTTGCTAACATTTCACCTTTCCTTATAAAGAAGGTCATTGATAGTGCATGTGGAGGAGAAGTAGAAACATGCAAAAAACTAAGAAACGGCACAATAGTAATCAAAACAAAAACCTATACACAAGCAAGCAGACTAATAACTATGCTTTTTAAGTCATGATATTGACATAGAAATGTCAGATCATAAATCACTCAACTTTGTTCGGGGAGTGATTTACTCAAATGATCTTCGTGACATACCAGAAAAAGAAATACAAAAAGAATAAAAAAATCAAAACATAACCAAGGTTAAAAAATTTTTGAAAAAAGTAGATGGTGATATGAAAGAAACTGGACTTATTATTATTACATTTGGAGCAACTATCCTCCCATCAGAATTGCTGGTGGGTTACGAAAGAATAAGAGTAAGGCCATACATACCCCTCCTATTGAAATGCAAAAATTGTTTACGTTTTGGTCATCACTTCGATAACTGTAAGAACAAAAAACTATGTACAGAGTGTTCAAAGGAGTACCATTGTGACATTGAAACACATGAAATTTGTTCCGAACAAGCTTCATGCATAAACTGCATCGAAAACAACAACGAAGACACTAACCACTCTCCCAACAACAGAACTTGCCCCATTTTTCTAAAGGAAAAAGAGATCCAATCGATCATTACTCTAGAAAAGGTAAACAAAAAAAACAGCTGAAATTAAATATAAAGAGCGAAAGCCATCAAATACAACTTCCTACGCTGCCGCAGCCAAAACAACAACACCAAATAACAATCAACCTAAAAATACTTCAATCATTATTGAACATATTAATAATACAATGCCACCTCCAAAAGCTTCAACATCTCGAAACATTAAAGATTACTCTGATCTCGCAATGGAATCCGACGGAGATACAAACAGCAGTTCCTCACAAACCAGCGATAAAAAAGTAAACATCTTACCACTAAGCACATCAAAAAGAACACGTCAACAATTAAAGAAAAAGGCTGAAATTGAAAACATCACTAAAAAGGCAAAAAAAAATAAATAAAATTAATTAAATATATACACTGTCTAACGGCTCGGCTTCCGGTGGACAACCTCAGTTACTGCAACTGTTGGCGGTCTCCGGGCCGTGGTCGGGCGGGAGTCGAGCTGTTCTATCAGTGTACGCCATTTACAGTGTTTCTACTAACATATTTTCTATTTTTATTTTTGAAAACAACCTAATTAATTTATGTACAGTTCTTTTCTTAGTAAAATTTTTTTACAAATCCTGCAACCATTTTCCCTATCCCATCCTACAACAATGTCTCTTAACATAATTCAATGGAATATTAACAGCTTCATTAACAATTATAATGAACTGTCAATATTAATTAAGAGTTTTAATCCGAAAATTATTTCATTACACGAAACCCACCTACATAAAAAATCAGGCTTCCCTATTCCTTTAAATTATACTCTGTATACAATTAACACGTCAACCACACGTTATGGTGGAGTTGCTTTGTTGGTGCATAACTCTTTACAACATATACCCATACCTGTATATAACGATTTCCATGCTGTGTGTGTCGAAATTCAATCAAAATTAAAATTTAAAATTGTATCGGCGTATATTCCACCGAATGCAAATGTCTCTAATAATAATCTTAACAATGTTTTAAACAGACCACAACCACCTATTGTAGTTACAGGTGACTTCAATGGTTGGCACTCAAACTGAGGGTCAACAACCAACAATAAAAAAGGAAAAACTCTAGCTAACTTCATTACAAAATCGAAATACATATTACTAAACGATAATTCACCAACACTTTTTAATACCCACTCTACCTTTTCCAATGTTGACTTGACTTTCTGCTCCCCCTCTCTGGTACCACACGTAGAATGGAACATTGAGAAAACCCAATACGGAAGTGATCATTTCCCTATTGTAATATCTCTGTTTTATAACAACAACACTAATGCAATTGCATATGCTAAACCAAAATTCAAGCTGAATCAGGCAAACTGGGAATTATTTAGAGGGCTTAGTTCTCAACTTGAATCAAGCAAACAAACCAGCGAAAATATTAATAAAGAAACTGCCAATATTTGTAAGATTATTCTTGAGTCCGCGAATAAATCAATACCTCAAACACACAACTTTTTTCCCGAAAAGTTCCATGGTGGAACTCTAACCTGGAGGAACTGAAACAAAATAAAAACCAATTTTGGATAACTTTTAAGCGAAATATGACTACAACCAACTTAATCAATTATAAAAGAGCTAAGGCCCTTTTAAGAAAACAAACACGAATATCAAAAAGTGAATCTATTTCAGAGTTCACAGCTACGATTAATCCATCCACTTCTCCGGAAAAAATCTGGTCAAATATAAGAACATTCACAGGCTACAAAGCTAAAAATAACATACATTGCATTAAATCCATTAATAACCCAGACACTTTTTTAACCAAGAATGCAGAAATAGCGAATGAAATTGGGAGCTTTTGGTCCCACAATTCTTTGGATTCAAATTTTCCACTAGAATTTATTACAAATAAAAATAATTTACTGGATAACATACCATCGCACGCCCCAAGCACTGAAGCTTTACAAATTGAAAGTAATCTTAACCTCCTTGAACTCAATGCCGTACTTAGTAAAGTAAAAGGCAAAACTCCTGGCAATGACCGAATTTCTTACCCTATGATAAAACAATTACCATTAACAATGAAACACCGCCTTTTAAATCTTTACAATAAAATTTTCGAAAATTTCCTACCACAGCAGTTTAAATTAAGCATAGTTATTCCTATACACAAAACTGGTAAGGATAAAACTTCTCTTGACTCCTATAGGGCAATTTCATTAAACTCATGTTTAGCAAAAACCTTGGACAAAATTATTGCCAACAGGCTTTGGTGGTTCGTAACAACCTATAAGCTACTTAATAGCCGACAATTTGGATTTATACGAGGCCACTCTACAATAGACAGTCTTCTTTATCTAGACTACCACATTTCTAACAATTTATCAAAGGGCAAACATACAACTGTAGTCTCGTTAGACTTTGAAAAGGCTTTCGACAAGATCAGAGTCCACACAATAGTTGAACAATTAGTACATTGGAAAGTAGGTCCCCGTATTATAAAATATGTAATCAACTTTATGAAAAACAGAAAGTAGTCGGTCAGAATTCGTAATCAGCTATCTTCCACATACCCTGTTCAAAATGGTATACCACAAGGTTCGCCATTATCGGTAATTCTACAACAAACTCTGCTCAATTATAGAAATGTATAAAGAAATTGATTTCACAGCATACGCTGACGATTTCAACTTAATAATCAATTCCAACAAGTCAAAAAATCCAATTATAAACCTAGATAATTTGTTTAACAACATCAATAGTTGGTGTAACGTATCCGGAGCATCGCTCTCCACATCTAAATGCAAGTTTATTCACATATGTCAAAAAAAGACATGTAAATGTATCGTAACTGCCTGAAATTGTCAGTTCACTGAAGTCCAGAATTTGCGGTTACTTGGTCTTTACTTAAATAAGAGATACACATGGGACACACATATAAATAATTTATTAAAATCCTTAAATGGGCCACTTAACATCGTGAAATGCCTAGCAAATCAAAAATTTAATTGTAACAAAAAGTTTAGTGTCAATTATAAATGCACTGATAATATCAAAAATAAGGTATTTGTTACCTATCTTCGGGTTCTCCTCTAAAGCTAAGTTTAACAAAGTTAACACAATAGTGAATTCGGCTGTTAGAAGCTCTCAGATCCACTCCCTGCAAAAACATGCTGCATGAATCTAACATGCTTACATTACAAACACAACTAAATATTACTTTGACCAAACTATCTCGTACATTTTGTAACAATCCCAATAAGGCACTAAGCCTAATCACGCAAAAAATCACTAAAGCAAAAAGAATCCCAAAACTTCCATCCATTTTGTCGAGAGTTATAAAAAACTGTGACAATTGGAACTAAACACAAAACCACTTAAATCAAACTTAAAGGAATACCCACCTTGGCTACTAAATCATAACAATATTAACCTTACACTTCATACTTTTAAAAAAGACCAACACAACCCTATACAATTTCAAACTTTGTTTGAAGAAATTCGAGAAAATCTACCTTTTCATAGATTCATTTTTACAGATGGATCAAGATCACAAAACGTTGTAAGCTATAGCGTTACAACTGATAAGGACACCATTAAAACTTCAATTTTACCATCATTCAGCTCAATCCTCTCTGCCGAACTAATTGCAATTTACCAAGCTGTTAAATTCGTAGAAAACAAGAATCAAAAATATGCAATTTGCTCAGACTCTTTATCCGCCTTAAAAATGATTTCAAACATTTCTAACAACAATCCCTATGCATCTTACATAAGAAACACTCTAATCCATAGACAAACTCATTTAATCCTAATATGGACCCCAGGTCATTGCAACATATCCGGAAACGAATATGCCGACAGAGCAGCAAAAAATGCACTACGACCCCCCCTAATAACTACGGACAACTATAACACAAAAGATCTTCAAAAATATATTAAAAACTACTACACAAAAAAAGACAAAACTTATAATATGACATCAAACTGGTATAGTCATCAACCAGGACAGAATCAATAAAAAACATTTTATTAATAGTGACATAAACAAACTAACTAGAAGAAATATAACAAAATTTCTATGAATTCGTTTAAGATCCGAAACATACCAAGATGTAATTGTACCATTATATATCCTACCTCTCCCGAACATCTCCTATCCCACTGCCCACAACACCAAATTATAAGACAACAAATCTTTAAGGATAAAAATCCCTTAAACCTGATCTCTGATCCAACCTTTGATAACATTAATACTATAATTGAATTTCTTAAAAAATCTAACACCTATAATTTTATATAGAACTGCATTTATTTAATTTAAGTCGAGCTGAAAGCCTTAGATGCTATTGCTCTTTATACTTTAAATTAGCTTATAAATTTTAAATTGTAAGTTAATTCTAATAAATAAATAAATAAATAAATAACTTAGTTGTCAGTTGGAAAAAGCAACGTATAAAGTACGACGGATTCTATGTGCCTCGGCTTTAAATGATATTCACGTCTCTTTTAACACTTCACAACGTCACTTTTAACTTCACTTGCCTATAAATATAAATTCGCAAAATTCTTATTATCGGTAGTTGTTATAAGGAAATGTCCCTCTCTCCCAATAAAAGTTTTCTATTTATCTGTGCTCTTTGTTAAAAAAACATATGTACATATGTATGTACACACCTAACTATAGTCATTTTTAAAAGCAGTATTCACAAAAATTAGATTAAAAATAGTAAATACAGGTGCATAAGAAATACATGGGTCACCCACTATAGGTATAAAAATACAGATATGGGTTATTGCATACAATTTTTATCAGAACCGTTTTGTAACTTCGAGAGATAACATGGAAAGAACTTACAGCAGATTACAGTTATTCCAAATAGTAAAGGAATGTCATGATAGAACTATTGACGAGTAATTGCAGTTTTTAGATAGAAAATTGTGCGAAATTTCAAGGAGATGGGACATATGATAATGATTTCGACGTTCGTAATTACTATAACTTTTTCGTGTATAAAGCATTAAATAATATAAAATAAATATTATAAATCTGCACACATATATATAAAAATAATTCTGCGTTTGTATATTTGTTTGATTTGTTTTTTGTTACTACAAGAGTGATCTTTTGAAGATTTTGCCACGACTGGGAAATTTAAATATACTTTTTTATTTTATTTGAAATGCGGTGAAATTCAGGTATTTTCAATTTCATTATATCTGCACAACCACAACAGTGTAATTCTAAATTTAATTTGGGTTAGCTCTTAGAATAAAGTGAAGTTTCAAACTAATTATTGGTGGAATTCGATGGAAGAGACGGATATCGCCTATACATAATTATTAAAATCGCTAAATTTGCACAATGGGGTAGCGCAGCACTCCGGGTGTGGCTAGTTAAAACATATTGTAAAAACAGCCACTAGATTTTTTATATCAAATTACACCTAGCACTATCAAAAAACTCAATCTTTCAATAAAAAAAAACTTAATAATTTTGGCCAGCTTTTTATCTTAAATACTCCTCTGTGCGCCGTTTATTTCAATAAACTTTTATGATACCCATGTTGTTACACTGAATCAAAAAATTGTGCGTTTGTAACTTCGAATACATGCGTTTCCAAACATAATTAACTCTCTTGTTTTAGATTTCAATTATACATATGTATGTATAATTGGAGGAGCATTTATAAGGTTATTTTGTTCCAACTTCAAATCTGAAGTGCATCGAAACTATAATTCCTTGCATCAAAATATATAATTGGTACTTCAACGGCATATTCTAAGGTGGATAGTTAGTTAAATTCCATGTAAAATGGGCAGATACAATGCAGATGTTCACGCGGACCAAGTATTGGGCAGGTGCTAACATGCAGCAGTTTACGTTTAATATGCATACACAGATCTAGATATCTCGACTCACCAGACGAGGCAGTCATTTGAATTAGGAGTGCCATTTGCTGCCTCTCCGACATTGGCGCATTTGGGTTCGATCTCGCTGGCGCAATTCCAGTGCTACATCCAACACCCCTCGGTCTTGGGGGTGGCATACTACTTTATTAATTTTTTTTGTAAGTTAAAAAGTAATATTATCTGAGAAAACAACATAAATATAAACTAGAGTTGTAAAAGTACAGAGTACTCAGCATTCGTAGTTTAAGTACTCGGTACTATAAGGTAGCTACCTTCGTCAATTAATGCAGGTGGTGTCGAAGCTGCAACAAGACTGCTTTTAGGTTCGAAGCTGTCAAGAAGTACAAAATAAAAATGGCAAAATGGTTGCATTTTCTGTTCTATAAAGAATTTTGTTTATTTTAATTATCTTATTTGCATTTGAAACAAGTACTAAAGTGTGCTTTTTTAGCAGTGTGTGTGTGTGTGTGTTTGTAATACATAATCGAATTTTGACAGCCTCGAACCAAAAAAATAAAAAGTCTGTTAACGCTTCCACACTACCTGTGTTAATCTACCATGGTTCGATTGTTTAATTGTAGTTTAGCTTGACACATATGTAGTATACCGCACTATTGTAGTATACAAATCCTGTCTGTCTATAATAAAGCATTGAAGTTTATTTTTTTTAAGTTTTTAATGACAAAATGTTTGCTAAGAAAGCAAAGAAGCTGATTTTTTCTTAAGTTTTTAATATTATTAAATGATGAAAAAAAGTTTATAAATTCATATTTTATTAATTTTAAAGAAATATACATATTTTTATTTTTAATGTATATTTTATGTACATAACCCTGCATTTACAAATGTAAGTAATTACTTGCAAGTACTGTATATGTATTATTAACGAAAATGTCGAAATTATAGCCGAAAGTCTTGCAAGTTCATTGAGTGTTTACACAGTCAGCTGTAAGTTCATTTTCAAAATGTTCTCGAAACGTAAACATGTTATGAAAATAGCTTTACTTTTGGAGTTGAAAAAACTAGAAATGAAAAAGAAAGAACTGAATCCAGTATTGCCGTGTTGTCGATATTATGAAATTACTGAAAAGAACATTTTGGTTAAAAAATTTTTTTCTAAAATGCATAAAATTTTTATTTCAATATACCATTAAGATGCGTTGTTATATAGTTGTGCTCTTTTTTTAATATTTATTTTTTATAAATACACAACAAATCAAGTATAAACATAACTTATTTTTACAAACTACTAGTAAATTGATACAAAATTCATACTCGGTAGCACTGTTTTTTCATTTGTCATTTTATTTGCGGTAAGTGTCAAAAAAATACTTACAAGCAAATTCTCTTGCAAGTTGAGCTTCAAGTACGAAAATTGTGATTGGGTTAGTGAAAAAGTGTAGATGCATTGAGTTTTTCGAACTTGCACTTATGTACATGTGTAAACGCTAGGTAAAACGCGATTTTGAATGCATGAAAATCCTTTCTCTAATTATAACATTTCTAAAGTTTATAAAAGGGTTTTGTGACAAATTTTCCTCAAGAATTATTAGATTTAATTGTTGTAAAGGGTGTCTCCGTAGGAATGCACTTTTTCACATTAAAACAACATTTAGTTATTTTTTGACATAGTTGTGATTTTTTTTATTGAATTGCAAAGACGACATGTTTTGATTAAATATGGAATAAAGTACTTGCCATATTTTTGAAAACCCCAAAGATAAAAATTGCTCGGGGTTAAATCTCATGATCTTGGAGGCATGCAGTTGACATCAGAATTTCTTGAAATAATTTGTTCTGGAATTCGTTGCTACAATAAATCGATTGTTTCATGCGTGATGTGGCAGATAGCGCCGTCTTGCTGAAACCACATCGTTTAGATCCATGCCGTACAGTTGAGGCCACAAGAACACCGTTATCATGTACCTGTAACGAATGCCGTTCACAGTCACTGCAATTTCGGTCTCATCTTAAACAAGTAAGAGAGATATATTCGGCTGTGCCGAATCTTATATACCCTTCACCATAGTATGGAGTGACGAAAGAAGTCAGAATCACGAAAATTCACGCCCACGATATACGAAAAAAATAAAAAAAGAACTTATATGGAAAAAATTACATTAAAACAAAAAAAATTGCCACTCACCGTCTCACGGACGCACAAGGCATTCTCGTGCACCTGTACATATATTACAGTGTGCTCTTTTTGACAGACCCGAACCCAAAAAAAAGTCTGTTAACGCTTCGATACTACCTGTATTACTCTACCATGGGCCTGACAAATACAGAAGAAAATTTTTTTTTGCTTCTACACTCAATGTATGCATTTTGCAGTGGGTGAACCCATAAGCACACTATAAAATACATAGTGTCTAAGGGCAGCATTAGCGTTTACACATGGCACTGTCAGTTAAAAAACTCAACACACTCATCTTTTTTACTAATCCACCACGCCTGTGAAGAAATCATGCCGTGAACATACTCTTTGTAACATACTTTTTCACAGAGTTGAAAAAAAAGTAGCAACGAAAAAAGTATTAAAAAAACTAAAAACGTATCAAAATACTCATTTTTTCAACCATTCTACCAAAGCTTGTTTACAAAATAAAGTATGTTATTTCTATTCCTCTACATTCCAACCACAGTTTGCTACCCAAGTACTCAACACGTTGAAAATTTTAATCTGATTAAGTAAATTTACATGGTATGTCTGTTCGCTTATAAAATCGTCAAACATCGAAGTGCCGCGACAATTCCAACTGATTTGGATAGAGCAATGTCCCCTGAACCCGCCCATATAACTGTCATTTTATTATTTTTAAGAAATTAAAGGGTATACCCAATATAGTCGGAAAAGTCCATACAACTATATGAAAAGTATGCTGATGAATAAAATCGACAAATATAAAAGTGCCACAAAAAGGAAAACGCCATTTAATAGGGCAATCTCCCCTGAATCCGCCCATATAACTATCATTTTATTCTTTTTAAGAAATTAAGGGGTATACCCAATATAGTCGGAAAAGTCCATACAACTATATGAAAAGAATGTTGATGAATAAAATCGAGAAATATAAAAGTGCCACAAAAAGGAAAACGCCATTTGATAGGGCAATCTCCCCTGAATCCGCCCATATAACAGCCTTTTTATTCTTTTAAAGAAATTAAAGGGTATACCCAATATAGTCGGAAAAGTCCATACAACTATTTGAAAAGTATTTTGAAAAATAAAATAGAAAAATAAATATGAAATAAAATCAACATAATTTATGGTTTTTGTATATAGTTTTGTATTTATAATAAATAAGATATTAATTATAAAAAAAATATGTTAAAGTTTTTAATAAAAATGTATTAAGTTTTCACATGGTACATGTCTTATTTCCAGTTTGTGTGAAAAAAATAAAATGGAAAAAATCATTTTCTTAAGTTTGAGATAAATAATTTTATTTTAAATTCAAAAGATTGATTTTCTCGAATATTATGAATGATATTTAATATAAATTTTCCAAAATATAAAAAATTTAAAAACCTTTAATATAACTATAGTTACTATTAATTTTTTAAGTGTATTGTAGTAAATTGTGACATTCTATTCGTTCCAGGCGAAACGTCAAAGTTGAACCCAAGGCGAATTTAAGCAGGTGGCAACATTACAGTAGCTTACTATTGTTTGCTTAAGGGTAGGATCACACGATTGCCGTAATGCACCAATTATCGGTCTATTTTGTATGCCAATCGTGTGATTTCATAATTTATTGTCCCCTACGGCAATCGAGAACAATATTGTGCTGATTTTCCGCAATCAAATGCAACTCTGGTGCGGCAATCGTGTGAACGGTTGAAAGGCAACCATGCGTCAATATAAATGATTAAAATGTATCAATATTTATTGTTTTCTCATGCGGCAATCAAAGTAGCCAATACGCGGCAATTTATTAAATTTTTCGTGTGTGCTAATTGTTTTGTGTACCATCAATCTAAACTTATTTGAAGCGTCAACCCTTAAATGCATGAATTTTTTTCGCTTTGAAAGAAATATATTATTTAGACATATAGAATTAATGCAAAAAAATTTAATTTTTTTTTTAGTTAAATTTATTAAGTGTAAAATAAATCTCGCATATTGTATTTATTTTACTATAATAAGCGGTGAACGATTAATAAAATCTAGAGAACAATTAAAACCTACGAAGCAGAATTACATCAATATGCTAAAGAAAAAAATTTGCACGTAAAACAAAGCAAACTAAAAATTACCATAACAGCTGTTTGTTGGTGTTGCCGCAAGTTAGAACAATCGTATGACTGGACTGCATCAATTATTGCCACAAATTCATTTTTAGTCAATCTGCGGCAATCAAATTTTTATAAAATGGAGCAATCATGTGACTGCAGCATATTTGATTGGGACAATATTATTATTGTGCACCAATTCAGCACAATAAAAATTGGGTCTGATTGGTGTATTTGCGGCAATCGTGTGATCCTACCTTAACATATATTATACTTTGCGAATGTCAAAATACATACAAAATACTTTTGTCCTTTTTAACTTTTTTTGTGTCTGTTTTCTTTGTTTTATGTTTTTGACAAACGCAATGAAACTACACAAACAAAAATGCCTGTTGTTCTTGTATTGCTGTAATTGCTTTAAAATTTTTAATAATTTTGTTGTTAGGAAGCACAATTCAGTTAAATAAACACAAAACGAAAATTCGAATATGTGTTTATAAAAATTAAACATTCAGTTTGTTTCGCATTTAATATGAAATTATGTACAGTACAACTTCCATAATCCGGACAGATAAGCTTCAGCTACTGTCCGTATTATTGGTTCGTACGGACTAGTTAGAATAAAATTTTAAACGCAATATATAAATGTACAAATATATAATTTTTGTTTACTACTGAAAAGAAAAATAGCTACACATAATAATTCATTTGTAAATAATTTATTTAAAGAAAACATAAAGAAACATGAAAGTGACCAAAAATATTCATTTTGAAAAATAAAAATTTTTATGTAATTTGAAAAAAACAATAGATTATAAAAAAAAGAACAAAAATATTATTAAATTTATATTAATCGAGATTGCCTCGATATCTTTTTTCAAAGAATTTAAAAAATTTAAAAAAAACTTAATTGGTGCTTTTATGGGAATCTTTCATATTTTAGTGGTTTAAATTTTTTATTCGGACTTTTTCCCAAAATTAATATTTTACTTATTTAGTGAAACATTCACCATTTTGTTAAAAACAAAAAAATTATTAACGAAATATAGATAATAAATTTGGATGTTTTTTTTATATAAAAGTAACCTCAAGCTCGTTAATCAATTAGAAAGTTATATGCAATATTTTAGGTAATAAATTTAATTTTAAATTAAATTCGATTAAATATTGCAAAAAGTTTAAAGAATAGCAACAACTCAGAAAAAATGCGAAAACTTGGCAAAATTTGCATCGTAAAGATAACAAATAATGATTAAAAACAAATATGTAAAAAGAAACAAAACTTGGGAAAAACACCAAAATGAAAATTTTTCAAAAATAACGAAAACTAATTAATATTCAAAATAACCATTAAATTTATTATTCGAGAAAGGTTTCGATGTCTTTTTTCAAAGAATTTCAAAAGGTCTGGTTAGTTGAGGGTTTTCGAGCTAGTCCTATATACATACATGCGTTTCATTGGTGGTAATGTCAAATCATCAGTAGACCTTAAACCTTAAGGAGAGTACAAGTCAACGAAGACATTTCGGAAAAATAAAGTTCAAAATCATTCCAATTCAAAAAATAGCCCGAGAATTCTTTCAGAAACATCAGGTAGAGCAGTACCTTTCATACTCTGGTGCAGTTTTGGAAGCTTCAACAGATGAATAACTGTTTATTATTTTATTTCTTATTTTTAAATCTAAATTCAGGAAAACCAAATTTCTTAACAAAAATAAAATAAATCGTTGATTTTTGAAATTATTATTTATTTATTTACTGATTCGTTTGTCTCTGAATCTTCATGATTTTTTTGTTGCAAAGCAATATACTTTTTGACTTTGATTTATAGCCAGCGAATGCTCGCATAAGCGTTCTAACGTGTCTGGTAAAACTTATCCCTTTTGGAAACATTCTGAAACCTAACTCGCAGCTGATAAACTAGCAGTTACAACTATTCCATGCTTTTCAACTGCGCCAACTTTCTCGTCACAAACAACCAGGCTAAGTATTAATTCTTCAACATCAGCTAAAAAATAAGTTAATGAATGAATACACATATGCATGTATTAATCAGAGTTTAATATGAATACCTGTGGGATTAACAAATTCTTTCTACTTTAACAAACACATAGTGGAGGATGTTATAAGATCGTAGGTTGGTATGCCCCCTTCTATTAAAGCGACACCACAATTTATGGCAGTGCTTAATGCGCAGCCATTGTCATCTATGATCAAGACTTTTATATCCAATTGAAAATTGGCGAATTCATGGCGGCATATCACCGGTTCCAACGCCTTTTTTAATGCCACACTCATAAAGCTTTCTTTGTGCGTTAAAACTTCATCCATGTTAGCCAAAGGTGCATATTTAACACTACAAATATTAACTCCCAGAGTGCCAATTAAAATAGCTATAGGTATGAATGCATATATTGTTCTGTTTGTTTGTATCTTTTGGTGGCTCAACTTGGGCCATTACTTTTGTACTGCCATATTCCATATAAGCAAATCATTTGACACGGTTCCTACGTTCAGAACTATAAAATATTTCCAAAATTAAGCAACAGGAAAACCACGGCCTTTAGAAAAGAATTATTTCACTTACATGTATGCCTTGGTTCTAATTCTAAAAACTTCGGCTTCGTTAATCTATCAAACAATTCGCAGGGATTTTCTCTATGTTTGAACACGCCAAATTTTATCTGCAATTCGCTTCCCAAAAAATAAGAATTTTTTATATATTTATCCCTTGTGGTCGCCATGATTAATAAATTTGTTTCGCCACCATGAATCGACAAATGTTTTCGACACAAAGTAATACCAGAGGTGACACGAAGGGCATGCTATTGCTGTGTCTGTCGCACAGGAACTCGTAAAAAAAGAATTTTTCATGTTTTGTTGTTTTTTTTTTTTTTTTTTTTTAAAGAGAAGTAACACTCAGGCAATTAGTATGCCTACCAACCCGTAGGTGTGTTAACTTCTTTGGGAAAGGGATAGTGAGAGAGGACAGATGGTGAAAGAGAGAGAAAGCTTAATTTTTGCAACTCTGATATTGCGCGCTGTGTTAGTTTTTAGATCAGTGTTGCAGCGCCTTTGTTGTCAAGTAGGCGCATTAAATGTGTTTTTAAGCTTTTGTAGCCATTTTATTCATTATTTTACTTCGCCGGCGATTTTGCTACAATACCGACGAAGGAGGGCGCTGTGATGTCCGCTAGCATACACCAGTATCAATTGCTACCAGAAATGTTCAGTGACCAGTGTGCTATGCCTTCATCACTTAAACACTCCGACAACAACAAATACAATGGCATACTCTAATGCACATCTGAAAAATGCTGGATGTTATGACTTGTCTGAAGCTGGGCTCGAACCCACGTTCTTAGACATTATTTGCTTTGCAGTCAACGCGCTAACTACTTCAGCCAACAGCAGTTGTGGTTTTGTATTCTTATTAATTTCTGACTCACTAAAAAGAGTTGCAGAAAAATATTAATTTAAGCAATATAAATGCAAAAAGTTATATAACATTAAAAATAATATAAAATAAGAATTATTCATGATATATAGAAGAAGTAAATAGCAATACAATTCATCATTTCTTACTTCCAAAATGCTTAATTTTGTTTTGTTTATTTTCCCTCATCCTTACATTATATTGATATGTCTTTTTAACAGCAACTAGTGGCACAAAAAAGCTGATTTGCTCCAAAACATAACCTTAAAGTTATATTTCTGATTACCCTGTGGTTTTCGAGCTGCCACACGTTTCAGCACGAACAACAGATATGACACATACACTGCGATTAATATATTTAAATTGATTTTTTAACAATATGATAATATGTAAAACTAAACTAACATTTTTTTATTTTGTAATGATTTTATAAAAAGTCCAATATTTCTAAATTTTTAGTAGCCAAAATGACATTTTCTAGATAATTATATTTTCCTTTATTATTGGTTGCAAATATACGTATTACGATTTTGTGGTACGTTTTAGTCTAAAATAATTAACTAAAATAATATGATTTCTTCACATCGATTAATCCACCCATATTTTTCGCAATGGCAGCTCAAGTGGCAGCTAAATTAGCATCCGAGTGAAAATTTGGCACTTGCATGCCACTAAAAATCAAAATGATGAATAATGTTACCCTGTTACACATTTAATGAAAATTTTCCTGGATTACTATAGAACACAAAATATGTTAATAAAGTTTCATCTTATTAAAGGAATAATTTTCTGAATTTTATAAATAACAGTGCATGTCTAAAAATCAAATTTTACAGGAGATCCAAAATAAATTGTTTTTGAAGCCAAGATCTTAGTATTGAAAACAATTTTTTTTCATACAATAATGTATATTTAAGTTATGATAATATATCAAATAATTTTTACGACATATTTTTGTATGGATCAGATCCCAGTGCAGTTTGAAAAGAACAAACCATTTTAAACATTGAAATTGTGTTCTAAAAACAAACACAAGCGATTGTGATTTGAAATACATTTTTCAGAAAACCGATGTTTGTCAACATACTTGAAACTTATTTGAAAAAATGTAGAAGTTATGTTGTTGTGTTAGAAAAAATGTGATATATGTCCTTACTTTTCAAAATTGTTTTTACCTTTTAAAAAGGATTTAATATGTAACAATTTAGTATCATTAATTTGAAATGAGAAAAATTTAATATGGGCTGCTATTCATGAAAACCACAGAATTGAGCCACATACAAAACGCCAGAGTGTTAATTATAGAGCATTAATATCACAGATTACTAATTAGTAATCTGTGATTAATATCATTAAAATAATAACAATAAATGTTAACCGTTTCCCCAAAAAAGTGCCAATAGAATTAAACCGGTAACTCTATTTTGTAAACAAAACAAAAAGTTAGAATGGAAGCAATTAAAAAATTTTCTCAAGTTTACCCTTCGAGGACATTTTAAAAATGCACTTGCCCTCGCATGTGTAAATGTAAAAGCTAGAGGCAAGAGGAGTTTTTCTAACAATTTTTCTTTGATAATACGTATACATCAATGGGATCACAGGGTAGAACAGACATGAAACTTTGAGGTAATGTTTTGGTGTAAATCAGCTTTTCCTGTTAAAAAGAGATAGCAATATAATGAAGGAATAATGGAAAATAAAAAATAAATAAAAATTAAAGCATTTTGCAAGTAAGAAATTATGAATTGTAAAATAATTTATTTTTTTTAGATCATGAAATAATTCTATTTAATTCAATCCTCTGTTTAGTATTTAACCATTACAATGCGTATGCATAGAAGCATACATATATTACACAAATACATAAGTTAGAGTTTTAAGGATTTACGCCCGTCTACACCATCTTCGATTAAATAATAACCATAACTTTAACCGAAAGTTTGGCTAAATTGTATTACACAATGTATGATTAACTCTTAACTGACACATTTTAACAAAAAAGGTTATGTTAAATTTAACCGAAGCAAATTTGTCGGTTAGCGCTTTAACTGGAAAGTAAAACAAATAAAATGTATAGAAATATGAATCAGCATTTACATTTTTGTAATATTTTTCAATTAAAAAATTCATTTCGCGAAAAATATAATGACACTTGCATGCATTTTTCTATTGGCACAAAATTTTGCTTTAGAAATATACAAATACCACCTATTTCTATAGTTTTTTATGTAAACAAACTGGTGGTACTGCCACATTTTCATAAAATTCTTTTGTTAACTAACTGAAGGATGGTGAAACGAAAATCGGTAACCGTTGATTATATAATGCCAGTTAGCCAAACCAGCAGTTAGTTAATTTGTTTTAACAAATATTTTGCCGAAGATGGTGAAATCGGGCGTAAGTAATTCTAACTTAAAATTAATAGGTTTGTAGCGATTGCATTTTAATAAATATAACACGCAATTCTTTATTTTGTAAGTTTTGGAGTCTTTCAATTTGGGTAGTTGTACAGCACGAATATAATTTTGCTGACCCAAACTCAAAGTGTGGTTCAACGGTCCTAGGCTCCTAATATTGATCCCTGTGGTACTCCAAATTCAGTATCTATTTTATTAGATTTGATATTATTCACTTTTGTAATTTGTTTTCTGTTTGTGAGGGAGCCCCCGTAGACTAGTAGATAGCGTACTAGACTATTAGTCTGGGGGTAGCAGGTTCGATTCCTGCCTTGACCCTGAATATTTCTGTAGACAAGCCATAATGGCTTCTCGGTTTGTGTTTGTTCTTTAAAATTGTATGATTTAAACCATTTTAGTTTGATATCCTGGATTCCGTAGTTATATAGTTATTGCAGTAGTTTAGTTCTGTCTATAGTTTCAAATGCTCGTTTGAAATCTAGGAATATTGCAACTATTTTTCTTTATTCCATCTATTTGTTGTGTAATTTACTGATGTTTCACATGAAAAATTTTTCCTAAATCCCGATTAATATTTTGACAATAAATATTTTGATTCTAAATAATACTCCAATTGATATTTTACCACTTTTTCGATAATATTCTCGCATGTCTTAAGTGTGTTTATTGGCCTAAATTCTTCACAATTTCTTGTTTTGGCAATCTTCTCAATAAGTGTAACTATAGATTCTTTCCAATTTTCTGGAAATATTCAATGTCAGTGCCACTAAGCATCATTTTACTAGAAATGTTATTATAGTCCGGATTGTTTTTTAAATTTTTACATATAATTCTTAATTCAACTAAAGTTATTGCACGTAATTTAAATTAAATTAAATAAAATTTATCACAGCTATTTTGTTTATATATTGCACATTGTTTATATTATCTCTTATTAATTTAATACTATTTACAAATTACTGTTAATATATTAATCAGATTATTGTTCTAAAAGGGCATGAATTATCTTATTAATATATATTTGAAGAAATAGTTACAAAATAAGTTAAATTTGCAATTAAAATTTTTCCACCATCCTGTTAATTGGTATGTCTTATAGGAGGCGACAGTGTTTGACTTTGTCATTTGACTTCCTGAAAACCTCAAAAAATTACATTCTGGAAAATATCGTTGAAAGCTGAGTAAAAAGTAAAAAAACTTTAATTGTGTTATTGAAAAAGTGTGAGTATATTGCGACTTTCATGCAATTACTTTCATGTGCAAATGCTAAGTTAGTTAATATGCATTTTAAGTTTATTTTTTTAAAATTATATATGACATATATTATAAAAAAATTGTACTTCATAGTTGAATAATAATAAAAAAATTAAACAAAAATTAAAATATTCTGATTGGAATACAGAACATGCCTGATAAAGGTAAGTAATAGTTTCGATTTATTTGAATTACACATTTTTGAATAAAAAAAAAGAATTTAAATTCTTTATATATTAAATAAATACTTATTGGTTGCGTTCATAAGACGTAACTGTGGCGCAACCGTTGTGTGTTTTATTAGAAACGCAGAGTTGAGTAGTTCCGCTCCACATAAGAGTTGGTGGTATTTGTTGCCATTTTTTCAATCATACATTTTTTTCACTACGTCTCGGTTCGCACTATGAAAGTTTCTTTCATGAAATTTCTGAAATTCTCTTTTAAAATTTCACTCGTGTCTGCACACTGAAAGTTAATTTCATGAAACTTAATATTTTTGTTTGTTTACTTTCACATTATTTAATTTTAAAATTTCTATTTTGTACCCTAAAACAAATTTTTGCTGTCACTACCATTAAAAGAATATAAAAATAAAGTAAAATCAAAAATAATAGTACAGCCAACTTCATGTTGACAATTACGAATTACAATACAAAACAGAATTTCAGTGAACATGAAAGTGTGTACCCGACACCATTCTTCTCTCCCCTCTCACCTACAAACTGCCAGTTTCATGAAATAAAATTGTTCTCGAAACTTGTGAGGCCATAATTGAAGTTCTCAAAGATTATATTATGGTAAGTATTCAAAAAACATTATTTAGAAATCTGGATACACTTCGCTTTTGTTTGACGTTTTTCAGTTTCCAGAAAGAGAAGAAGATAAGAAAAAACAAGCTGATTCTTTTTACAATAGATGGAACTTTCCGAATTGTGTAGGGGCTATAGATGGCGAACATGTTACTATTACGAAACCCCCTGGAAGTGGATCTTTCTATTTCAACTATAAAAAATACTTTTCCAGAGATTTAATAGGAGTTGTAAATGCCAATTACGAATTTCTGATGGTGGATATTGACAAACGGACGGGCTTCAGATGCCGGAATTTTTAATGATTCGCTATTTTTTTTAAATTAAAGAACGAACTCAAAATTCCGGAACAAGAGTCTCCTCCAGGTTGCAAAACTGCATTGCCTTACGTGTTTGTTGCAGATGACGCGTTCCCTTTAATGACGAATATAATGAAACCCTTCAGAAATAAGTCGATGATTGAACATGAAATAATACTTAATTACCGACTCTCACGTGCGCGAGGAGTAGTTGAAAACACATTTGGGATTCTGACGTCAAGATTACGAGTTTTGTTAAAAACCATTAATTTGTCGCCTGGAAAAACGACAACAGTAGCCCTAACTTGCTGCTATTTACATAATTTTTTAAGAAAAAAAGTGATCAAACATACTCCAGCGGCGGTAATCTTGCAACAAATACAGATATGGAAGTTGTAACAGAATCAGCCTCCATAGCACCATTAAATACCACTATTATAAGAAATACTTCAAATAATGCAAAAGATATTAGAAAGCAATTTTGCGCATACTTTAATTCTGAGGGATCTGTATCATGGCAAAACAATATTTATGAAAAACAAACAAACAAAAATGTCAATGACTCAACCAATTAAAAACCACAGGTCAACGATTAAAAAACACCAATAGATAGATGCATGACGTTATTACCTTCAACTATGTAAAATTATTTTTTTATTTGATCAACGCTTTCCGAGTTTCAAAACGATCGTTTTCAATCACATACCTGAATATTTATTAATTTTGCACGAAAATGTGAAAAATTAAAATATTTGACAGGCCTATTTTAAAACCTGTTTTTATTGGCCTGCGTAATATGTAACTATACCATATTAACTCATTAAGGCCCAATTATTGACTACTCATTTAAGTGTCATTTATCTTTAAATGCCACTTAAGTACCAATTTCATTTTTTCAGTACAAAATTATGTGACATTTAAATGCAACTTAAATGGCCATTCTTCTGCATTTAAAGTAAATTTAAGTTTTGCACACATACATACGCAAACATATGTTTTTGCTTGCGTGTTGGTGTTTCGCACAACAAAGTAAACAAAAAATTTGCGGCCATTGAAAAATCAACATCTTTTGGGGTGAAATTTGGACTTCTTTTATTAATATTTTTCTTTTTTATGGTTTTTAAAATTGTTTTAAACTATTAAAACATTGCAGCAACCTATCATTGTTGTTATTTTCAGCCTGAAAAAGAATCCACATTAGAAATTTTTCTTTAATTTTGTTCAACAGCTGTTTCTCTAAGAAAATTGATAGAATTTCGTAAGGCTGCCATATTTTTATCGTAATTAAATACAAACAATAATTTCACACTGAAAAACTCAAACTGTATTTAAATGCAACTTAAATTTAATTATCAGAGTTCAGAAAAATACACACACTGAATAAAAATCTCGTACATAAATGTAAAAAGCACATCTCAAACCAACAAACACATATTTTTATTTACACAACATTTATGTGTGTGTCTAAATTTTGTACGGTGGCGAACACGCACATAAATGTGTTTTATTTTAATATTTGGCTGCGCACACGAACACGAGTCGCACACGTACTGTTCGATCCGAACACACTTGAACTGCACATGGTCGCGTGTATTTTATTTTAAGTTCGTGTACGGCAAAAAAGGTATATGTGCGATACACAGGTTTGAGTGTAGCCGAACGCGAAGTTCGTGTGCGTGTTCTCAAAAAAGTACATATATGTACGGACACACGAAGTTGTGTGCGTGTTCTCAATAAAGTACATACATGTACGATACACGGGATAGAGTGTTACATATTTATTGCTTATGTATGGATGTGTGTTAATGCACATTTTATTATTGTACGAATGGAACTGCATCAATTGTGATCGAATCTATTAAAATAAAACACATTTATGTGCGTGTTCGCCACCGTACAAAATTTAGACACACACATAAATGTTGTGTAAATAAAAATATGTGTTAGTTGCTTTTGAACAGTACATATATGTATGATGTGCGTATTTTCTGAACGTTGTCAATTATTGACCCTAAAATAAACAACTTTATTTTAAAAAATTTACAATGTACATATTTTATTTTTAGTTTTTGGTAGTTTTAAAAAAGCTATTTAAAATTACAAAAGTATTTCTAAAGTGATTGCTCTGATTCCGATGTTATTCTTGTGGGAGTATTTGTGAACTCTATTGGCGATAGAGTACGAGTAGATACGTAAGGAATCGCTTTATTAAAAAATGTGCAATGTGTTTTCATTCTGGTTTTGGGCAATTAAAAAAAGTTATTTAAATTTACAAAAGAATTCCTGAAGTGATTCCTCTGATTCCGATGTAACTCTTACGGGTAATGGAGAATTTGTGAATTCCACTGGCGATGGAGTAGATACGTAAGAAATTGTTGAGCTCGGTGTCAATTGGAAAAAATTTGGAAACTGTTGTACATGCGATTTACCCAAATTTTTAATAGATCCTTGATATAAAACATCCGAAATTAATTTACGCGCCAATACCTTTTGTTCAGGTTTCATTTCTCTTAATTGCTCTGCCCAAGCTTTGCCAACTGCATCATCTGGATCATTGTTGTTTACATTGACGTTCATATTTTGAGCTTGCAGGTGTTCACACGCTATTTTAATTAAATTATCTTCGTCGGTAATTTTTCTCCTTTTTGGTCTATGTGGTGTTGCTGACATTTTTGGTGAAGTCTAGAATTCCAAAGAATCAGTATTACATACAATGTACTTATGTACATATATAAAAATTATAATAAAGACATAAAACTAATAATTAGTACCTCTTCTTGTGGCTCATATCCCATTGTGCATGTGCTTGGGGTACTGTTCTCTTGATCCTCCAGAAAAGAAAGTATATGGTAATACCATAAGGTTGGCTCATATACATCCTCAGTTCCAGCACCTGACTTTTCACTTGCTTGAACTTTTTTAACTCCTTTCTGTAGGTTGTCCTAAATGTGTTAATTTTTTTAACAGCCATTTCTCTGTTTGCATCAGGGTATTTTTCCTTTAGTTTATTAATTAATTTTTCGTAGGCTTCTATTTTCATTACTCTATTGCTGTAATCGTTGCTTTTAATGCGCCATAATGCAAACGATTCTTTGTACAATTCTAGGAACTCTGTCCAGAATATTTTTTCTGCGCCATTTCTTGTTGTTTACTATTAAAAAATTTCGACAAAACTGAGTGTTTGCAACATACACTACACAAGTTTACTGTACAGTTTTACAAACGTGAGCAAATATTAAAGTGGTTTTGATTTTTACTCAGTTCACTGCGTAAATAGCACAAGCACCGCCATACACTACATAAACGCACTGTGCAGTGCCAGACTTGTGCAGTGAACTTGTGTAGTTTATGGCCGCAATAAGCTATACTCGCTTTAAAAACTGCAAGTTACACACATTTACACGTTTTTGCGTATCAAATTTCAAGACATTTTGCACGCTTTTTTTAAGTTTTATGTTCTTTAAATTGTTTTAATTCGTTTTTCATCAACTGCTTACGAAAATAGCTTTCTAATAATTAAATGTTCAATCCAAAAAAAAATGTTAGACTCGGAACTTGGCAGCACTAAGTGATATGTTGTATACGACGCTTTTGACGCGTAAAGCTGAAAGTCCACACCACGCGTTCTACGTGCTTGCGTTTCATGAGTGTTAAGCTTTTGACGGTTTAAAAACTGCAAAGCTGAAAGTCCACACCACATTTTCTACGCGTATTGCGTCCTACGCGTCTCTCAAAAAAGTTGAATCAGAGTATTTTCATACAGCGAGTTACAAAACAAAAGTGTGTAAAGTTAAACAGCTTTCTACTTCTACGCGTCACAAGCGCCGTATACAAAATATCTGTTTGTACTGCCAAGTTCCGAGTATAAAATTTTTTGAGATTGAACATTTAATTATTAGAAAGCTATTTTCGTAAGCAGTTGATGAAAAACAAATTAAAATAATTTAAAAAATATAAAACTTAAAAAAAAGCAAACAAAAACGTGCATAAAGCGTGGTGTGTAACTTGCAGTTTTTAAAGCGTCAAATGCTTAAAACACATGAAACGCAAGCGCATAGAACGAGTGGTGTGGACTTGCTGCTCAAGTTACACACCACGCTTTATACACGTTTTTGCTTATTAAATTTCAAGAAAAGGTTGCAGACTTTTTGTTATCTTTTTTTAAGTTTTATATTCTTTAAATTGTTTTTCATCAACTGCTTACGAAAATAGCTTTCAAATAAATAAATGTTCAATCTCAAAAAAATGTTAGACTCGGAACTTGGCAGCACTAGCTGATATGTTGTATACGACGCGTAAAAGTAGAATGTTGTTCAACTTTTTTTTCGCGTCACAAGCGATGCAAACTTTTGTTTTGTAACTTGCTTATGAAAATACTCTAATTCAACTTTTTTGAGAGACGCGTAGGAAGCATGACGCGTAGAAAGCGTGGTGTGGACTTTCAGCTTAAAAGTATAATGTTGTTAAACTTTTTACACGTCAAAAACTTTGCAAGGAGCCCTTTGCCACGGTCAAAGTTTACTTTGCAAAGTCTTATGTTTTGGGTGATAAGGGAAAGAGGAAAGGGGTGAGTACACACTTTGCTGTACTCGCAGTTTCTTTCTACTGCGGTCGTCGTTTACACATTCTTGTATTTGGTTGCATGTTCATCCAACAAACGAACACAAAATTTTTCAAGGTAAACTTTGCGTGTGGAGAAGCGAAACAAAGTTTAAAAGAAAATTTGAAAGACTTTGTCAAAGTAAACTTCGATCGTGGAAAAGTTTGTAAGTTGCTTTATGAAAATTCTCTAATTCAACTTTTTGAGAGACGCGTAAGACGCCAAGACGCGTAGTGTGGACTTTCAGCTTTAGTCAACATGTTGTGTTTAGCCTCCACAAATGGTCAAGCGAGTTATGCGCTTTTATATTCTAATTCTCAGTCGTTAAGCAGCTCTGTGCTGAAGAACAGCTCTCGCGTCATCGTAATTATTTCTTAAGTGCGGTCAGGATTGCGTGTGTTGTTTGGCCTTCGAGAGTTTTTCGTCTCACTCGCACTGGTTGACTGATTTGCCACGGATAACCGTAGAAGGCATAGGTCGTGTATAGTCAGTCACAAAAACTTTTTTAAGACTGTTAATAACATCTTGGACATATGTATGGTCTAGTTACCGGCGCCATTTTTGTGCAACTATATTCTGCAAATTTACTTTGCAGAATATATACCAATAAATAAATAAATAATATTCTAATGCAAAGTCGCTTTGTTAGGTGGCGGCTGCAAATTAATTTGTTAAATTTTGCGGTACAAATGCGATAAGGTAACGAAAATAAAGAAATAAAATTAATATAAAAATTTCATTAAATGTATTTAATATTAATGTCTATTTATATTAACTACATAATTAGTTCAATATAAGGCAAACCATACACTACACCAGAATACTAGCACCAACAAGTGATGTTGAATCGTGTTCCAGACACATACCATACAAACATACTGGTGCAATATTCATCTTTAAAAATTATGTACGGATGAGTTGTTGCAAATAGTGCGCTCCGCATTTATTATTGATATTGTTTTGAAACTACAAATTAATGAAAATGCGTATATTTTTATTAAAAATGTATTAGAAATGATTTGTTTTATTTCAGAAAGACTATAAAATACATATTTTGTTTCTTTTTTCTTAATTTATTACTAGTTTATTTAATTAAATGATGAACTCTGAACACTTTTCCCAACTGAGCTAAATTCACCATACACAATACCATAAACTTGCGCCATCAGCAAAATATCAAATTCTGTTTGATTTCGCTACAGCAAAGCGTAAAATCACACAAAATGCCAATACACGACCACATCACTGGCACTAACATTTGATGGCGCGTGCATGCTGGTGTAGAGTATGGGGCCCTTAAGGTTCAAAGTGCCGGCTCAGAGTTGAAATGTAAATACTATCCGCACAGGCTTATAAATTTTTTGGAGTATTTTGATGTGCATATTAAATTTTTGGTGCAGAATTTAAAATAAAAATGGAAAATTCCTGCAAAGAAAAGCTCTATTGCAAATTCTGTGTTGTCCATACTTTTTAGTATAATCCAAACTAATCTAACTAAACTGATCTAAAACAGCGCGCAATATCAGAGTTGTAAAAATTAAGCTTTCTCTCTCTCACCATCTGTCCTCTCTCACTATCCCTTTCCCAAAGAAGGTAACACACCTACGGGTTGGTAGGCATACTAATTGCCTGAGTGCTACTTCTCTTTAAAAAAAAATAAAAAATTAACTAAGCAAATTTAAATATTTCTTTTGCAACACTTTTATTTCTTTTCAATTGTTTATATTAATCAGCTGTTCATTATCCAATTATTGATCATGCCGTTTCTAAGACGGAACTGTTTAGCTCAACAGCTTTTTTTATGAACGCAACCATTATTAGCAATAAAATTAAAGCTTTTATTTATTAAAAAAAATATGTTATAACAGTGTTGTTCAAACAGATATTTAACAACCATGCTAAACCATAGAAAATAATAATCTACACCAACATGACGTTAAAATTATTGTTAGTGACTATGTAACGCACGTAGAAGCGTGTAAATTTAGCATATAAATTGAAAACAAATTCTAAAAAAGTAATCAAAATATAAAAAATACACAATACATTTATAAATAGAAGTAGCCAATATTAGTTAAAAGTAACCACAGCGGCAGTGCTTACCATGCTTCAATTAACAAGGTAAATCCGTTAACGCAGCTGATCGCTTATGATGTATTTCTTGTCAAATTCAATATGAAAAAAAATAACCAATATCTTTATGTATGGAATTTGTTTGGCTGTAAGAAAAAATGTGTTTTTTTTTGTACTAAAGGGTTTACCTTGTTTATGATGTCATGTCAAAGCGACGCAAATACAAAAAAGAATTTTAAACTTTTTAAACATTAACAGAAAGGTCAGTTATGTTTATTTTAATTAAAACTTAACTAATTTTCAGTTAGTTTAAACTTAATTTCAAAGTGGAAGCAAAAAATGTTCGTTATATGACATTTAAACCAAAGCGAAATCTAGTTGATTTGAACCGAAATCTCTATCAAAATCTCTGCCGTTTACACCGCGTTATTCGTGATATTTTTTAAGATTTCGTATCCATGACATAAACAGTTGATTGGAATTTTCATTTTTAAATGTCAATCTCCATACGAAAACTTTTAATTCAAAAGCGAAACAGCTGGCGAGCACATCCTTCAAAATAATGTTATTGAACAGAATAGTATATTTCAGTACAATTTACGAAAAACCACAGTTGCTTCACAAAGTTCAACGAGATTTTGAGTAGATTTAGTCAAAATCTAGTAACGAAAAAGATTATATTTTGTATGGGAAATTTAATCAAAATCAACAAGATTTTGCTCGAAATCTCATAAGTACTAGATTTTGGCCAAATCTAGTTGATTTCAATTGAAATCTCTATCGAAATCTCTACCGTATTAAACCGGGTTATTCGTGACGTTTTTCAAGAATTCGTATCCATGACTAAAACAGTTAATTGGAATTTTAATTTTCAAGTGTCAAACTCCATAAAAAATCATCATTCGAATTCGGCACAGCTGGCGAGCACACTTTCCAAAGAAATGCTATTGAACTCCGAAATACAGGTGATGTCGAAGCTGCAACAACACTGCTTTTAGGTTCGAAGCTGTCAAAAAGTACAAAAGAAAAATGGCAAAATGGATGCATTTTCTGTTCTATAATTTTGTTTCTTTTCCTCTTCTTATGCGCATTTCAAACAAGTGATATAGTGTGCTTTTTTTGCAGTGTGGCTGTGTGTTAGTAATACATAATCAAATTTTGAAAGCGTCGAACCCAAAAAAAAGTTAACGATTCCACACTACCAGTATTATTCTACCATGCTTAAAGTTTTCTTCATACATAAATAAATGTTCGTCCGAAATTGATGATACAATAATTTTTAATAAACTCACTATTTCTAAATATCATTATATTGCAAATTTTCAATAAAAAGGACAAAAAATATTGCATAATTTGGGAAAGAAAACGCCATAAAATTGAACAGAGCGTCATTAAACGTCATAATTCAAAAAACGTTATTTTTGAGTTATGAATGCAGAATTATACTTTATATTATATAAAAAATTTCATACAAATTTCTTGTTTTCTCACCTCTTGAGAAGAGAATATTTTTCCGTTGTGGCATGCGTAAATTAAAAACTTTAAACTCTTTTTTTTTAAGTTATGACGTTTTATGAGTAAATGAGCGATATGTATGTACATGGTATGTACATATGTAAATATATCTCCATTGAATTATAAATTAACCCAGTTTTGTAATTCTTATAAATGTATGAAGCATACATATATTACGTAGATTTCCATAATGAAGACTCCCAACTGTAGGTCTGTCAGTATAAAAATTATAATCATTAAAACAACAAACATACAATTTTGTGCGCTACTTTGGTTTTTGGAAACAGGTTAAGGTTTTGACGTTTCAGTTGGAAGTCTACGAATTCTATGGTATGAAGTTTTGTTTGTTAATAGTCTCTTACTGGTTTTGTATTTTATAAGAAATATTCTAAGTTTAAACGACTATGGTTTCTAAGAAACTATCGCATACTATCGATAGTTTCAGACTACTAGGTGTGCCAATCGGTAGCAAATAAGGCAGATCAACAGCACAAAACACAGTAAGCCACCGGTGCACGGTGGCTGTAAATCGTTTTTCATTGGCCGTCTTTTTTTTTTGTCACCGATTTTTAAAATTTTTACGCCCTTTTGCAGCTAATATATCCAGATTAAGGTAGCCAAAAAATTAGGTTAAACTATTGATAATTGTGAGCGTGGCATGCTGTCAAACTCAACGGTTTTTTTTAATTTCCGAAAAAGGTGTTTTTCTTTTGTTTTTTTATAAAAAATAAATGGTTACTACTCGCAAGCTATCATCGATAATGGCCTGCGGTCTTTTTTATAATGTTGGTAGGATTATAGTCTTTAGTTTTTGTAAGTGGTCAGAGCTCTAGCGTTTAATATTAAGGGCGTTACGGAATATTTATGAAACTACTATATTTTTCTCAAATTTAAACTTTAGTGGAATAGAACTTCTAGGGAACAAAAAATGTATACCACCTGGAGAAAGGTGAAAGTGTCCTCTTTACCGCTATATATACTTTTGCACCCGTGACGAGCCGTGTGTAGAACACTTTTTTCATTTTAATGAAATTACTCCAAAGTACTCGTATACAATGGTGTATATAATTTTCACTTTTTTGCCTAAAAGTTTACGTTTTTTACTTTAGACTACGTAAAAGTAAAAAAATTAAATATAATACCTGCGAAAGGGTTTAATGGCTTTGTTTTGATCAGCCAAAAATTGGTAATAAAATTATCACAAAATTCTACAGTAAACATATGATCTGTTTCTAAATTTACCTGTTATCAAATGTTAGGGTCAACCAAAGTCATAAGCAATTTTATAACAATAATCGAGACATTAAACCACAAAAAATAAAAAACAACCCAACAACAACAACAAATATTGGCGAGATACTAATCAGTTTTACCTGATATTAAGGTCTGGACAACATGTGCAGTTTTGTGCAATTTAAGCACTACCTGTTATGGAATTAACGATCGATGTGTGAATAACATGTATCTAAAAATGTATAAAACTACGGATTCGATAAGGGATTACTCAGGAATAAGTTAATCCTCTAGGTGTACGGGTAAAACATAACAGACGCAAATAAAAATATTCGCAAAAATATGGAGAGCTTCAGAAGAGAACTGGCAGAAGAGTATTTTAGAAACAAAAACCAGGAAGACGTTCTTACTTACGTTAAAATTAAACTTAAATTCGTGTAGCACCGAAATGCAAGAGCAATTATCTAATTTCGTCAAAGCACTAAAAAAACAAGCAACATAAACCCAATTAAACCAAGTCCCAACAAAATCATTAGATAATACCGATGCATATGAATTTGGATTATCACCAGTACATGCAAGAATACGACTTATGGAACACATACTAAAAATCAATTATGATTTGGATTTCGGGTCTTCAGGATCAATAAGAAAGAACGAAACCAACAAAGAGTTAAGAAGTTCAAAAAAGAAACATGTTCAAGATGAATATCGCAAATTTGGATTGATTATAGATCAGCCAAAACAAGGGTCAGGCAATACCGCAAGATTCTTTTCAGATCCAGAAACAGCATCTGAAATAACAGGAGTGGATTTAAACCTTATTTTCAGATTTAAAATAATCCTAGAAGTACTTGCGTGCAATGAAGAAATTGACTCTAGAAAATTTGGAATTATGCTGAGGAAACTGCAAAAATATATACAACCAACTACCCATGGAGAAATATGTCTGCAACAGTTCACAAAATCCTTTATCATGGAGAAGATGTCATTAAATATCACTTGGAGATCTATCAGAGGAGGCTCAGGAAAAAAGAAACAAGGATTACAGATTTTATAGAGAGCACAATACTAGAAAAATTTCACGAAATTCAACAAATGAAGATCTATTTAATATATTATTGGCAACGTCAGATCCGTTTATCTCCAGTATTCGAAATCAATGGAAAGTGGAACATCGGGATTTAGATGAAGAAGCCAAAAAACTACTAAAGAACAGAGATAGCACAGAACAAAATATGGAATATTTGCAATCAATATTTGAGTCAAATGAATAATAATTATAATTGCCTTTCATTGTTATTTAAGTACGAAAAACATAGTATTAGTAAAAAATAATAATAAACAAAACCTACCATTGTTGCAAATGCTATTAAAATTTATTGCAGTTTTTATTTTTAAAATGTTTTTAAAATTATCAAATTTGACAGCAAAAAATAATAAATTTTTCTGTAGTAATAGCAATATTTTTAGATAATATTATTAAAGTTTTTTTTTAAGTGTAACTATTCTTTGAGTGTAAACAAATTTGCAAATTTGTCAGCAACAAATTTTTAATTTTTCTGTAATAGCAAAATCTCCAGTTGATTTTACTATTTTTTTCAGTGTTAAATTTTTTTTAAGTGTAACATTAAAAAAATTCCATTATTACAAAAAATATTTATAATTATTATTAATTTCCAAATATTAAATTTTTTAATAAATAAAAAAATAATAAACCCATATTTCTCTCTAAAAGTTAAAAAAATTCAAATGTTCAACTTTGACCTAGAATTCCTTAAAAAGTCCTCAATCAATTTTAATGTAATTTAAACTGAGTCAAGCTGAACTAAATATCTATCCAATAAAATAAAAATTACTTCAATATTTTGATCGGTTCAAAAGTTACAGAATTTTGGCCAATGAAAAACGATTTTCAGCCACTGTGCGCCGTATTTGTTCATCAGCTAGTATTCACAGACGTGAAAATTATGTGACACAGCAGAAACAGGAAATTTGTTCCCCACAAGCAAATATTTTTTCACTATAGTACTTTGCTACACGATTGGCATACACCCAAAATGAACAATACGATGAACAATTCCGGATTCTGAACTCAAAAACCACGATTTTCAAGATATATTTTGAGTAACTTGGTAGTCAGTCACACGATCAAATTTTCTTTCAATATTTTAAATTCTCGTTTTTACCAATACACTCACATTTTAAAATTTGACGAGAATTTGCTTACAAATTTTCATTTCATAGTTTCAAATTACAGTGAAGAAAACAGCTGATTGCAGTTTTTTCATCCAAATATTAAATTCACGGCATCTTGCTTAAAAATTTGCTACAGCCTACGTCACAGTTTCAATTTTTGTGGATTTTAGTAAGCAGTACATGTATAAGAATCTTGAATGAGAATTGGAAAATAATTAGATGGTGTGACTGCAGCGTAAATAAAAATAAATTTAAATCAATATATTATATGATACGAAAATAAAAGTTTTTTGGATCTAGGTTTAGATACTTGTTATTTTGGAACAACTTTGATTTTTTGTATATTTTTATTAAAGAAATTATTGCTGTGATTTGTGTATTGGCTAAATATTGTAGAATGGTACAATACAGTGTGAATAATTTTTTTCCCAGCTCTGCACTTCGTTTTCGTAATTTAGTTGTAATTTTTATTTCAATATTTTGTATTCCTACTACTAAAATTTATATTGCAAGGACAATATAAAGCTGATTGTTCGTTCATTCATCTCGATTATTGTTTTAATTTAAATCAACCTTATCCTTGGTTGCGTACTTGCGTCAAAAGTTGTGGTTGATAAAAACGCCAATAAGTACTTATTAGTTTGTTTAAACGCCTTACTTTTGAGAAAACTACGCCAACCGAGATAGGGCTGAATGTTTATCAAAACATAGGGAAGTGTTTAATATTTATTTAAAATCCAACAAAACATTTCTATAAAAAATAATATCAATCAATATGAAATGTGTGATAAATGATCAGCATGATTTAATAGCTCTTTTGTTTAAAGTTATTCGAGGTCATCGATAATTACTCTACTCGAAAAACTTTCGGCACCTTCTGATATTTCATGGCCTACAGGATTTGATGAAACTGTTTTTGGTGTATCGTTAGATTCGGAGGTAGACCTGTTACCGAACTCTTGCATTTTCAAAATTAGCATTGCAAATACTTGAGCTGGCAAAGTTGTCTGCAAAACTTGCAATAAGCGAGCTGGTTGTCCGCATACAACGAGTGCATTAGCTAAATGCTCCACACCACCCTCAAAGTCGCCCCTTGCGATTAATGTTTCACCCATTTGTATTTCCTGAAGAAAATATCTGAAAGAAGAAAAACAAGATTATTGCTAAAATCTGTAATCACCTGTTTCTGTAAAATTAATAAATTTATTCGTTCGTAAAAAACACAATTGGTTTCGAGTTTTTGCATTCTTTAATCTAGTAGAAGTTGTCGAAGTCGAAAACCGTAATAATGACCAATAATATTTATTCTGAATAGCTACATAAAAGCATTCATGATGCACGTCTGAAGGGCGTATTAAACAGTGCAACACGAAAAAATTACCATATACGGACACCACTACGTAATGAAAGACAAAAAAGAAAGAAGAACCGTGTCTCCCAGTTTTGCCCAATGTCATACACTTTTTTATGGGCCCCCAAAGATTTGGGGCCTTGGTGTCATTTTTGCAAAATACTGATCATTTTCTCAGGCTCATATCTTGCAAATCGTTCAGAATTATGATTTACTCTCTGAGGCACAGTTGTGAAGATATAAAATCAAAAATCTTAATCTTCAAGATGAAAATCGAAAAAAATTAAAAAAATATATTTTTTTTACCTTTTTTCCAATGTTTAGGTCCATAGGAAACAATCAACTACAAAAGTGTACCTAAGATCTCAATGTTGAAGTGAAGAAAAAACATATGAAATTAAAAAATGTTCGGGATATTTTTCACTTTTCCGGCTACCTGAGCGCTACCTAAACGGTATTAAGAATCATTCCTAGGAAGTTCATATGTTGTAGAAAGTTGTTTATTAAGATTTCAGGAACATTTTTGTAATATATACCACAGTGTTATCAACGAAAAATTGCAAGTTCATTTTCAAAAAGCCATCGAAGTGTAAACTTGAGAACATTTTTTCGATTGCTTCCATTTTAACTTTTTGGTTTGCTTACAAGAGTAATATAATTTAATATTATTTTAATGATATTAATGCTCTATAATTAACACACTGGCGTTTTGTATGTGCATTTGAAGAAATTGTCTTACTTCTGTGGCATGGTGGTATAATACAGGTGGTGTCGAAGCTGCAACAACACTGCTTTTAGGTTCGAAGCTGTCAAGAAGTACAAAAGAAAAATGGCAAAATGGTTGCATTTTCTGTTCTGTAAAGAATTTTGTTTCTTTTCCTTATTTTCATTTGAAACAAATGTTAAAGTGTGCTTTTTTAGTAGTGTGGGGTTAGTAATACATAATAAAATTTTTACAGAACCCCAAAAAAATAAATCCGCTAACTCTTCGACACTAGCCGTATTATTCTACCATGTTCTGTGGTTTTCATGATTAACAGCCCATGTTCAATTTTTCTCATTTCAAATTAATGATACTAAATTGTTAAATTTAAATGCTTTTCTAAAAGATAAAATAATATTTTGAAAAATATAGACCTATATCACACAACTTCTACATTTTTTTTAAATAAGTTTCAACACTAACGTAGTATGTAGACAAACATTGGCATGTGTAAACGCTAAGTTAAAGTAAGCTACATTGTTTTTCTTATGTAAAGCTAAGTACTCTGTTCATCATTTCGTGCGAACTGCTGTCAAAAGTCCATATAAAAAAAATTCATGCGAAATAATTGCAAAAAAAGATGGCCGAAGTTGTACTCTGTTCAAATTGTGAAAACATACGAAATGTTTCTGGCAGCATGATTATTTCAAATACAACATGTTTCTGGCAACATATTTTCCAACTGCGAAATAATGTAAGCACCACTTATTTCGTGCGGAATTGCAAACAACAGATTCTCAGCTTTTAATTAGCATTGAATTTGTTGCGCACAATTAACTAAAATAAAGGAAAATAGTGTGAAAATAACATAAAATGAAGGTATGGGATTGAATGAGAACGTGTGTCTTCAAAGCAGCACAAGCTCTTAAAATTATTTTGTTCTCCATTTGTTTTCACACATGGTTTTTGTTTACATAAGAAAAACAATGTTGCTTACTTCAAGGCAATAAAAACGATAAATTTCTTCTAAATCGTAGTGTTGTCACCACTGGCTAATTGTCAAAATTTTCAAACGAAATAATCAATGTTGCTCAACATTTTTCGCAAATTCAAACAGAGTACTTAGCTTAAACAAAACTCACGTATATTTAAAAAAAAAAGTGAAAACAAATGGACAACAAAATAATATTAAGAACTTGTGCTGGAACGTATGTATCAATTACAGCAAATTGCAGCTACGGCATAGGAACTCTTTAAAGACACACGTCCTGCAAAAAGCGCATACCCTCATTTTATGTTATATTTACACTATTTTACATTATTTTGATTATTTGTGCGCAAAAAATTTAATGCCAAGTAAAATCTGAGCAGCTGTTGTTTACAATCCCGTACGAAATAAGTGATGCTTATACTGGCTACACTCTTTCCAACGTGTTTATGCAACCAGGCAAGTTTCATTGTTGGTTGCATAGTAGTCGTGTTTATGGTTTTATTTCTTGTTGCATTCGAGGTTTCATGGTGGCTACACACTTTGCAACGTGTTTATGCAACACGTTTATCATTCATATTTCATATTTGTATACAAATACAGCAGCCAAGAATTAAACCATAAACGCAGCATCATTTCTGTATTTTGGGTCATATCACGTCTAATAATTTAAGAAAAGTTTTTTCGTCTATTCGGACATAATTTCTATAATCTTTTGGCTCATTTTTACTCTTTTAACAGTATTTCTTTTGAAAACTCTTTTTTTAATACCAATTTTTTACCATATTATTTTTTTCTTTGGCTGTAATTAATTTTTTCCTCTTTATAAAACAATTCATCAACAATATTAATTGGTGCTATTTCACTTAGCTCGCGGCTAATTTTTTCAACTTTGTTTTTTTTTTGCGCGATGTTCAATGCGAATACACAATACAGAAATAATGTTGCGTTTATGGTTTAATTCTTGTAGCTACCATTATATTATTTCGCAGTTGGAAAATATGTTGCTAGAAACATTTTGTAGTTGGAAAAAATGCTACCAGAAACATTTCGTACGTTTTCACAATATGAACAGAGTACAACTTCAGCAGCATTATTTTCCAATTATTTCGCATGCTAGCTATGTTGGCAGCATGAACGTGTAACTATTGATGAAACGTAGGTCCAGCACTACACACCTGAAACCAAAAATCAATGGAAACAATGGGTGGAAGATGGTGGAAGTGCTCCGAAGATGGCGAAGACAGTGAAATCGGCTGGCAGGTTATGGCCACTGTATTTTGGGATGCACACGGAATATTGCTCATCGATTATCTTGAAAAAGGATCTACAATCAAAGGAAAGTATTATCGTGCATTATTGGATCAATTGGTTGATTTAATCAAGAAAAAACGACCACATTTAAAGAAGAAAAAAGTGCTCTTTCTTCAAGACAACGCAGCTGTTCACACAGCATTAGATACGATGCTAAAATCACATGAAATACACTTCCAATTGTTTGATCATCCAGTCCATATTTAGCTCCTAGTGACTTTCTCCTGTTTCCAAACTTGAAAAAAATGGTTCGCAGGAAAAAGATTCATCTCAAACGAAGAAGTGATTACCGAAACTAACGCGTATTATGACGGGTTCCCAAAATCGCTTTATTCAGATGGTATAAAAAAGTTGGAATATCGTCTTACTAAGTGTATGTTTTAAAAATAAAAAATGTTTTTTTCCTACTTAGGTAGCTTCAATCCGTCCTCGTAGATTTGCTTTTTCTCTGCACAATACACCGTCGTCTCGTTCCAAGAAAAATTCGTTTTCTGAAGTAGTTAAAAGCAAAACACGGGACAACAACGATGAGTTATGCAATATTAAACTATTGAAAATATTTTCTAATGCATTGTAAAAATGTCAAACAATGTTTGACAAATGGAGTTTTTGGTATGATGCTTAAACGTGCTATATACATACATATGTACATACATAAAACTTTTGTTGTACACAATGTTCAAGTTGTGCACTGGCTAGATCACGTTCTTCATAACAAAAAAAATTTATATAATTTTGTTATTAAAACCGCATCACAAACTCCAATTAGGAAGCTACAAAATTTATCGCGAAGACCGTCTAAAACATGGCGGTAAAAGTTGGCATAGTTCTTGTTATTATCTAAAATTAACACAAAAAAGTATTGAAACTATCGGTCGTGTAGCGTTTACTGCTGCTTATAATCTAATTTATACTACGGACATACATACATGAGACACACTCACAAACTTCTCTTGTGACTTTTTCATATTTGGTAATTTTAATGCACATCATACAAATTGCAACTGTGTATCTAATAACATAGCTTGTAGTGGTCTTTACAGGCACTGCTTGCTTGCAAACTATTACAGTTACTTAACATGCTCATTTACCCCATTCGGTCAAAATTTAACCTACATATGTTCAGCCCTCTTACTATCTAATTCCAATACCCCTTTTTCCATTTATGGACAGTATCAGTAACTTTGTATAATTGTGCAAACTAGCCAGTAATTAGCAGTGTTAACAAAACCCGGGTTTTTTAATAAAAAAAAAAACTCACCCAGTTGGTTTTTTGTAGGGTTTAATTTGGTTTTGTAGGGCTTTATTGGGTTTAAATTAAACTAAGTATACCTAGGCTATACATTTCTTATATTTTTTTCATTGAGATAAACTTCTGCATAAGTTTGCATTTTTATTCAAAAATAATCCTTTTATTTCAATTGTCAACATCGACTGCACGTCGATAGAATACCAAAAAAATTGGGGCTTGTCTACCCGTTGTCGGTAATAACTGACTAGTATTGAAATGCTCATGTTATTTCCTAGACCTTAGAGAACAGAAATATACTGTTAGTAGCACACGACGGCCAGACCTTTGTTATTTTATAAAAGCTGAAAGTTGTTCTGTGCATGCCCCCTATAGAGGTAAGAACTACCAGCGACTATAGTTTGGCTTGTGGTTACTTGGGCAGGTAACAGGTATGTAGTAAAGGTGTATAAAATAGCACCATAAATTCGTTAAAGTATAAAGCTCAATTTTTTAATATTTTCTTCGGGATAACTTTAGAAATCTCGTCATCCATTGCCGGACACTTATGACGGTTTCTACCCCCTGCTATTTGGCGAGTGTTTGAAAATTTACCTTATATAATGTACTTTAGTGTTCTGTACGGGAAATTTTAAATTAGGTAAATGCGTACACCCATATGTATGTACGTAATATAATACAATTGTTATTTATTTTTGCATTTACCCTTTTTGCAATCAATTAGTTTTTATGTGCACGCAGATTTTCAAATTATCATCTGTGTGGTTTTTTATGAGTAGGTTTTTCCTATATGTCATGGTTTTCTGAAAGTTAATATGTGTGGGTTTTTTAGAAGGCAATAAATAAATATGTTAAAACCGATCATAAAAAAGAATTTATTTCTAACTGTGCAGAATTTTTAAATAATGTTATTTTTAAGTGAGTTCCACCACCACAAAATATTTAAATTATCCTTAAATTATACATTGGTATTTTCATAAAAGCAAATTTCATGTACCAGAAAGTTTTCAAAAACTTCGGCAACAGCGAATTAATTGAAAATTTAGATTATCAACAAAATATCTTTAATATTATTCAAAGATTTAGTATATGCAATGTTTACAATGTCCCTAATGTAATTGATGTTGATGCCGCTAGACTTCAAATGTTTATCGACTCCTATACAGCTTTTGACCGCAGCAATATCTGCGTGCAAATTATATACTTACGAGTATGTACCAATTGGAATAATGCTCACCTGAAAAATCCAACCACATATCAACCAGAAAATAACAGCTGAGTATTGGAAGATGACAAGTACAAGATCAAATGGTTTGAAGGGGATCAACTACCAAGTTATGTTAGTGATTCGCTTAAAACTCAATCAGGTATGTAATTATTATGACAAATTATTGTACTTGCATAATTTTTTAATTATTCATAATTGTATAAACTTGCTATTTTTCAGAAACAGACGAAGAAGACGATATTGACGACGATCATGCCATCGACTGTAGGAGTAGTGACGAAGAAAATGAAAATATCGAGGACTATGATGAATTTTATAAAAACTATTAAATAGTTTTTTTATGTAATAATACTTTTTTGGATTTTATATTAAAATAAAATTTTTTACTTTGTATAATATGGCTATAAATGTTATAAATTCTTTTTTTATTGAATATCTTAAAAGATCGCAATCGACTAATTACTACTTACTCGCGTTCGCACCTATAGCGAACTTTCAATGTATCTGGCAAGATGTAAAAACCATTAAAACTGTTCCGCTATTGGGGTAACATTATTTATAGTTCCCCAAGTAACATATATAAAATTTAGCTTTTATACTATAAGGAAAGTATAACTATAATTTGTTCAAGTTTAGGGGTGTCTGGCAAAGGGTAGCAACCGTCATGTGTCCGGCAATCGATGACCAGATTTCTAAAGTTATCCCGAAGAAAATAAAAAAAATTAAGCTTTATACTTTAACGAATTTAAGGTGCTATTTTAAAAACCGGTGAAAAACCCCTAATGCAATTGCTGCATTTGGTAACACACACACTATTACTATCAATAACCCATCGCCTTTAAATCAGCGTTAGGCGCATTGAGAGAATTGAATAAATGAGGACCAATTTTATGCTTTACACTTTGAGAAATTTATTGATCTACTTACTATCTGTTATCAGTTTTAAAAATTTAAATTCTATTATTGAATACATGGGTGAATAAAGAACTGGGCGAATGAATGAAAAGAAAAAAAATTCATACTATAATTATAAATTGTAACGTGGTTGTTTTCAAAATAAAAAAATTTATATGTGACGCTCAAAATAGAAAGGGACCGGTTTTGTTCAGGAGAGCCATTTTAAAGATTTAAATACGTGTATCTTTGGTGTACTTCAATTTCATAAAACGCGCATATCTCTGGGAGGGAACACTTTTGGGGCTTGGGATCGGTCTCATTCGATGCTCAGATGTTGTCCACATAAAAAAAGTGAAAATTGATTTTTTTTTATTTTTTTATTTATATATAATATTAACCAACCGAGCCTTTAGGGCCGTATATAGTTGGTGGACTACAAAAACAACTCTGTTGAAATTTAGCAAGCAACTGAATGAAATTTATTATTCTTACACATTGGTTATTGCAATTCAGGGTTGTCCTTGTGTTTATTTATGAAAGAATTTCTGTTTTTTTTTGCAGTTTTATACAAGGTTCAGAAAATACGCACATCATACATTCAAAAGCAACCAACACATATTTTTATTTTCATAACAATTATGTGTGTGTCTAAATTTTGTACGGTGGCGAACACACACATAAATGTGTTTTATTTTAATATTTGGTTGCTTACACGTATTCTTCGATCGGAACACACTTGAACTGCACATGGTCGCGTGTATTTTAATTTTAAGTTCGTGTACGGCAGAAAAGTACATGTACGATACACAGGTTTGAGTGTAGCCGTACACGAAGTTCGTGTACGTTTGCTCAAAAAAGTACATGTATGATACACGGGCTAGAGTGTTGTGTATGGAAGTGTGTAATGCATATTTTATTATTGTACGAATGGAACTGCATCAATTGTGATCGAATCTATGCACCTTCCTTAATGAAAATTTTGGTGTACATTTAAATTTTAATGAATTGAGATAATTTCCATACAATAAAACTAATAAAGGCGAAAACATTTTTTCAGCATTTGAACTTCATTGCAGGTATCTTAAAATTTTTATCTACATATCGATGGCTTAATATAAAAAATTCGTAACTCAATTTTTTGTTACTTTACAGGAGAAGGAAAAAACTTTGTTGCTGACACATAGTGACACCGCTGAAATGAGCACAACTATTTTTTTATACTATTTTAATAATATTCTAATGTTACTTTTTATTGCAACATTGTAAATGTCAGATTTGAAATTGTTAGTCATTAACGAGATTTTGTTTAGAGACGGAATTTGTACAAGACGGTGGTATTTCTTTATAAATTTTTTTATCTAGAACTTATACAGAATGTATGTATGTATGTGTAATTATTATTTATGTTTGTTATAGTATATTCAATTACTCTTAATTTTATTGAAATAAACTTATTTGTTACACATTACTGGTATTGCCTAGTTTATTTCTTCTGTCGCCAAAAGTATTTGTTGCATCAAGACGACGCAAGAAACTTAATAAAATCCGCAAAACTTTAGATACAAAAACAGTTTTAATGCAATTTTTAATAAAAAGAGGCAAGACATTTTATTTCCCATTAAAACTTTCATTTGGGACAAGGAGCATCTGACATTTGTTAACGAGAATAAACAAAAAATGCTATTTTGAAAAAAATTGAGTTACGCCTAATTATATATTAGGTTTTTTTACTTGCATTCATATATTTATAGGTTATGTTTTTTTCGTGAGCGTGAGTTTTCGTGATTGTGACTAACTTTTTTCCCACTCACGTCCGCGTGAGTGAACGTGAGCCAGAATATGAGGTCGTTCATGAGTGAAAAGTTTTAATAAATTTAGTATATTCCAAAACAACTCTTCAACTTCAGAGGCCCATAACTCGGGAACTATACGTTTCCCTCAATTTTTTATTTAACATTTTATTTTATCATTTCCTACACTCCCATATATATACCGGAACTCCAGACTCCGCAAACTTACTTTTTTTTTATCTTGAACCTGCACTCAGGGGATGATGACCCATACACATGCAATGCATTGTGCTGGTACTATTGGAAAGGGATAGTGATAGATATGAAAGGTGAAGCTTCATTCGTTCTTTACAACTCTGCTTTTTTTCTGCACGTTTATTCGTAGAGCAGTGTTGCATTGCCTCTGGTGGCGAGGAGGACATTACGAGTTTTGAAGCTGTGTTTAGTTTAGTAGCCACTTCTTTTTATTAATTTTATTTTACTTCGCCGTTGATTGTGCTACTCAGTACCAACGAAGGAGGGCGCTCTGATGTTACATTGGAATTAGTATCAGCTGAAGTTGGTACTGTTCAGTGACCAGTGACCATGCCTTCGCCACTGAAACCTTCCGCCAACAACTGACACACCAATGTACATCAGAGAAATGCGTGGTATTTTTATTTCATGACTCTGACACTGGGTTTGAACCCAGGTCCTTCGGTTTGTAGTCAACGTGCTTACTACCTGAGCCAACGCCAACCTCCTTAAGGGCCCCAAACACTACACCAGCATGCACGCGCAATCAAGTGTTGGTGCCAGTGATTTGGTCGCGTGTGGGCATTTTGTGTGATTGTACGCTTTGCTGTAGCGATATCAAAGAGAATTTGATATTTTGCTGATGGCGCCAGTTTGTGGTATTGTGTATGGTGAATTTAGCCCAGTTGGGAAAAGTTGTCAGAGTACAATACTTTAAAAAGCACTGTTTGTTGAAAAACAAATTATTACTGCAACATTAATAATTGCAACACAAACTGTGTCATTATTCATTACCACTGTTCACTTAACACGAATCTTCCTTAATTCCTATTTTTAATATATCAGTAATAAATGCGGTGCGCATCAGTTGCAGCAATTCACCCGTACAAAAATTTTAAAGAAATGAATATTGAACCAGTATGCTTATATGGTATGTGTTTCGAGCACGATTCAGCAATGTATGTATGTAACTTGTTTGTGCCAGTATACTGGAGTAATGAATGCCTTGCTTTAATTCGTTTCGATTGCTCAGAACCGATTCACTCGAATTTAATTTATTTTAAATAAAATCCAACAAGAAATATCAAATATTTTATGTAATACATTACCTTTCAATTGAATCATGATCGTTCAGGTTAGGCATTCCGCTCCTGGATGAATTTCCAATTTTGCGATTTTTTCTTCTTCCTACGTATGTATTTTTAGCTTTTATGAACACAATGCATATTTATGTAACTTACGCTCTCTAACTTTCTTTTTGTAGTCAGGATCTGCACGCCGCTTTGTATCAAAATAAATGCAATATCCTAAAAAAAGAGTTCCTGCAACTCCAGCTACAATTCCAAGAGCTGTTTTGTTAATTTCCAACATTTAAATTTTTAACCTGCAACAAAATTGTTTCCTAAATATTTCTCGCAATGTGAAGTTTCAACGCGTGTTTAATTGAGTTGTGCAAACATTGAGTACTTGGGTGCAGAGTACTCAACAACACGGCAGATAACCCAGATCAGGGTTACCGTCACCAGACTAAAGCCGCAATTTTACCCTTTTGAGCGGTCTGCGACTTTCTGTGAGACTTTTTTTGTGACTTTTGTGACTTTTTTTAATTTTGTTGCGTCTTTTTACGATTTTTCTGTTTGTCACAAAAAACATTTAATTTGCAGTAATTTTATAAAAAAAAGTTGTAAAAACTAAAAGCTAATTTCGGATTATTGTTCATTTGGGAACACCTTTTCTCAATTTTTTGCAACCTTGTCATGTACACAATGTATTCAAGAAATTGTTTATAAATTTTCGGTAAATGTTTCAAAGAACAGTTTTAGCAAAATAGCTTTTTAAATAAGAAATTGTGGGTTTTGATATGCTTATTTTACAAAATTTGTCGTAAGACGTGATCATTCTTTAAAGTAAGATTTTTTATTAAAACGAAAATAAAGTTTCAAAACAAAAAGAAAATGAAGCTAAAAGTACGTGTTCAGAGGCATAAGAGACCACGGAGTCTGAGACGGATAAATTTAACAACGCTGCAGGTCCTTCCAAGAAACGTAATATTTCGCAATATTATATGAGGGACTGGGAACGAAGTATAAATATCTTAAGCCAGACATTGTTTTTTATTCTGTTATGATTTTCATTGATAAGACAAAGTTTAAATAAGATGTGCGACTATAAATTTTTAAAAAGATCTTTTGTGCAAGGTGTATTTAACTAGGTGACAGCATTAGGCAAACAATTTGTTTAAGTACGAAGTCGTTAAGCCGCGGTTGTACTGTTGTTAAGTTTGTTAGCATTTTTAACTAAGTTTTAGTTCAACCCTGTTGGAGTCCTTTTGAGGTTTTCAACGAGTAAATTTATAGCGGTATTTAAACGTTGTTGTGCCCCATTTTTATGTATTTGATATACATATTTTATTATTCGCAATTTGGATACTCACCCGAGCATTACGTGCATCTTTGTGAATAACACAAATATTTGTTTCCTTTACAAGGTAAACTATATTTATATCTTAAATAAAGTGTGAGAATTTATTCTCACTTTTGAATTAAAATTAAATATTTCTTGTGTTTTTTATTTCTTGTTTTATTTTGTATAATCCACCCCATCGGATATACGCCGAATCACAATTACTACAATACAAGAACAACAGGCATTTTTGTTCGTGTAGTTTCATTGCGTATGTCAAAAGCCTAACCTATAAAACAAAGAAAACCGATCCAGTAAAAAAGCCCAAGATATTTTATATGTATTTTGACATTCACAACGAATAGTCAGCTGCTGTACTGCTGCCACCTGGTTATATTTGATTTGCTTTTGTGCTCTTTTAAAAATCCCAACGGTAGCTCTGTACCAGATAAGTAGTAAAGATCGTACAACAATACCATGGTAGAAGAATTACGGTTCACACAATAAAATTATTCTTTCAGAGTGTTCTTTTGTTGGTGTACGGGGTGAGAAGATTGGGAAGGGGTACACTCTCTCATGTTATTTGAAATTCTCTTGTGTTTTGTTATTCGTGAAACTTTATTTTTGATTTCCTTTTAATTTTTCTTTCTTTCATTGTGGTGAGAGCAAAAATTTGTGTACAAAAATATAAAAAGAATGTAAAGATAAACATGCAAAAATCTTGAATTTCGTTACAAAAAATTTCAATGTGTAGACATTAATGAAAGTTCATAAGAGAATTAGAGAAAATTTCAGAAAGAAAACTTTTATTATTTATTATTATTATTAAAATCTTTTATTCACGATCTTATAAACTAAATAAGGTACAATGTTATGAGATTTTACTTACATACTACAACAATTAAATCTTATAATTGAATAAGGAAACTATTAATAATACTGTCTTGAGGAAAATTTGTCACAAAAACCTCTTATAAACTTTGAAAATATTATAATGAAATTTGATACAACAATCGCTAGTAAGATTCTTATTAAACAAAAGAATCTCAGCTACTGTTTGGTAAATTTCTTATTGTTTCAAAATTAGACAATCTGCATTTTTCATTAAATGACAGCGTCAGATCATTGGCAAACGCGTTTAACTTTTTATGTTTAAATCTATTGTGCAGTAAGTCAGTGGGGAATCTAAGGAGAAGATTATGAATTATTTTTAAATTTTTGTTCTGGATAATCTGAAGCTTTTTTGTATGGGTCTTAGCAGTTTTGTGAAACCATGCTGGACTGCCGTAAGTCAGTATCGGCCTAATACACATATTGTACAACAATATCTTATTTTTGAGGTTGAGCTTAGACCTATTAAGTATGGGGTATAGAGCACGTCCTTTAAAGCTTTATCACAAATGTAATTCACATGTTGTTTAAATTTGAGTTTTTTATCTAAAGTGATACCTAGATATTTAATATCATCTTTGATGGGAATCACGTTTCCCCGACAGTACAAAATTTTAGTGGGAATACGTTTTGGTGATTTATTATATGGGAATATAATAGCCTGCGTTTTATTATCATTGACTTTTATTTTCCACTTATTAAAATATTTTTGGGTTGTGGTAAGGCTCTCTTGCATTCTCTTGATTATTGCATTTGAAAGTTTTCCACTGCATATAAAAGCACTGTCATCAGCATAAAATGCTGCTTCCTGATTTCTGTGCACCTCAACATCAGATGTATACAATGAGTACAGTGTAGGTGATAGTACTGACCCTTGTGGCAATCCCGCTGGGATTGTTCTTTCTGTTGAAAAGTCCCCGTCAACACACACAACAAATGTACGGTTCTTTAGGAAACTTTGTATAATTTTTTGTAAATATAAAGGAAAACCTAATGAATTGAGTTTGTATAACATCCCATTGTGCCAGATGGTATCAAAAGCTTTTTCTATATCGAGAAAAACAATGCCAGTACTCTTGCGATTTCTTATGGTATCTTCGATATAATATACAACTCGCTTTATTTGGTGTACGGTAGTGTTCCTTACGGAATCCAAACTGTTGGTGGTTAATAATATTATTTTGATCTGCAAAATCAACTAATCTTTTATGAATGATTTTTTCAAAGACCTTATCCAGTAAACTTAAAATGCTTATCGGCATAGCTGGTGGGTAGTTTGGGATCTTTTCCCTTTTTATGAATCGGTATTACTTTTGATTTTTTGAAAGTACGGGGAAATAGGCCATTAATTAAACAACAATTGAATATTTTACTTAAAATTTCATAAAAGTAGTCTGGCATATTTTTTAGCATAATACTATTTATGCCATCTAACCCCAGGGCTTTATTATTTTTTAATAGCATAGTAAATGTTTTAACCTCAGTGGCATTTGTACGTTCAATATTATTACTACCAATAGGAGAATCATTATCGAGACAATTAATAACATCATAACAAAGGCGATTGGTTATTGATAGTAATAGTGTGTGATCTACCAAAAGCATCTGCAATTGCATTAGCTTTTTCTGCACCAGTTTTTAAAACTTCATCATTGCAGTTAAGATCTGAACAAAACGAGTTCTTTCCCTTTAAGGCTTTTGTTAATATCCAGAATTTTTTGCATTCCGGGGGTAGTTTCGAAATAAATCTCGACCACGACTCGTTTCTATCCTTGTTAAGATGGAATTCAATTAGATTACTTAACTGCCTTAAGATCCCGTTTAAGTGGGCTCTGTAAATCGGATCCCTACATCTCTGAAATTTACGTTTGAGTTTATTTCTTTGGGCAATAAGCATCTTGATGTACTTGAGATTTCTCTCTGCCACGAGTTTTTTCTCCCTACGGGAATCTTGCTAAATGCAGTGTTAACAATTGAAATTAATTTATTTAGCAATAAATCTACGTTGCTAGGAATACACTCTGTTTGGTCAATGTTTTGTCGTCTAATTTCACACTCTACACAAACTCTAATTGCTGTCCAGTCTGCACGATTATACAAGGCTACTGTATTTAATTTATTTTGAAACTGTCCATAAATGGAACAGGAGATCGGAACATGATCTGACTGTAAAATATTTGGGTGTGACTCTAAGTTTGAAAAAGGGATATTGGAATTAGATAGTAAAATGTCTACCGTAGAGGACTGGACCTGGGTTAAGTTTTGACCGAATCGGGTAAAATAAAATGGAAAATAAATGTAATAGTTTCCAAGCAAACAATGTCTGTAAAGCTCACCACCGGCTGTGTTATTGGATACACAGTTCCAATGTGTATGATGTGCATTGAAATCACCAAAAATGAAAAAGTCACAAGAGAAGTTTGTGAGTAAGTCTAAGTCCGCCTTAAAGTCCACAGTATAATTTGGATTATAAGCAGCAGTAAAAACTACAGGACAACTATTAATAGTAACCTGTATAGAAATATTTTCAATGGTTTTTGTGTTAATTTTGGGTAATAACTTATGAACTATGTTAGTTTTTACCGCAATGAGTACTCCTCCGCCGTGTGATAGCCGGTCTTCACGATAAATTTTGTAGCTTCCTAGTTGGAGCTTGTAATGCGGTTTTAAAACGTCTCGTTGAGCAACAGTATAGCAACTTGTTTGTCGTGAAGGACTTGCTCGAGCTGTGCAGCTGCTGACTCGGTTGTTATGCCTTGAGCGTTCCAGTGCATAACATGAACATTGTGTACAACAAATGTTTTATATGGCATGTTTAAGCATCATACCTAAGACTCTCAATTTGTCAAACTTTGTTTGGCATTTTTCCAATGCATCTACAGCATTAAAAAATATTTCCAATAGTTTATCATTGGATAACTCGTTGTTGTTGTCCCGTGTTTTGCTTTTAGTCACTTCAGAAAACAAATTTTTCCCTTGGAACCGGGAGTCTTGTGCAATACCATGATGTTCTTGGCTCGATAGTTGTGGGAAATCACTCTCGTCTATTACATAACTACTGTTATGTCTTATACTAGTCATTCTAGTTTTTGCAGTGAGTCTTTGTCGTATCTCTAAGTATTCTTCACGACACGGGCATTTAGGGTCATCTGCCCTGTGGTTTGCATTTCTGTAATTTTTATTTGTACAGTTATGACATTTGTACACTATACTGCCATCAGGTGAGCTTTTGTTTAGTGAACAATCAGCGTAGTCGTGGTTACCCGCACAAGCTGTACATACCTTGACTCTGTTACAGTTTTTGGCTCCATGACCGTACATCGAACACTTAGTACATTGTGTTGGACCCTTATTACTCTTAAAAGGTTTTCTCCAGTAAACAGCAATATTACAGAAAAATCTGATTTTTAAAATTTCACGTTTTGAAACGTGTTGCCTGTCGAATTCGATCAGATACAGTGTGTCATCTTCGTTTGTTCCTTTTGTAATAATTTCTTTAACGCTTACAGGAGTAATGTTGTGCGTACTTTTAAATTCCTCCATTATAGCTGTTGTCGTCTGTCGGGGAATACCAAACAGCACCATCTTGAAAATTTTACTATCTCTTACCTCGTGTGTGTAGAAATGCATGTTGTTGTTTTTTAGCGTTTTCAGAGCCTCTTCATACAGCGCCATGGTGGTTGAAATTATTTTAGTTCCAATCGACACGACATCCTTTTGAACATAAATTTCTCACCGATTAATCCTAGCACTTTGGAAAAACTCACGTTGGAATCCACAATTATCGGTGGAATTTTCTCCTTTTTTAATAAATCGTCTTCTTCATCTTCGGACAGCAGATGAAACCTGTTGCTGGTACTCGGCCCGTCGTTTATCTTGGGCATCTTGTATTTGGGGCAATTGCCCCAAAACTTTCTCCTTTTTTGACCATTCATAGTCAGTCAAAAAGATTTTAAATATTTAAAATGAAAATTTAAAAATTTATTATTAATCCGCGAGCAAAAGTACACGTTGTTTTCAACTCAAGGCAGTGTTGCCGGATGAATAATGAGAAAACTTTTATAGTCTGAACCAGAGAAAGACAAACGATAGAATAATAATTAAATTACTCTAGCATATATTTAATATTTTCAATACAAAATATTTTTCGTATCTGTTCAATTTCATAATTGTATGTATCGGTGCGCATTTTGTTTTATTCATTCTCATATTTGTTTATATCCCTGCGCACCCATATGTATCGATGGGTTCTCCAATGACTATGAGCCCTTTTATTTTCCAATTTTTGTTTGATAAGTATTGCCAGAAAATTTGTCTGTAGTTGTATTATGGATTTCGTTTCGTAATTATTAGGGACCATTTTTAAACAAAATGCGATGAAGTGGTATTAAAAAATTCGCGTTAACAAAGTATACAATTTTACTTTGTACCAAATTTTTTAAAACATTTTTCAAAATCAAAATAGCTTAAAAATGGAGAGAAACGAAAAAAGGTAAGCTGCTTGCAAAAATTTCGAAAATCCGCAAAAAATTGCATAATATGCAAACTTTTCACATTCCTTACATTTTTAAGTCTTTTTAAAAGATTTTAAGCCTTTTTCAAAACTGCAAATTTTCGCAGAATTTCTCGTTTTTTGCAATGTGGTTTACTTTTTCTATTTTTTATTGTTTCATCGACTTTTAAATGATATTCAACATTTTAATTTTCCCAGTGATTGGAAATTATTCGAATTTTCGTAATTTTTACAGTTTTTTGCGAGTTTTTCACATTCGTTGAATTTGTAGCACATTTTAGAAGATTTTACGGCTTTTCAAAATGTGGGAAAATTTTGTGAACATATCGCGATATGATTTATTGCTTCATTGAATTTTTAAGATTTTATATATTTTATTGACCTTATTTTTATGCAAAAATTATTTTTACTCAAAAAGTTAATACCAAATAAAGAATTGCAATTTTTGCCTAAAACAAATAAGTATAAGTTGAAAATAAAATGTTTCTTTTTGTTATAGTTCTGCAAACAATTTTTTTCAAACACTACAACATTGTCTCTTATAGTCATATTTATGGATACCCATCGATACGTATCTATATTTGTACGTATTCCTAACAATACAAAAAGCATTTTCTATTTATTTATGCTACACCTATCGATATGCGCACTTATTTATATTGTAACCCGTTTGTAGTCATTGCTTTCTGTGAACGTATTTGTTTGTACCCTTATATTTTAATTATCCTACACTTTTGAATATCGATATGTGCTATGTATTGAAAATTGTATATCTTTGTCGTTCACTGGTCTGAACCGGGACATAATACAGGTATGTCGAAGGGTTAACGGACTTTTTTTGGGTTCAAGCATGATCCAATAATTATAAGGTTCATGCAACTCCACGACAAACTCAACAATAAGAAACCCACCATCAGGAGTTTGTCAAAAACGGCACGCACAAAAGTGATCACGTACAAAAGCAATGCTTGCTTAAAAGGTAAACATATAAAAAACAACAATGGCGCCATAAAAATGTAAACAAATTTTGACAACTTCATGATGAAAATGGTATGAAGGGTAAATGAGCAAAAAATAATCAGCTGATCATGACCTTATTATTGGATCATGGCTTCAAGTCTGTTGATGCCCATATTACTTTTTCGGAAAAAATTTTCGTTTTTATTGGTTAGAAGTATGCAACATTGATCGGCTTTTGTAATCAAAAACAAATTTTTAATTTTGCTTGTTTGTGCCATTTATAAGCACTGAGATAGTTCCTTCTATAGTGTATGAAAGAAAAAAATTATATTATAGAAATTTTTGGTACAGAAAATTATAAGTAAAAAAGCTACAGAAAAAAATGTATCAGCTGTCAATATTTCGCGCGAAATAAATGCCACTTACATTATTTCACAGATGACAAGAAAATGTTGCCAGATAAATTTCTTATATTTTTTACCAGTTCGACAGAGTACAACTTTTTCAACATTTGTTCATTAATATTTCATGTAAACTTGTTTTATAATCCATGTCAACATTTCACGTGAAATTTATACTAAGTACTAAATACTAAGCTTTAAGCTTGATAGTCTGTTCAAATTTGCGAAAAATGTTGAGCAACATTAATTATTTGGTTTGAAAATTTTGACAACTGATCAGTGGCGACAATACCACGATTTGTAACAAATTTATCGGCTTATGAACAAAATTGTTTTTCTTATAAAAACAAAAAATGAGTTTATTTAAAAAAAATTAAAACAAATGGACAACAAAATAATTTAGGAGCTTGTACTGCAACGTTTCAATTAATGCAAATCGCAGCTGCTGCGGAGGTGCTTTTTTAGCAGTGTAGGTGTGTGTTAGTAATACATAATCGAATTTTGACAGACTCGAACCCAAAAAAAAAGTCCGTTAACGCTTCGACACTACCTGTATTATTCTACCATGACTATTAAGTAACCCATAGACGTTGCTACCGTATTTTATGTTTGTGTGCATACGTATTTATTAATATGTTAATTTTTTTATATTTTAATTTTGACAATTTTTTGTAGATTTTTTATTTTATTATTGTAAAAATATTTTTTATTTACACAATTTTATATATCCCTGAAGAAGTCACACAAAGAAGTGGCGAAATATCGGGTTTTTAATACAAATATTGTTAACGTCTTTTAAAAATGATTGACCTAGTGCTCAAAATAAATTAGATTAATTTAAAAAAACAGAAGGTCGAAAAAATATATAATAATAATAACAATTGGTTTTATTTTCAATGGAAATTGGTTCATCAATAAAACAAACATTGCTATACCCGCCGAATTAGAACAATACATTCAAACGATTGGGGAAAATATGGAAAAAGAAAAAGATGCAATGAGAACAAAAATAGCAACGAATGTAACAACGCTTAGAAGGAGAATGAGGAACTCACCAAAAGAAAAATTCATAATAGCAGCTTATGAAAAAACCAAAAAATTTCTAAAAGAAAGCAAAAACATTATGCTAACACAAGCTGATAAAGGTAACATAACGGTAATGATCTACAAAGAAGAGTACAGAGAAAAAATGAAGATCATGCTAGATGATAAAGTCACGTATGAAATAATGAAGAGTGATCCAACAATAAAATTACAAAAAGAAAACAAAACATCGTCACGCATTTATTCAAAAATAATAACATCAACATTTCAGAAAAACATCGTTTACTAGGTTCCTCAGGGAAAGCCCCCAGAATTTATGGCCTACCAAAAATTCATAAAGGCACCCCATTGCGTCCAACCGTCTCTTCAATGAATTTTCCCTGTTATGAATTGTCAAAATATATTGGAAAAATTATTCAAAACATTACGTCTAAAGAATATAATATAAAAAATTCGCAACAATAAAAACCCAACTGGAATCCATCACACTTGAAAGTAATGAAATTCTAGTTTTATTTGATGTAGTGTCATTATTTACCAACATCCCAACACATATCGCCATTAAAAATATCATCAGGAAATGGAATATAATTTCAAACTTTACGAAAATTCCCATATCCAATTTTATTAAAATATTAAAATTTTGTCTCAATGACAAAAACTACTTCAAGTATGAAGGGAAAATATACAACCAAATTTTCGGAATGCCAATGGGAAATCCATTATCGCCTACAATAGCAGATGTGATTCTTGATAGCTTACTAGACGAAGCATTAGCTGAACTAAAGAATAAAAATATTTATTTAAAATATATAGTAAAGTACGTAGATGATATCTTGGCTATAATTTACTGTTGCGATGGAGAAAAATTATAAATTACCATACTTGGACATTATGCTGCATAGACAAGATAACAAAATTATATTTGATTGGTATTTAAAACATATAGCATCAGGAAGGCTGATGAATTTCAATTCAACACAACCAAAATCACAAATAATTAATACAGCAAAAAGTTTTATATTTAGAGTACTAAGCATCAGTGATAAGCAATTTCACAGTAAAAATACAAATAAAATTACAAAAATACTTAAAGAAAATAGCTTTCCAGTAAATCTTATAAGCAATCTAATACATGACACTAAAAACAAACTTAAAAACTACAATTTACAAAATCATACAAGTAATAATAACAATGAGCAACAAAATTTTTTTTACGGTGTATCATTTATACCAGGCTTGACAAACAACAAAATGTTAAAAACAATAATAAAAAAAGAAAACATTAAGTTTGCTTTCAAACCAAATTCAACACTCAATAAAATATTCACCAACATTAAAGATAAAATCAACAAACAACAACAATGTAATGTTGTTTACGAAGTCAACTGCAAAGGAAGTGATGAACAAAGCTGTAATTTAGTAATTTAGGAACAGCAAAAAGATCGTTGGAAACAAGAATGTGCGAACATAAAAACGATATCAACAAACAGAAAGAGTCAACAGCACTATCACAGCACATACTTAACAGTGGACAAACAGCAGATTTTGAAAATGTTAAAATACTTGACATAGAAAACAAAGGGAGGAAAAGATACACCATAGAAAGCTTGCGAATACAACAAAACATCAACAGAACTATGAACCTAAAGGTAGGATCACACGATTGCCGCAATGCACCAATTATTGCTCTATTTTATATGTCAATCGTGTGATTCCACAATTTATTGTCCCCTACGTCAATCGAGAACAATATTGTGCTCATTTTCCCCAATCAAATGCAACTCTGGTGCGGCAATCGTGTGAACGGTTGATAGGCAACCATGCGTCAATACAAATGTTAAAAATGCACCAATATTTATTGTCTTCTAATGCGGCAATCAAAGTAGCCAATTTGCGGCAATTTATTTAATTAGTTTAATTTTGTGTGTATGCCAATTGTTTTGTGTACTATAAACTTATTTTAAGCGTTAACCCTTAAATGCATGAATTTTTTTCGCTTTGAAAAATATATTATTTAGACACATAGAATTAATGCCAAAAAAAATTTTAATTTTATTTTTAATTTTTTTCAGTTAAATTTATTAAGTGTAAAATACATCTCGTTGTAGATTGTATTTATTTATAATAAGCAGTGGGCGATTAATAATTAGAGGCCAATTAAAAGCTTTGATGCAGAATTACATCAATATGCTAAAGAAAAAAAATTTGCACGTAAAACAAAACAAACTAAAAACTACCATAACAGCTGTTTTTTTTTGTTTTTGCCGCAAGTTAGAACAATCGTATGACTGGGCTGCGGCAATTATTGCCACAAATTCATTCTTCGTCAATCTGCGGCAATCAAATTTTTATAAAATGGGGCAATCATGTGACTGCAGTAAATTTGCTTAGGGCAATTTCTTTATTGTGTCCTATTTTAGAGCAATAAAAATTGAGCTAAATTGGTGCATTGCGTCAACCGTGTGATCCCACCTTAAAAGAAGACACGAACAATATCAACACCAGCTACAGTGTTGCAATAAGTAAATTTTAACTGTGATATTAAATTTATACAGCCGCTTTAACTAATTAATGTTATAATTAATTTTTCTAGTTTTGTTTTGAAAAAATGCTCTGTATATAATTATATACATCTAGTGTTAACTATTACTATGTAAGTATATCATGAGTTTAGTGTGATTATATGTAATTTCATAAACATTTTTTAGTTTAAAATAGACGAAAAACTTGATAAAGTCAACAAACAATTGACGAAACGTTGGGTAAAAATGTAATAAAAAAATCTTTTATTGACATCAACTACGTTAGGCCTTAGTAGCTAAAGACTTAATAATCGATAAACAAAATAACAATTAGTGTTTTTTTACAAATAATCATTTACATATGAATTATATTTTGAGAGTGTGCCAATCGGTAGCAAAGTACATTGGTATGGAAATTTTTGACGCTGCTGAGGTGTATAAAATTTCACTCGTTTTGGGGTCTAGTAAAATTGTTTACAGAACTTGTAAATTTTTGACAAGCAGCAAATGAGAATCATGATATCACAAAAAAAGTAAGCCACTGCCGTCGTTTTTGAAATTCGAGCCGTCGTCCAATACATTGAATCTTTACCTTTCTAAAATGTCTTGTTTATTATAACTTGCGATTCTAATTGTACATTACACTATTTTTTCGATACAGCAAAGAATTTTATTAAACATGGAGTGTACACCTGACATAATTCTCTGAAATTTTTCCATGAAGAAACAAGGTCAATTACGATCGCAGAGAGAATTATTTGAACTGTTGACTCAAAATTAGTATTATAGCAGTGTTATAAGTAATATGAGAGCATTGTTATAACAAATCTTATCACAACAATCTTATGATATGAAATGTCGAAAAACATACATGTACATCAGAATATATAAAAGAATGTGTATGTGCGTATATAACTAACTAAAATTCTTTGTTTTTAAGTTATTTATTACAAAAATAAAATTGTGTTCCTCTTGTAAGACATGAAGATAAATTTTGACAATTTGGGTTTGCTATTCTGCGATATTTTATATCAGAGTTAAGGTAGGAACACTATTGCCGCAATGCACCAATTATCGGTCTGTTTTGTATGCCAATCGTGTGATTTCACAATTTGTTGCCCCCTACGGCAATCGAGAACATATTGTGCTGATTTTCCGCAATCAGATGCAACTCTGGTGCGCCAATATATATGTTAAAAATGTACCAATATTTGCCTTTTCGTGCGGCAATCAGAGTAGCCAATACGCGGTAACTTATTTAATAAGTTCAATTTTTCGTGTGTGCCATTTGTTTTGTGTACCATAAATCTAAACTTATTTTAAGCATTAACCCTTAAATGCATGAATTTTTTTCGCTCTGAAAAAAATATATTAGATAGAATTAATGCAAAACGCATCACGCATTATTGGTTGTAATCTCTATTTTTATAGGCTGATTTCATAAACACAGCTTCCAAAGCAACACTGGAAGCAAGAGTTTACAAGGCATTCTCGTGTTGCTTTGCAAACTGCGTTTATGAAGTCAGCCATAAATTATGAATTTTGTAAAAATTTGTAACCCTCTCTTGCCTAGAATGCATTATAAAAATATTAACATCCCCTTATTAGCACTTATATATTTTTTCACACATCCAAGAAGTGTTTCAACGTCTTTATCAATAAGTCTTCGACTAAACAATGAAATGACTTGAAACGTAAGAACAGGTTTAATAATGAAGGCATTCTCCCAAATTAGATAAAAAATATCGACACCTATTGCATAAATCTGCTAGTCTAATGATTAAAATGTTCCAATATTATCTTCATATTGAAAATAATTTAAAGCTATCAAAAATTCTTAAAAAAAGATCGAACTTTTTCAAATAAAAAGTAGAAGTAATAAAAATAACTAAAATGTATAAAAAATGAAAACTACTACAAAAAATACAACTGCAAATACAAATTTATTTCTCTATGTTGTGTTGGCCTTAATTCCAACTACACCAAATGTAGCAGACGGATAGACGGACATCGCTCATTCGACTTCTCATCTATAAGGATCCAGAATATATATACTTTATGGGGTCTTAAATGAATAATGAAGAAATTACATGCGGAATGAAAAACCTATATATCCCCTTTCCAAATTTTTTGGTGAAGGGTATAAAAAAATTAAATATTTTTTCATTTTCTACATTTCGTAGATTGTATTTATTTTACTATACATAATAAGCAGTGAACTAGTAATTATTTAGGGGGCCAATTAAAAGCTATGATGCAGAACAATATGCTAAGAAAACAAATTTGCACGTAAAACAAAACAAACTAAAAACTGCCATAAAAGCTGTTGCAACAATCGTATGACTGGGCTGCGACAATTATTGCCACAAATTCATTCTTCGTCAATCTGCAGCACTCAAATTATTATAAAATGGGGCAATCATGCGACTGCAGTATATTTGATTGGGACAATATTATTATTGTGCACCAATTCAGCAAAATAAAAATTGGGTCTGATTGGTGTATTTGCGGCAATCGTGTGATCCTACCTTTAATCGCAGTTGTGGACGCTATGTAATGTGTATAAAAAAGGTCTTTTAAAAACTTGATGGTAGCCGACTGCACGTGGTTAAATGTTTTGCCTCGCCATCGCAGCAATTTTTTAATCAGATTTTTTCATAGTCGACAAAATTTTATGCTGTCAAAAAATATAGCATTTGGTATAGCAGAAACATGAAACTTTTTCCCCACAAGGAAATATTTTTTCACCATCGTACTTTGCTACCGAATGGCACGCACCCTTTATATTAAAATTTTACCACCTTCATGATTATTGGTATAAGTCTTATAGAAGGGCAACAGTTTTTGACTAGTACTTTCTGAAAACGTAAATAATTACTTTTTTATTTTTGATTTTTTGATTTAGCTATTGGCCTACCGCGTTTTATGTAAATAAAAATACAAGTTTTTATTCCATATTGTACCGACGTTTCGTGAATTGTATGTTCACTTTTTCAAGGGGTTTTTTTTGTCTATTTTATTAAAAAGAGAAAAACATCAACAAAGTTGCAATAATATAATATTTACAATTAATGACTTACAATATAAATAAACGTCACATAGATATTATTTAAAAATTTTTTATATAAAATTGTTTATATTAATTTAATTGAATTACTAAATTTTATTTTTAAGGCACAAAAAATTTTGTAAATTTATTTTGAATCACAGCTTTTTAATTTAAATTATTGTTATTTTATAGTTCGCACTCAAATTATCGGTATCTTCTTTAATGTTCATAGTTTTGCTTATTTTTTGTTGGATTCTTAGACTTTCTGTTATAAATCGCTTTCTCATGTTGTTTACTTTGTCCAGTATTTTTATATTGTCAAAGTCTGGTTTGTGTTTTGTATGTGTGATATGTTGTTATAGTGCAGTGTTTTCTTTATTTTTGTTTATGTCAGTTTTATGCTCATTTACTCTTGTTTCCAAACTTCTTTTTGTTGTACCTATGTAAACAAGATTACAGCTGTTATTGTCTATGCCTTTACACGGTATTTTGTAAACTACGTTGTTTTTTTGTAATTTCTCTATTGGTGTTTTTACTTTTGTGAATATTGTATTTAGTGTTTTATTCGGTTTATAACCAAAATTAATATCATTATTAGCTATTGTTGTTTTTATGATTTTGTTGTCAGTAAGACCTGGTATGTATTTAATACTTCAAAAACGTTTTTCTTGGTTAGGGTTGCCATGACAGTTGTGTATTGTGGGTTTGTAGGATTTTATTAGGGATATTATTAGTCCCATGGGAAAACTATTTTTTATTAATATTTCCGTAATTTTATTTTTGTTCTGTGCGTGAAACCGCTTGTCACTAATGTTCAGTACTCTTCGAATAAAGTTTTTTGCAGTGTTTATGATTTGCGTTCTTGGTTGGGTTGAGTTGAAATTCATGATTCTGCTTGTTGATGTCTCTTTAGCATACCAGTCAAATACTATTTTACTTCCATCCCTGTATAATTTTGTGTCAAGGTATGCTAGTTCCCCTTGATTTTCATCTTCGATGGTAAATTTTATTTTTGGGTGGTAACTATTAAACGTTTTTAGAATCTCATCTTTGTCGTTAATTTCAATAATAGCCGAAATATCATCTACATATTTAGCTATGTATTTAATGTGAATTTTTTTGTTTTTTAGTTCAGCCAAAGCCACGTCTAGTAAGCTATCTAACACGATGTCTGCAATTGTTGGGGAAAGAGGGTTTCCCATGGGCATACCGTAGATTTGGTTGTATATTTTGGATTTGTATATGAAATAGTTGTTGTCATATAGGCAGAATTTTAGTATGTCTAAGAATTTTGATCGTGGAATTGTAGTATTTTCTTTTATAGTTGACCATTAATCATTATATTATTTATGGCAGTATGTATAGGGATGTTTGTGAAGAGCGAGACTACGTCGAAAGAGACCAGTGAGTCTCTTTCATTTAATTCAATATTATTTAATTGATTTTTTAATTGGAGAGAATTCTTAACATTGTATTCTGTTGATATTATATTTTTGAGGATTCCTCCCACATATTTGCTAAGTTGATAGCAGGGTACCTGTATAGAGGACACTATAGGTCTTAAGGGCATATCTTTCTTGTGGATCTTTGGCAGTCCGTAAATTTTTGGTGCAGTGCCAGCGGAACATGTCAGTGTGCGTTTTTTCCAATTATCTATGTATTCCTTTTTGTATAATTCAGTAACGATGACATTATTAGTTTTGATGAGTTTGTTGGTAGGGTCTGATCTCATAACTCTGTAAATTTCTTTGTCTTCTAATAATCTTAACATTTTATTATCATACTGGTCTTTGTAAATTGTAACCGTCTTGTTGCCTTTATCCGCTTGTGTTATTACTATGTTCCTATCATATCATAGTAGTCTGTGGTCATTACTGTACTCTTTCATGGCTCTGCATGTTTCGCAGTCATATTTGAAAGTTCTAAGAATCCAAGAAAAAATAAGCAAAACTATGAACATTAAAGAAGATACCGATAATTTGAGTGCGAACTATAAAATAGCAATAAGTTAAATTAAAAGGCTGTGATTCAAAATAAATTTAAAAAATTTTTTGTGCCTTAAAAATAAAATTTAGCAATTCAATTAAATTAATATAAACAATTTTATATAAAAAATTTTAAAATAATATCTATGTGACGTTTATTTATATTGTAAGTCATTAATTGTAAATATTATATTATTGCAACTTTGTTGATGTTTTTCTCTTTTTAATAAAATAGACAAAAAAATCCCTTGAAAAAGTTAACATACAATTCACGAAACGTCGGGACAATATGGAATAAAAACTTGTATTTTTATTTACATAAAACGCGGTAGGCCAATAGCTAAATCAAAAATAAAAAAGGAATTATACTTGGCCAATAATAATAACAACAACAGTAAATAATTACTTTCATGCAACTACTTTCATGTGTAAATGCTGTTATGGTTTCTAACATGGTAGATTAATAGAGGTAGTGTCGAAGCGTTAACGGACTTTTTTGGGCTCGGGTCTGTCAAAATTTGATTATGTATTACTAAAACGCCTTTCACACTATAATACTTTGTATTAAGAATTGTCGAAAACTGTAATAATACGTGCAAGTGCGGTAGTGTGAAAGCAAAATATTATCAAAATGACAAATAATACGATAATAAATTTGACATTCCATAAGGCTTTGCCATAAGTAAGATTTTTCATTTGATCAGGGTTGAATTTTCATAAAAGCAAATTGAAAAGTCGATTGTTTCGCCCCCGATAGCGTTCCGCCTCTAATAGGGGTTGTTTTTTGTCATACACAGGTTCGAACTTAAGAATGTGTATCACACCATGTCTCAAAATTAATGAAATTTTGTGTTATTTACAGCCAGCTTATGAGGTCGGATTTAAATTTTATTATATTTAAGTTCTATTTAAATACGAAATTAAGTTTGCAATACAAACTTAAATGAAACTTATTATATATTCAAATGACCAACCTTGCTGATTTAAGTTCTATTTAAGTTGTGCACACATATATACACAAACATATGGTTTTGCTAGCTTGTTGTTGTTTCGTGCAACTAAGTAAACAAACAATTTCCGGCCATTGAAATTTCAACGTCTCTTGGCGTGGAATTAGGACTTCTTTTATTAATATTATTCTTTTTAATATTTTTTCCCCAATTGTTTTAAGTTTTTAGTGCACTAAGGTCCCAAAATTCAACTTTTTGGCCAAAACTAAATATTTTACATGGCTACGATTATAATTTTGTTGTTGCAATCTAACCGCAAACACATCAGAGCAACCACAAATGCATTTTGTTTTTGTAAATTGCAATTTACCGGTTAAGATTACAGCATTAAAGTTGATACACTTTATTCCACTTTAAAAAATAGTTTAGTGCAGGTGTTTTTAAAAATTTTTAAATATGTTCTAGTTTAAAAAAAGTAATTTCTAAAGTTTAAAATGGAAAATAAATCTGAAGGTATATAATTTCTTCAAAACATTAAAAAAATTCAAAATATTTAAGGTGAAGTGAATAAATATCAATATGTTGGTGTATTATAAAATTTAAAAATTTTTAGCGATTTTTAAATTTACGTAGAGTTTTAAAATTTTGGCTTAGTTCGGATGGCATACGACTAAAAAAAAGAAGATATTGATGTATATTTTTCATTTCACCTTAGGTTGAATTGCGAAAATTTGCGATTTTTGATATATTCATCTTTTTATATGCCGTACACGGTGCTCTTGAAGCAACTTTTGATCAATTATAAATCCATTTTTGTTTATTCAGGTTTAAGCTGGACACAAAACTTTCATAATGGCATTGACACATTTCGTTTTTATAAATATAGCGATAGAAAATTAAATCTTACGAAAAAAAATTTGCTGTATATACAACATATGCATTGGCCAAATATTTGTTCTAGCGAGCCCTATGTGCATTGCAGCAACCTATCATTGTTGTTATTTTCAACCTGAAAAAGCATCCACATTAGAAATTTTTCTTTAATTTTGTGCAATATCTGTTCTTCCCAAAAAGTTTAGTGAATTTCAGAATGCTGCCACATTTTTGTCGTAATTACATGCAAACAATAATTTAACACTGGAAAACTGAAACTGTATTTAAATGCAACTTAAATTTAAATGAAAATTAACTAAATACTCATGAAGTCATAAACTGGCCATTAATATTGTCCTTTGATTGTACTATACATATAGTTTGCTGGTAAACATTTCAAAAGGACGGTACGTTCGCCGGCTACATGAAACTGCTCAGCCTCCGCTTATTTTCTACTCATATTTTTCATTTTACTTGATATCTGATGGTGTGAAAACAAAATATAATGGTATGTTAAATTTTTTTACATTCGCAACAAATTTCGTTAGATTTCTTTCACACAAAATCCAATGAAAATCTTAAGACTTGTATGATAGCGTGAAAGGCCCTTAACACACACACGAACTACTAAAAAAGCACTTTTTAACGTACGTATCAAATGCAAATAAGAAAAGGAAAAGAAACAAAATTCTTTACAGAGCAGAATATGCAACCAAACACACATGTGAATATACAATTTTTTGCCATTTTTATTGTGTGCTTTTTGACAGCTTCAAACCTAAAAGCAGTGTTGTTGTAGCTTCGACACTACCTGTATTAATCTACCATGGTTTCTACATTGAAAATCAAAAAGTGTACCTTTACCCCTCGTCTTGACTGATAATAAATATGATGGTAATAAAGCAATAACGCCGGCAGAATAACGGGACAATATTACTTATCGTATTTATGTTAACGCACAATTTACAAAATTTCAAAGAGAAAGATTCTATAAAAAAGAAGAAGAAACTGAAAGACTACATTTTCATTTGAAAAACTCATCCTGAAGTAAGAAATTTAGTATTTTTATGTATTATATAAACTATTTTCTTTTTAACTTGCCTGTTTAATATCTGTTAATAATTTATTTAATATTTTTGCAGACAATTTCTGCTTCTTCTTTTGCGGCGCGTCTTTTGTTTTCTTTTATTAGGAAATGTCAAACGGCTTTGACGTTTTATGTTCGCCATAATTGTCAACGAAAAACTGTTGACAATTATTGACGCAATTACTGCCAAGTATGAAAAAGATGCGTCTTCACTAGACATAACATAATTTTTATTGTTTAAGTTATTGCCAGTTAAGACGGGGTGTTAAATTTTTCTGTACCAGTGTATCCATCGGCCGACGGCGATTCGCCCGCATTCTAGTATTATATTAATCACTTACTTGCATAATTATATACAATAAAGTACAAAAACAAAAAACATTATAAATAAACAACTTAAAACTCTTTTACTTATCTCTCTCTTATTACAAAATATATACATACATATGTTATTGGACAAACACACACATACACACAATTTGCATGTGTAATATGTGTGCATGGATTGTTAGCAACTTCAAACGCTTTTAGCTCCCAAAATACTAAACCGATTTAAATAAAATTAAGATTGTGCACATACATCTATAATCCCCATTAAAAACATATAATTCTTTGCGAAATCGGTTCAGTATTACAGCTGTAAAAGGGATCTCAAAACACGTGTTTGCCTATTAATAACATAAGTAGATGTCTGTCTCTTTTCATATATGCATCACTTCTTGCCGGACATTTTTTTAGTTATCTTTTGTTAGGGTTCCCATATGACTTATTTTCAAAAGAGAACTTTCGTTCTAAAAAAAGAGAACATTTTAACTAAAAAAGAGTACAATAAAAAAATTATTTATTAAATAATTAATAATTTTATTGATGTTATAATTAATTAATTAATTATTATTAATGATAGAAACAACGAAATAAATATATAATAAAACAATAAAAAACAAAAAGAATCACATTTTCTTAAAAAAAAACATAAACAAAATAAATTAATATATAAAAATTAATTGAGATCAATATCTGATTCTGATTCTGATGAATCGGAATTATACTTTTTTGAGCTACTTATTAGGGCTAAGTATTTTTTATCGTTAATAATTAAATCTTTAAAAGATTTACATTTTAAATCCTTAAGATTGTATACAACCGTGAGAATCGATCTGATGGTTGAAATCTTGAGTTTGTTCCGCTCTTTCGTCCATTGTGCCCCAATTAAAGAAAATATTCTTTCGACATTTGCATTTTGTCCTGGTATCCAAAAAAAAATTGACAAATTTTTTGGAGTTCCGAATAATACTCTGAATTATTATTATTTTCAAAAAACTTTAACCATTTTGCACTTGATATTAGTTTTTTAAATTCATCATCGGTATCAGATAGTTTCGCGGCCACAAAATTTTTTAAGTTACAAAACTGGTCAAAACCTTTTGAATCATTGAAACTTAATTCGACACCTTTCGAAGATATATATTTGACCGTAAGTTCAACTGATGTCCACTCAGGTACTTCGTCCAATTTCATCCAATTGAAGCAACTGAACTCATCCAAGTGAATTGTCCATTTTTCGAGGTATTCCAATGATTTTCGGTAGCACTTCATACAATCATTTTTAAAAGAATTAACTTCAGTTTCAAATCCGTTCCTGATTAATTCAAGTAATATTGTATTTGTGGAAATTAGCAAAAAGTTCTGGTCAATTCTGCACTTTAAAGTGGTTTTCAAAGATTTCACGATTGACGATACCTCCAAGATTGAATTTGTTTCCATTTCCATCTCTTTACTTCTTTCGTGAAATACATATTGCAATGAATGTACAAAGTACAAAAACGCCTCACTTAAGTTTGACTTAAAAAATCGTTCCAGAATAACTGGACAGTTATCAATAGATAAAAAATAAGATTTTAGAGCTGGAAAAACTTCTAGAATTCGATTCACTGCGGGAAATAATGATAGCCATCGTGTGCCTGAATGTCCTAGCAAATTTTTATATTCTATTTCAGTGAAGCTGCAAAATTCCTTTAAACTTTCGGTTCTTACTGTGTAAATTGAAAAAAAAATAAAGATTTTTATACAAATCAATTCTACATCAACAGGAAACGAATCAAAACCAGTTTTGGCTGAGTTAGAAGTAATGTGAACTGGGCATACGATTCCAATTAAATCCTTTTCCAGTTTTGATTTCAATTTGCAATAAACATTATTTTCGCCAGCTCTCTTTATTCCACCGAAATTCGTATTGCAGTTATCTGCGGAAAATGCAATACACTTTTCTAACAAATTAAATTTTGTTAAATATTTTATTATATAATTCGCTATGGTTTCGGATTTTTCATCTTGTAAATTATTCAGATGTAACATATTCGTTTGAATTCCAGTTTTTGCATTGAAGTATTGGATTAATAATGGAAACATTTTAATTGAACCATGGTTGCTTCCATCTGTAGAAACAGATATATATGGAATTTCGGAAATTTCCTTTTTAATATTTTCAATACAAAAAGGTGTTATTACATTTTTTGCAATTGCCCTGGTTTTTGTATGCGCAGACCTAACCAGTTTTGCAATTTGGGAATCTTCAAATATTTCTTTAAATAAACTTGAACTGCAGTCGGTGGAACGGAAACTGAAATGGTGTTTAAGAGTATGGAAAGCTAAGGTACCTTCTGCAGCAGCTACCTTGTCATCCAGCTTTGTATATTTTGGTATAAAAAACTGGGTCAAACTACTCGAACCTTCACCTGCCTGTAATGATTGTGCCTTTGCGAACCAATATGTTGCTCCAAATCATATCGTCCTTTATTTGCAATCGAGATTTTGGTGTTGCAAATCGTGCAGAATGCTTCATGTTTTGCAAGTTCTGGGTTGGCAATGAACGATTTATATTTTGTTTGTAAATCATGGTTAAAAACACATTTTCTTTTGCTCATCTCTAGGCTACGAAAAAAGTTTTTATATAAATATAAAATAATAATCAAAGTTAAAAAAATAGATTACCTTATTGCTTATTAAACTAGCTAAACCATTAACTTTAAGGCTTTACACAAAGCAACCACGCTGCAGCGTGGGAAAACAAATAACAATAAACAATTTGTATTTGATTTGACAGCAAACGGTTTGCTTTTGACAGAATGACAGATTTAACTTGTCAACAGATTTAACCCACACCCCCGCCATAAACAGCTGATTGCAGACAGCTATGACGAAATTTGCATGACAGCTATGACGTTGCCCCTGACTTTCTCATGTAAAGTATATGCAAACCTCCAACAGCTGATTTGAGCGATTTTTATAGCGGTTCTCAAGTGGCACAATCTGGTATATATCATTCTTGGATTTAACCCAGTAAACAATTAGAGCGTGTTATCGAAATGACGAGAAAAAGTCCATAGCTCCGATTTCTGTGGCGAATTCCTACTAAATAAATAAAATTCCATCAATCTAGGATTTTTTTTTTCAAATAGAGTACATAAAGAGCACTGTTGGACAAAAAACTACCGCACCAAAAAAAGAGAGTGAACAAAAAGATACGAACACAAAAAGAGAACATGTTCTCTTTAAAAGAGATGTAATGGACAGCCTACTTTTGTTCTTGTCTGAAGCTTTTACATATTGGAAATTAATAGACAGAAAATTTTTCATTTACGTTTTTCATCCAAAAACATATAAAACAATTTTTTATAAAAATGAAGTTTGATTGAAATAGGAAAAACTTGTTTATTGCACAAAATTGGCATTAGAAGATTCTCCCGAAGAAGACGACTTGGGCTTGAGCAATATGATATAAAGCAACAAGATGGAAATTGCGAAAATAACAAAAGAGAAACAAATAATGTCCGGCGCTTTGGGTTGTGTACTACACCCTCTGCATCTTCGTCCCTTCTTCATCAAATTTCGTCTGACTGTCATTCAATTGACGATATGTGGGAGGGGACTATTTAATGCTGGCTATACACATTGCAACGTGCTTATGCGACACGTTTGTCATAGCTCTAACCTGGCACATATGGTTTGGGCTGTGAATAAAACTGCTGCTGACGACGCAAGGCAGATCTACCAGTTAGTAGCGATTCTACAATAATACAAAATTTGTTGTAAAAATACCTGACTAATTGTCGAAACTTGTACAAAACCGGCTGATACTATCAGCACGGTTTAATTTCTGTCACATGACACATAGCGGTAAATATAATAGTTATGGAGACTGCTGTTTTAGTAGTGTAGGTGTGTTGGTAAAACATAAACAAATTTTCACAGATGCGAAAGCAAAAAAAAAAGCTGTAACGCTTCGCTACTACGCATGGAAGAATAATACAGGTAGGGTCGAAACGTTAACGGACTTTTTTGGGGTGCGCACCTGTTACAATTTGTTTATGTTTCACTAACACACACCCACACTACCAAAAAAGCATACTTGAACATTTTTTTCAAATGCAAATAGGAAAAGGAATAGAAACAAAATTCTCTATGGAGCAGAAAATACAGCGAAACACACTTGGGAATATATAATTTTTTGCCATTTTCTTAAGTACTTTTTGACAACTTGGAACTTAAATAAAAAGCAGTGTTGTTGTACCTTCCACACTACCTGTATTATAATACCAAGGGTAGACATATTTTAATACAATTTGCTATCGTTATCGAAAAGTTAAAGAAAACGATTACAGATGTTTGGAAAAAATTCATATAGTCAAGAGAACAGATAATTAATATTTTCTTTTAAGTTGTAGAAAGTCTTCTTTTAATAAAGTTATTGTGAAATTGTCAATTATAATTGTAAGTAATTTATTATGAAAGAACATCAATGGAAATAATATGTGGAAATGGTTTTGATGAGTCACTAAGCCTCGCCTATAATACATTGTTTTGTGTTCGCTATTTTATATGTGCGGACATGTCTACATATGGATATTATAAACAAACTAATAAAAAGGAATGCTTTTAATTGAAAATGTAAAATTTGACTAGTTATGTACACGGCCATTTATATATGTACATACATACATAGGTATGTATGCATGTCCAGCTATGCATATCCTGATTTTCTAACTCAAATATGTATATTACATTTGGTCTGCATTCAATATACATACATATGTATGTATGTAGTATGTATACTTGTGCAAGTACTTTTGAGCAAGTCGGGACAAATGAGCTTTAGTTACCCCCTTAAAATAAACAACGGTTTGTTTCATGAGGATTTCAAAATTTTTTGGGGGTAGAGCAATGACAGTATCTATTAAGGTGGGCCGTGTCTTGGAAATGTCATGTATTTATGTAAAACGTAATACATACTTGGGTATAAAATTAATTGATAAAGTCCTTCGAACTGGGCCCCGTGGACTAGTAGATAGCGTACTAGACTATTAGTCGAGAGGTCGCAGGTTCGATTCCTGCCCAGACCCTGGGTGTCTCTGCAGACAAGCCAAAACAGCTTCGCGGTTTGTGTTTGTTCTTTAAAAAAATAAAAAAAACATTTTTAAGACGTCTTTAAGAACGGGTACAATACTACAGTAAGTCGTATAAGACATTCTGAGGACAGATAAATACCAATCGACCAAATCTTGTACAAAATAGCTCGTGTCACTCAAAAACAAGAACGACAATGTCTTGTCATCTATCATGGACCAGGATTCCCTTTAAATCATAACAGCAGAATAAGAGGAACATAAGCAGCATTTGAATCTCCTACAGTTCTAGCCATATCAGTTTCAAATACTTCGATTGGCGTTACTAATGCAGCAACGCTAGCCACTTATCTACTCCATGCTAATGTTACGGCCATACAAATGATGGGGCTTGGTGTAGGCGTACCTGCAGCACAGTCTAGTGCTGTGTGTCTGCAAGTCAAAGTTTAGTTACACCCATTTGCACTACAGCAGTTTCGAATACAGGTACTGGTGCTGTGGCTACGGTTACTTTTATAAATGCCACATTAAAGTTTGCTCACCAGCACTACTTCCATGGCAGCTGGTCCTGCCAAGTGCAATTAATACATACCATACCTCTTCAATTCCGACAACTTCATAAGGAACTCTCAGGGTATTAGCGGCTTTCCAGTTTCCGCAGGTGATTAGTTGGTACTAGGCAATAGCATCAAGTGTAATTGAAATCAAATACATTTGCTTTTTTAAACATTCTCAGGGTAATTCAAGTGTATGCAAATCAAGTAAATGCAAAGCAAAGAAAACACAAATACAATATTTTACTCTCTTTACACGTCCCAAGAATTCATATTTACTCGCACTTGTATAATATAAAGAGAATAAATCAAAACAAAATTTTGCTGGTATACTCTAAGTGTTATTGAAAATATTTGAAGTATTTGTTTTTTCCAACTATATATGTACATATGTATGTATATAGTATTTTGTTTAACCGTCACATTTTTCTGGTTTTTGCTTTTTTTAATTTTTAAAGTGATTTTGAAACAATTATAGTGAATTGTTGAAACAATTATATTCTTAGGATCTGTGAAGAGTTTAAAAACCTAAAAATATAGGGAAGAACTTGAATATAAAAATAATTAAAAAATAAATTTTGATTAAGAAGCCGATGTTTAATTTTAATTTCGAGTCAATTGTTAATTATATTTTTTTTTTCATTTTTTACTTTCTTTTTAATGTTTTTTTTTAAGTATTTTTGAATTTTTTCTGCTGAAATGTTCTTAATTTTTATTTTTAACCTGTATCAATATGTTAATAAAGTAAATTTCAAGTTTTAAAGCAATAACATTGATTTTAATAAACGTACAAATACAATAAATAAAATACAAAATACTCGCGTATTATACTAAATCATTCAAACGATCTTTGTTTTAGCTGCAAATAAATACATGTACACATATTTGCTTTGTTTACAACCCTCAACTACTTAAATTTGCTTGTCTTATTTGGTACAAACACAAGTCTTATTGTACTTGTTTCTCATAAGGGAGCATTCCGTTGTATTTTTTAAGTGCAGGTAGCAAAAAGCAAATTGACGATAACAAAGAGAGTGGCTTGTAGTATTTGTAATACGTACTTGTGCTAAAGCCTAGTTGGTACTATTGGAGTTACGCTGGTTGGAAGTACTGCATCGGCACTATAGACGGCTGGTATTAATAAGCAACAGCAAATATATAATTTATAAAATATACAGAGCTCAATAAAAGAAGTTTTTATGTTAAACGTTATTTAAAATAAAAAAAAAATTTATATCAATATACATGAATAATTTTTTTTTTGTAAACAAACAAAATAATTAAAAAAATTTTGGCAGCCAAAATTCAAGCGAATTCAGTCACCTGATCTCTCGAGGCCACCTGTCGTGAATTCGCCTTAATTTTGCTTTTGTGAAATTAAAGTACATTGTCAAAAACATTTGACTGAGGCGAAAAAATAAAATTATAAAATTATTAATTCAAAAAGTTTTGTTTTTTAAGTGTTGTTTTTTTAAATCCCTTGAAATATTTAACAAATATTATTTTCTTGAAGAAATCTGATCAATTATTGGCTTTTGTCATCCGTAATGCATTTCAACGTCGGTGTCAATCAGTGATTGCCTCACCACCCACCTAAAAAATTTCCACGGATGTACATAACTCTTGGAATTACAATTTCAAAAATTAAATTCCTATAATTGGATAAAAAAAAGTCAACTACAGAATTTTGCACTCATATTTTTGAGTACAAAAACCAGAGTGAGAAAACAAACATAACTTTTCGCAAATGTTTCCTATGAAAACACAAACTTTTAAAATTTTTTCAATCGTTTTGTACATGAGCAAAACCAAAACAAATACTTTTTAAATGACAATGAGCGCAAACAAAACTATTGGCTTTTCACTCATCAGCTTGCTTTAATATCCCGTTACAATCGTACAATTGAGAACAAAACAAATGCTCAAACGTATTTTTTGAGTGTTTCATTTCGTTCGTCATTGTATAATGAGCAAATCAATCAGCAAACGTTTGCAAACATTTCTTCTTAAAACTTTACAATTTTGCTCCCATTGTTTTCTAGCTGCGTACGTTTAAATTAATGTACATTTAGTGCACAGAAACCAAAACAGTACAAAACTAAATGGGACAATTGTTCTCAGAGTTTTTGTTTTGTTTTTGTTTTACTCATTGAAAAGAGCAAAACAAAACGAAAGCAAACGTTTCGTTTTATTTGTTTTCCTACTCTGACAAAAACGCAATGAATGAAAACCCTATTAGGGAATTGTGAACTTTTGTGATGAAGTTTTCAGTTTTGTCTTTTAGTAACGCAGAAATTGATCGCATATTCAGTGGTATAACTATAATAAAAAGTGAAATTAGAAACAGATTTAAATACCATGAATTCGCTTCTGTACGTCAGATGTTAAATAAATGTTGTTAAAATTTTTTTAAACGGAAGGAGGTGTAAACCCTGTTTAGCTTTAGTTGAACAACTTTTTATTTTCCCTTTAAGTTATGTATACATTTTTATGAACTGATTTTTTTGCTCAATAAAGAATTAAATTTTCTTATTGATTCAACTGTTCAATTCGCAAGCTCAGTCGTATGGCTTATCGTTGAAAAAAAAGACGATATTTGTTTATGTGCTTGTGAACAGTCAAATTTGTTGTATCGTCATTTTGTTGTATTATAAATGTCAATTCAATATAGTCTGTGAAATTAGAGAGTTTGACAACAATTTTTAATTATTATTCAACTTATGTGCTTATACGTACAATTTTTGCAATAAAATTTAATTTTTTTTTTTTAATTTATTTAATATCTTGAATTATTATATTTATATTATATTGGAATATAATGACCTCGCAAAGCCATTTTGGCTTGCCTGCAGGTACAAAAAATATGATTTACATTTCAAAAAGAAATTGAAAAAAGGATATAAATTCATTGCATTCTTTTTTTATATATAAATTCATAATATGTAAATATATTTATTTCGCTTATATTTTCATCGTTGTTGTTGTTGTTGTTTTTGTTGCTGTTGTTGTTGCTGAACTTTTCTTCCTCCTTGTTGTTGTTGGTAATTGTTGTTTTTGGTTTATGAATTATTCTTAGTGCTGTGCATGTATGTTTTGTGTAGTTCATCGATAAATTTATAATATATTTAATTGCGATTGATTATTACTGCTGTTGTTGTGATTATGGTTGTTGTTTTAGATAATGTTTTTAATATAATTGATTCTGTTGATGTTTTTGAAATTTTTATTTAATACTTCGTTGTTGGTGTTGCTATAGTTTTTGGTTTTTGTTTATGAGTTGTATAGCTAGTGTTCATATTGGTATTGTTATTGACATTCTTGCAATTTTGGTTGTTGCATTTTGTTGCTGTTTTAAATATTGTTGTATCAAGTTTAAGTATTGTTATTAATGTTCTGAATTAATTTATTATATACATATGTATATGTTTAAACTGTCGTTGGTTTTTACTGTTTTTGGTTGATATTGTTAGTTTAGATGTTTTCTTAAAATTTTAATTTTAATGTTCATTTTGTTAAAAATTGTTTTTTGATATTGTTGGTGTTTTTTGTTGTTTTTGTAGTTGTTTAAGACTTTGTTATTGTACATTGTTGTTGTTACGAAAACTACATGTTCTTATTATTGCGGTTCAGAGCCATGCCTGGTGATTCAGAAAGTGACTTTTAATAATCTTCTTTTTTGATTGACTATTGTTAGCTTTAGAGATGACTTCAGCAGGAATGCTGTTAAATGTTGTTGGTAACATTACGGCTAATTTACTTCTCCCATACTCATTGTTAGTAAATTTTATTTTATATCGCCCCTCTACGTTTCTTCTAGTTTGGTGATTGTGATCAATTTGTTGTAGAAATCTGGAGTCACTATAGAATTCTAAAGCGAGTGTTGTTTTGTAAATGCTATTGATGTTTAACATCATACAGTCTGATGCTATATTATTACGATTCGGAAAAGTGGTGTTGTTGATGTGTTGGCGTTGATTAAAATTTCTTACTCTGTGAGTCATTGTGTATGGATTTAATATTTTCAGAATATGATTCTGAGTTTGTTGGAGTTTACTGCAATGTTTTGAGGTTCCCCACGCTGTAATTCCATGCCGAATATGCGATTCAGCTATGGAGTAGTATACTTGCCTTAATACGTTGTTGTTGGAGCAGTAGCTAAGGTGATGTAGCATGAAAGCAGCTTTTCTAAGCTTTTTTCGTACTTCTACGTGAGTTTTCCATTTAAAGTTTTGGTCTACATGTACTCCCAGATATTTATATGAATTGACTATTTCTATGTTTTTGGAGCATTGGTCACTGGCATAGTTGAAGTGTGTCATATTATTGGTATGGATGCAATCGATGTCATGGAATTTCAGTTTTATGTCTGCATAACGGAAGTGTGGAGGCTTTATATGCATCAATTTGGTTTTGTTTGCATTAATTATTAACCCATGATCATGACACCATCGAATCGCTGTGTCTAGCTGATTTTGCATAATTGTTGTAGCGTCTTCTAGATTTTTGTGTGATACAACGATTGCAGTATCGTCTGCGTATGCAAATGTTTTGCACATCGATAATACGTTAATTAGCTCATTGGAGTATAATATGTACAACATAGGACCTAATTTGGATCCTTGCGGTACTGCATAGTCTACTCTGGTTTCATTGCTGAGTTTGTTATCCACTTTCACATAAAATGTTCTTAACATGAGGTAGTTTTTAAATATTTCAAGGCAGTGACTTCTTACACCTATACGTTCCAACATATCTAACATCTTTTCATGAGATAGCGTATCGAATGCTTTGCTAAAATCTATAAACAATGTTAAACAATGGTGATTTTTACTTAACTGTTCGTTTATGTAGTTGGCAAAGTTTCCAATTAATTGGTTGATGCTCTTTCCTTTCTGAAAGCCATATTGGTTGTTGTTGATTATTTTATATTTTTTTACATAATCTATTAATCTTCTGCATAATATTTCCTCCATTATCTTTTCTATTACCGGTAATATAGATATTGGTCTATAATTATTAAAATCAGATTTTGTGCTATTCTTGTATATTGGACGTACAAAGGATATTTTAAACTTATCTGGTATTATTGCGGTTTGTAAAATAAGGTTGACTAAATGTGTTATTACAGGGGTCATAATGTCGGAGTTATTTTTTAGATCCACTGGCCTAATTCCATCGAAACCAGGACTTTTTTTGATGTTCAACGTTTTGATAATATTGAAGATTTCTTCATTAGAAGTATTCCTCATGTGAAAAGAGTTTACAAGTCTAGCCGGGTATTCATTTATAGTTTTTATTTTACATTTATGTAAAATTTTATTCACATTTTGTTTGAAATTCACTGCAAAATTATTGCATATTTCATTTACATTCATATGTTTAAAGTTCGTTATTATAGTGCTGTCTATATGAAGAGATTTTTTCCCTAATATCTCGTTTATCATTTTCCATGTCACACGTATATCATTTCTATTTATGAAAAATTTATTTTTATAATATTGATTTTTAGCAAAGTTTAATTTCTTATTTAAATCGTTTCTATATCTTTTATATTCAAGTTCAAATTTTTTATTACTTCTGTTGTTGCGCCATTTTTTATAAAGTTTATCCCGAGTCTCACAATTTTTGATTAACATATCACTTATCCATTCACTTTGTGTTCTACTTGTTTTACTTTTCATATCTTTCACAGATTTTTCATATATATTTTTAAATTTTTCTTGCATATCATTAAACAATATATTTGGGTTTGAGTAGTTTAACATATATTGCCAATCAGTTGAGCGTATTAGTTGATTTACTTTTTTGTTACATATTTTTGTTTGTTGGGTATATTTATTGTTTACATTGATAGCTGGTATATTATCAGAGAGACAGAAAAATAACATAAAGTGATCGGATATTTTTGTTTGTACTATTGTTGTATGTACACGTGCATTTATTTGCCTAGTTCTCAAAAACATATGGTCAATACATGTTTGTGTGTTTATGCTTAAGTCTTCTCTTGTATAATTATTTATTAAACATTGCATACCATTTGATAAGAGCATATCCAGATAAAGAGTTGTTAATGAGTTTTCTTTGATGAGATCAATGTTAATATCTCCAACAACTAAAACATTTTGTTTTTTTTTATTCGATTTAAGTATCATGTCTAGCTCTGTAATAAAGTTGTGTACATTGGTAGAAGGGGGTCTATATATAGCATATAATGAAATGTTTACAGCCGAGAATATATTTATATTCATTAATTCAAATGTATTTGTATTTATTTCCAAGTTAGTATAATTAATGTTATCCTTGATATAAATCCTCCACCGCTTCTTCCTATTCTATTTTTAAAAATTGCATTGAAGCCTTTTATTTGGTACAGTGAGCATTCTATAAAAAATAAAAAAATAAAATATAAAAAATATATATGTATGTTGTCGCCGGAGGAAATATCACTAGTTATTACAAAACTTACCAAGTATAAAATCGAGATAAGTTAAGATTTACTTTTTCTATTTTTTATTGTTTCATTGACTTTTAAATGATATTAAACATTTTAATCTTCCCAATGATTGGAAGTTATTGCAATTTTTCGCCATTTTTGTGGTTTTTTGCGAGTTTTCCACAAGGTTCAGAAAATACGCACATCATACATACATGTACTGTTCAAAAGCAACCAACACATATTTTTATTTACACAACATTTATGTGTGTGTCTAAATTTTGTACGGTGGCGAACACGCACATAAATGTGTTTTATTTTAAAATTTGGCTGCGCACACGAACACGAGTCGCACACGTACTGTTCGATCCGAACACACTTGAACTGCACATGGTCGCGTGTTTTTTATTTTAAGTTCGTGTACGGCAAAAAAGGTACATATATGTGCGAACACACGAAGTTCGTGTGCGTGTTCTCAAAAAAGTACATATATGTGCGAACACACGAAGTTCGTGTGCGTGTTCTCAAAAAAGAACATATATGTGCGAACATACGGGATAGAGTGTTACATATTTATTGCTTATGTATGGATGTGTGTTAATGCATATTTTATTATTGTACGAATGGAACTGTATCAATTGTGATCGAATCTATGCACCTTTCTTAATTAAATTTTTATCTACATTTAAGTTTTAATGAATTGATATAATTTCGATACAATAAAACTAATAAAGGCGAAAACACTTTTTAAGCATTTGAACTTCATTGGAGGTACATATGTTAAAATTTTTATCTACATATCGATGGCTTAATATAAAAAAACGCATAACTCGATTTTTTGTTACTTTACAGGAGAAGGAAAAATCTTAATAAAATCCGCAAAATTTTAGATACAAACAAATTTTAATGCAATTTTTAATAAAAAGAGGCAACACATTTTATTTCTCATCAAAATTGTTATTTGAGATAAGGTGCACGACATTTGTTAACGAGAATAAACAGAAAATGTTATTTCGAAAAAAATTGAGTTACGCCTTTTTTATATTAAGACATCGATATGTAGCTCTGACGTGATTTTTTTTATTGTAAAGTTTAATTAATATTGATGTGAGCTCCTGGTCCTTTCTTGTTTAAAATTAATTTTTTTTATTCAAATAGCTATCGATATTTTGCCAACAATTTGTTGGCCTCGCCAGGTATATTATTGTCCTGTACGTCATTGCAACTGTCGGGAACAAGTATTAATTTTGTGATAAAAGGAAAGGACACTTTGGCCTTCATATATTTACCAATATGCGTACCTCTAACTTTGTTATGCTATCGAAGAAAAAGAAAGAAGACTTACTGGCAGGCCCACGATGTCAAACGTATTCGTTCTTTCGTACAACTTACATTTAAAACAAAAACTAATTCTAAAATTTTGTTTTTGTTTTAAATGTTATTGTGCGAAAGAACGAATACGTGTGACATCGTGGGTCTGATCTAGACGAACTAAGACATTAGTATCCCAATTTTCCCAATTTTCTAATCATTGTCATATATTTTCACATGAGAAATAATGCAGCATACAATTTTTTCTGAGGAATTAGTGTCATATTCAGGGTTTCAAGTAAGAGCTGTCAAAATACCGAAAGCTCTAGATAACCTTTTATTAAAGTATTGCTTCTCTTCATATTTGTGCTTATACAAATAACTTATATATTATGAGATTAAATAAAAAAATCAACCAAGTGCGAGTTCAACACCAGAGTGTAGTGGTCCGTACTCAATATTTAAGTTCGCACTGCTGCCCGTTAATGGGAGCATTTTTAGAATTATTTAATTGGAAAATAATACCATATTAAATTAAATGTACATATGTACATATATGTATCAAAAATATAATAATTTATTATTTTTAGTATTTGTTGTTTATTGTGAAAATGTCAAGTGTACCTTTTATGATTCACGAGGCACAGTGACGCGAAATAAATTTTTTTTTAATTTTTTTTCGAATATTGTATCTAGTTGCAAAACAGGATCGGTTTAAAGGCGCCCTGAACGTCAAAAATCTTTCAGGAGTTGAAACTTTTGTAAATGGTATACGATTTCAATGATTTTTTAAGTGGAGTAAGTAATATACATACATATGTACATAAAAATAATTTTTTTATTTATTTATTTAGCAGTATTAAAAATGCATGTGGACTAGCTCTATGTTGAATGGTTTCTGACAAATTTTATAATAAACAAAAATTTAAATAGTAATTTTTTGACCACCCTTTTTTTAATCGTTAAAATCTTTGTAATTTCGTCATTATTAACTAAAAACATATGTACAAGGTGGCGCAAAAGTAATCCTCCTATCAGAAAATGCTATAAATTTTGCGATTGGCCCCTAATGTCAGTTCTGTTTTGACATTTGTGTAGTAAACACATGCGAAATACACGTTAATAAACAATGTTACGCTACACTGCTCCAGAACGCGGAATATTGGTGACTATTTATTTGACCAATAATCGGTCGGTGACTTTGGCACAACGTGAATTTCGTCGCAGATTTCCTGGCCGTCCAACGCCTACTGGTGAAACACTGCGACGTTTAGCCGTTCATTGTTATTTAAGTACGAAAAACATAGTATTAGTAAAAAATAATAATAAACGAACCTACCATTGTTACAAATGCTATTAAAATTTATTGCAGTTTTTATTTTAAAATGTTTTTAAAATTATCAAATTTGACAGCAAAAAATAATAAATTTTTCTGTAGTAATAGCAATATTTTTAGATAATATTATTAACGTTTTTTTTAAGTGTAACTATTCTTTGAGTGTAAACAAATTTGCAAATTTGTCAGCAAAAAATTTTAAATTTTTCAGTAATAGCAAAATCTCCAGTTGATTTTACTATTTTTTTCAGTGTACAATTTTTTTAAGTGTAACATAAAAAAAATTCCATTATTACAAAAATTATTTATAATTATTATTAATTTCCAAATATTCAATTTTTTTAATAAATAAAAAAATAATAATTCCATATTTCACTCTAAAAGTTAAAAAAAATTCAAAAGTTCAACTTTGACCTAGAATTCGTTAAAAAGTCCTCAATCAATTTTAATAAAATTTAAACTGAGTCAAGCTGAACTAAATATCTATCCAATAAAAAAAAATTACTTCAATATTTTGATCGGTTCAAAAGTTACAGAGTTTTGGCCAATGAAAAACGATTTTCAGCCACTGTGAGACGGCTCGTCGCGGGTGCAAAAGTATATATAGCGTTAAAGAGGACACTTTCACCTTTCTCCGGGTGGTATACATTTCTTGTTCCCTTTTGTTCCCTAGAAGTTCTATTCCACTAAAGTTTAAATTTGAGAAAAATATAGTAGTTTCATAAATATTCCGTAACGCCCTTAATATTAAACGCTAGAGCTCTGACCACTTACAAAAACTAAAGACTATAATCCTACCAACATTATAAAAAAGACCGCAGGCCATTATCGATGATAGCTTGCGAGTAGTAACCATTTATTTTTTATAAAAAACAAAAGAAAAACACCTTTTTCTGAAATTAAAAAAACCGTTGAGTTTGACAGCATGCCACGCTCACAATTATCAATAGTTTAACCTAATTTTTTGGCTACCTTAATCTGGATATATTTGCTGCAAAATGGCGTAAAAATTTTAAAAATCGGTGACAAAAAAAAATTCGAGTTTTGGCCAATGAAAAACGATTTTCAGCCACAGTGCGGCGGCCATTTACATGACATCATATTCTCGACTTGATGTAAAAAAATTAAAAGACCAAATAAAAATAATCCACAAGAAGAATCAAAGTTTTTCATTTTTTTTTTAAATTACAGCCAAAAAACATCAGAAGGTTATTTTTGCGCCACCTTGTATAATGGATTGTAGTTGTCATTGAGCTTTCACAAACGAGAACAATTATTAAGCGCATAATTTTTGTTCTGTTCATAAAGCTAAGATCCCACCATCGGCGCAAACAGCACAATCTCCGAAAATTTTTATCGTGCTATGTAAATATATCGGCACACGTAAAAACATTTCACAATTTATATGGGACAAACCTCAATTGCGACAGTAATCGGTACATCGTGCTTTATTGGCCAACTTATTTTTATTTAATTTTTCGAATGAATTACTATGAAAAACCGAAAACTGCTTTGGCCATATACAGTTTGTAAAAACAACACTAGTAAAAACGAAAAACTTTAATAGAAACGCTTGTTTTGAATCATTTTAGTATTATTTTTTTCTTTATTTACATTAATGAAGATGTTTCTAAGCATACATATTTCGCAAGAAAAAACAAAATTAATTCTAATAGCAAAATAATGGTAACTTAAAAAAATAGTTTAGTTTCTACGGTGTAGGAAAATGATTTCAAATTTATGCCAAATTCAATAAAATGTTTTCAAACTTGTTAAAAAAAATTTCGCTGTTAAAATTTTGTGTGTCCTCCTTGAGCATCAAACACAGCTTGTAAACGTCTACCGACTGAATGAATCAGCCTTGGTATGTACATACATACTTATGTATATCATATTCTTCTGCTACTTTCTCCCAATCTTCTTTTATAAATCTTATTAATTGCGTTTTATTTTGTGGAGACCGTCTGCCGACTTTTTTCTTCAGATGAACCCACAAATTTTCTATTGGGTTTAAGTCAGGACTTTGTGCTGGGGTATCGATTACTTTTCTGGATCTAGAAATGCACGATTTATGGGTCATCTTGATACAATTTATATATCAACTTTTTGGGATTTTCGGGGTTAACAAAGCCGAATTTTCCGACAACGGCACTCAATTAGTTTCTAAAAATATCCAGATAGGCTTCTTTCGTCATTATTTCATGCAAGATCCTTAATTCTCCAACTCTCTTGTTTGAAATACAACTCCAAACCATAACCGTCAATTTTCCATTTCACTGTTGATATTGTATTTTTGTTCTCTGAAGACGATAGAGGTTTGCGCCAAACTTTTTGGGGTCCATCGTGCTAGTAAAGCGTCAGCTTTGTTTCATCGCAAAAAATTACGTCATCCTAATACTCCGGCGGAAAAGCAATGTGTTCAATGGCACATTTATGTACAACGTTTAGCTTGTACCATTCGGTATTTGGCGACTGGTGGTGGCTACAAAAAAAGTACATATGTATGTATAAGAATAAAAGATTAAAAAATATTATTGGTACAATTAAGCTAAAAAAATCGGCATTAATTGTCGACTGTGAATGGCGCACGAGTGGCCGATAAAAATCATCGCATATTTTGCAAAATGATTGGTCTTTATTGTGCAATAGAGTGTTCACATTATCGGCGCATCAAGGTTGATTTTGACTGACTATACTCAGCACAATTACAGCGCTAATTGTCGCATTTTAAAATATTGCTTGCGTTCATACTATCGGTACATGAATTGTGACAAAAATCGGTACATTGCGCCGATAGTGGGTAGCTTCCCTGCAGGAAACGTCAATAGTGAAACTGTACTGTCTTATAGTGACAATGACGCCAAATAGTCACCAAAATGGTAGACAGAACTGGTGACTTGGGGACACGTGCCCCACGCTTCCTTCAGGGTTGACGTACGGTATGATTATTCGTCTGGCATGAATTAGTGTTTTTTTGTTTTCATTTGACATTTATGTCTTATTTTAATTGTGTATGTATTGGTTTTGTGCTGGTAATGTGTGGTTGTAGCCGGTTGAAACTTTACGCCAACGATAAACCATTCTCTTGGCCTCGTTCATCTAAAAGCTGCCATGTTGTGCTAGCACAATTTTTGCTGTGTGTGTGGCGTTTTATTTTATTTAAAAGTGCAACGTTTTTGCCCTTTTTATTGAAAATTTGCAACGTTGATTTTTTGAAATACATACATACATACTACATAGTGAGCTTATTAGAAATAATTGTATCATCACTTACAAGGCAATATTTTTGTCTTAAGAAAACTTTGAATAGCAATTGTTTTAGATGAAAATAAAAGAAATGTTAATTTTTTTTTAAAGAAAACGGCATACATATGTAAGTTATATTTTTCCAACAAACACAATGGTTTTGTCATTTGATACCAAACGTTATTAATACCTTTTCACATCAACAAAAAGTGTTGAGATTAAAGTTTGAGTTTGGGAGTAAATGTTTGCGATTTTAAAGTTTAACTGCATCGATCGATGCAGTTCCTTAAACTAAAAATACACTTGAAGTAAAAATTTGTTTAACACAAATAATATGTTTTACATTAATATAGTATTCAAATTTTTGCAAAGAAATTGGTACAAATTTTTTTTTTTAAATTAGTTGTAGAATTTATTTTTTTATAAATGTCATTCTTTAAAAATAATACTAAACTTAAACTATATAACCCCCAAATCATTCCGTTTCCGCCGCCATGTTTCACAGTGCCACACATAGTATGCATATATGTATGTACATGTTCTTTGCCAAGAACGGTACAGTTTTTTTACCACACTGTTTGCCTTCCCTTTATACCGAAGATGCAAAATTTGCTCTCGTCTGAATGGTAGCCGTATTTTTTTAGCATATTTCGCACTGCGTCATAGCTTTTTGAAAAATTTGCATAATATGTACATTTAGTTAGCCCACTTTTATTCTCATTGTAGTCCAATGATCTCCCAAGTACGTTAGTAGAATGAAGGCTAGAATGTATTTACGGACCAGTGTAATGGTCTAAGCATATATTCAAAAAAATCAAAATGCATCATTATTCAGAAACGATTGTCACATATTAATGTTTTACCAAATTTTTCATTCAATTGATGCTGTTAGTAAAAGGAAATTAAACGTTGCCAATAATAGCATCATACGTTATGTATATGGTCTAAAAAGATGCTCTGGTGTATTCATGTTCTCATCATTGTTGTACGGATTAACTTTTGAAAACTTACAGGTCACAGGAAGAACTTTCGACTTTTTGGTCTGTGTATCTACGTATTGGTTTCTTTTAGAAAGGTACTTTGACAATAATTTAATAGCAGTGGTAGAAAAAATTTAAGAACTTACTTAATTTATAATAAAGGACATTGTGATCAACAGTATCAAAAGCTTTTGAATGTTCTAAAAGTATTAGAAAGGCAATTTTACGATTGTCAACTTCCTTTCGGATTTCCTTAGTGACATCTACTTGCTGTGATAAGCAACTATGTTCTTTCGAAAGCTTTAGATAACAAAGGTAGTATAGCAATCGGTCTGTATTCAGACCCGGTTTTAGGAATGGGAACTTGGAAGGAAATTGGCTTGTAGTTAAAATTTCATTGAATATAAAGGTAATGTAAAGGTAAGAGAATTTTTAGAAACTTTGAAGGAAAATATGGAGCTTAAGTTTCTACTAGATCATTGCTAGATCTTGTGCACTTAGATGTATGTGGACCATTCCAACATAATTCCCATAAAGGTAAAAGATATTTCTTGACATTTATCGACGATTTTTCACGTTACTCAAAAGTGTATGCTATTGCGATGAAAAAAGAGGTGTTCAGTAAATTTAAAGAGTTTTTAGTAGTGGGTCAGTATTTCGATGCGACAAGGGGGAGAGTTCCTAAACTCCGAAATGAAAGAATTTATGAAAAAGCATGGTATAATATTACAAACAGTACCCTATTGTCCAGAACAGAATGGTGTAGCGGAGCGTAAAAACCGTTCATTATTGGAAATGATTAGAGCCATGCTTAACGAATCTAATTTACCTAAGAAGCTGTGGGCAGAATGTGTAATTGTTGCATACAAAACTGATTGCCTTCCAAATGTATTAGTAGAACTCCTTACGAAATTTGGTTTGGCAGAAAACCTGATCTGAGCAGTATAAAAGTGTATGGTAATAAAGCATATGTATGTACAAGTGTCAAAGTGTAAACGTCGTAAACTCGATAATGCACCTTGTATTAGTTGGTTACGCTGAAAACTGTAAAGGATAGAATTTTTGAAAATGAAAGTTATTATAAGTAAAGATGTAAAATTTGTGGAAGATGTCAATACACCAAATAAGACGTGTAAAAAAATCAATGAAATGATTCTCGTAGATATAATAAATAAAACAGAAGAAACCGACGAAGAAGAATCCAATTTTAAATCTGCAGATGAATTACACGATCTCTCTGAATATAATGATGATGTAAATGAATCATATGAAATAGAAGATTTACCAGTTCCTCAAATTCGTCAGTCTGATCGACTTAAGAATAAACCAAAACCTAATTACAAGGAAATTGCAAAAAAATTAACAATGATGCTATTCCTCTTTCGTGGAATGAGATGCTGAATTTATCTAAACCAAACAGGGACCTATAGATGGCAGTTGTCAATGCAGAAATCGATTGTTTAGAAAATAAAGAAACATGGAAAATGGTTAAAATTGCAATAGGGTGCTGTTGGTTGAAGTAGTTAGCGCGTTGACTACAAAGCAAATAATGTCTAAGAACGTGGGTTCGAGCCCAGCTTCAGACAAGTCATAACCTCCAGCATTTTTCAGATGTGCATTACTATGCCATTGTATTTGTTGTTGTCGGAGTGTTTAAGTGATAAAGGCATATCACACTGGTCACTGAACAGTACTGGCAGCAATTGATACTGGTGTATGCTAGCGGACATCACAGCGCCCTCCTTCGTCGGTATTGTAGCAAAATCGCCGGCGAAGTAAAATAATCAATAAAATGGCTACAACAGCTTAAAACACATTTAATGCGCCTACTTAACATCAGAGGCGCTGCAACACTGATCTAAAAACTAACACAGCGCGCAATATCAGAGTTGTAAAAATTAAGCTTTCTCTCTTTCACCATCTGTCCTCTCTCACTATCCCTTTCCCAAAGAAGGTAACACACCTACGGGTTGGTAGGCATACTAATTGTCTGAGTGTTACTTCTCTTAAAAAAAAAAAAAAAATAAAAAATAATAAGAATTTCACACTACATAAATTTTCATTAACAAATTCTGAAAAAAATAGAAAAACATTAAAAAGATTTACCTGTAATTTTTGTTTTCTGTAGGTTAAGTTATTTTCGCGGTTAAATTTTATTATGATCTGTTGGAAATGTAGACGGCCAACTTAACATAACTGGCACGAAGAAACTTCTATACGCAGAATTAGCGTAAGACTTATATATATATTGCATAAGATCATTAGTAGGCTACGTTTAAAATTTCGTAAAAAAAATTCTGAACAAATTTGCAAAAAAGTAAAAAAACTTCCTGGAATTTATTTTGCTTTCTACGTTATTTTAACGGTTAAGGCTAATATGTCCATTCTTTGTTGCCGTCTAAAGACAATCGGGGTTGTCACAGAATCCAATGTAGTCGGAATTGGATATGGGTCCTACAGCATAATAAGAAAAGCTCCCCCATACCATAATGCTAGAACCACCATGTTTAACGGTTTTCGTAGTGTATTTGGGTTGAATTTTGCAATAGGGGGCTTTCTGACCTAGGAACGTGATCCTTTGCCTCCAAATAAAACTACATTGGACTCCTCTGGCCAAAGAACATATCTCCACTTTTCTGCTGGCCATTCCAAATAAGTTAATTTTTTGTCATTGGCGCTATTTTTTCACCGGCACTGTAAATACAAATGTACAACAAAATTATTTCATAATTATTATTATATTATTATTATTATTATATTATTATTATAAGCGCAATAAAAGAAAATTACAAAATATAGTTGTTATACTTTATTAAAATTTATAATAAATTATAAAACTAATATTAATCAAAGAAAAGAGCACTAACTCCACTGGCTATCGGCTCTTGGTAAATTAGAAAAAACTATAAAAATAAACAGTTGGTTGTCTTAAATGATGTAAGCAGTGTTCCCAGTTTTATATTATACCTTAACCCCAATTTGCAATTTTTCATTCCCCAAATTCCCGAAAATAGATAATTTCGTATCCCCAAAAATCCCCAGGGACTTTTCAAGCTTATAAATTAACAAATAACAGAAAGCTTTATCAAATTTAATATTTTTCAGACACTCGGTTGTGTAGATTCTTCTGGAATATTTAATATTTAAGATATATTTGCAAAAATTCTTTAAACAATACAAAACTTTTTCTTAACAAAATTTGCAAAATATTGAATATAACCAACCTTTTTGTTATTTGTTAATTTATAAATTGGAACTTAATCAAAAGGTCGAAATAATTATAATAACCTGATCCACATATCCTTAAAATTGAATTAATATGTCAAAGGAAACAAATGCATATACATATTTATTTACCTAATTAAATCCATTTGTGTAATATTAGAATTAATTTATACTTTGAGCTCTAAATATTTACACTAAATGTATATATGTATAGAAAGAATAACGTGAACAAACCACAAAAAAACTATGTATCAATGTTTATCATTTCATAAACTTCAGAATCAAAATCTTTTGATTTATCAGCCAATGCAATTTTGTTGCACATGGTTGGTTGTATTATTGAGAAGATGGAATAAATTCGGCACACCAAACTGAATTATTTTTAATGTGTTTATTTATTCAAAGAAGAGATTCTGATAAGTCATACAGTAGTTTTGAGATAGCTGCCTCTTGTTTAAGCGCACTTTTGACATAACTGCACATTATTGAAATCCAATACAAATTCCTTTTTTAAGTGCATTTTTATATCTTCACATTAAAGATAAGTGCCCAACATTTTCGGCATTTTAAAATTGAAATTAAAATTTTGACTTAACTGCCCAAAAATATATCTATATTCTGTTAATATTCTTCCTAAACCTTGTTTAAGTGCATTTTGTATACCTGCACATATACCATATTTCATGGCAGTTTTAAAATATTTTCATATAAAAAATCAGCTAGCACACATTAAAAATATATGGTAGCCACTTTTTCACGTAAACATCTAACTTATGCCATATATAATTTAAAAATCGCAAACAACCCACACAAATCGCAGGTTGTCATCAAAATTCTATCTATTTTGTTTGCATGTACATACATACATACGAGTATATTTAAGCTAACAGCATTTTTGACTTATCTGCACAAAAAATCATGTTGTTCATTTTTTGATATTTTAATTTTGCCAATTTTTTGTATTTTTTGATTATTGTAAAAAAAAATTTTTATTTAAAAAATTTTTATATTTCCCTGAAGAAGCCACACTAGGAAGTGGCGAAATATCGGTTAACTAATAAAATTTTATAAACTTTTTTTATAAAAAATTGACCTATAGCTCGAGATTAATTTAAATTTGGTCATTTGAAAAACAAAAGGTCGAAAAAATATATAAGAATAATGAAATGATAACTTTAATATGTTTAATAAAATCAAAAATCTTCTGGATATTCTCTTGTTGATTTGTTAAGATAGTTGATTTCTTTAAATTTTCTTCTTTTGTAACATTAATTGTTTCAGGTGTTAAAAGATTTATATTCTTTTTAGATTTGTTTTTCGATTGTTAGTTTTTTGTAGATTGGATTACGTTAACGTCTCCAAACTTACTTCATCAGCTGAAGAACTGGATAATGATTTTCGTTATTTTTTTTTTTGTTGAGGTGATACTGCATACCTTTTCTGTAGTTGTTTAACTAGATTATCTGAATTATTCTTTTCTTTTGCGACTTCGGAATATGATTGATTTTCATTTTGTTGAGATGTTGTTCTTGTCCTAGTTTCGTACTTACGTTTTGCAGCCCCAAACGTGCGTTTGTCTCGTTTTTATTTCTATTATTTCTTTTTGTTGAATATACCGAGGACATTTGCTATCGGAAGCTGGATGCTCATCGTTACAGTTGGCACATTGTAATCGGATACATGGAACAGGATCATGAGGTGGGAAATCGCATTTCTCGCATAAAGCTTGGTTGGAACATTTTTTTGTATGTCCTAGGATCTGACAATTTTTGCAGCGCGTAGACTTAGGAAAGGTTTGACTGACTTTACCGGGCCACATCGTTAACTTGAGGTAAATTATAAAGGTTGAAAGTCACAACCATATGTCCGCTACATTTTTGTGTTTTATCATCTGCAGTAATCGTGTACTTGTATACCGATTGAACACCTTGAGATTTCAGTTCTTTTACAATTTCATCTTCTGAAACATCAATAAGACATGGGCATATATAACACTCTTTATGTAGTTTAATGTGTCATGTAAATTTACTGTTATAGAGCATACGTTTGATAACATTGTAGCTTTTAAAATCTTATCGGCAATTACTTGATTTCGTACTAAAATCAAAAGGTTGCCATCTCTTAGTTGGCTTATGGAGTCAATGTGTGTGGAAATCGCATGTAAACCTTTATGAATGACGAAGCGACTTGATGTTTTAATTTCATTTTTTTCGATGTGAATATCAAATATTTTGGATCACTTGGTATACTTGTTCCTAATGATGGAAGTTGAGGAAAGATTCTGTTGTTAGACTCATCTATAAAATCACCTAAAATGGCGATTCTATTGTTTGATTTAACTGGTGGCCCATGAGCCATTTTGATTTCACAGCGTCACTTGAACTTTGTTTTTCTCTATTAAACAATCAGTTAATTTATAGTTAGTAACAAACGAATGTGATCAAAGCAACACTATAAATAGCCCTTTAACTGTTATAACAATTGGTTTTGTGAAAGCGCAGTCAAAAATAAACGAGTGATAATCGATGACTAATAATAAAAATAATAATGTATTTATAATGCTAAAATTATAAATTAACTAAATGTGAAAGTTGTTACATTGCTTATTAATTATGAAATTATGTTTTGGTACCATTTAAATAATTTTCGTACTTTTTCCACACAATTACAAATAGTGTGGGCGTACTAAACTCTCATCATTGTTTCGAAAAGCTGTTTTGCATTTTATTTGATTACTTTAAGTGATAAACCCAAAGCAATTAGTTAGTAGTCTATGGTGATTAATTAAAATTGCACATCCATTAAATTATATTATTTTCTAATGTCTAAATTGGAAATAACAAAAAAATACAAAGAAACGATATTATTTGTTAATTGATTTTTAACTTCCCACTATAGGAAGTTACTGATTGTACCCCAATTTTCGAAAATCGAGTTTTCGTCAGTTTTGAAGTTTTGGGAGTCGATTCTGACTAAATTTTATGTTAATGTCCGTATGGATGTAACTTAAAAATATTTCGTAAAATAGGTTTTTAATATTTAATGATTCTTATTAATTTAAACAACTAAGTCAATTCCAGAGATATCGTCCTCGAAATTTTTCGAAAAAATATCTTCATTTTAGTAAGACCAAAAGGTTTCTTTACATCGATTTCCGATATTGATTGAAAAATTTATAAATTTTTGACTGCTTTCAGGTTCGCTAAGTCCCCGTGCAGACTTGCATATTTTGTTGCTGAAATTTTTTTTAAATTCTGTTTTAAAATTGCATTAGTGCCCACATTATGAAATTGTAGTTTTGCAATTTTTGTATTTCTTATGTATTTATTTTTCTTGTCATACTTTGACATTTCTATAAGTAAAATTTCATTTTATACAAAAGTTTGTTATATTTCAAACAACTGAAGAAATAAAATTCAATAAAAAATCGTCAAATACCTACAGCCAACTTCAAATTTAGAAGTGCAAATTTCAATGTATGTGCGGAGCACATGAAACTGTGTACCCCTGCCCAATCTTCTCACATCTCTCAGCAATAAACTCAAGAATTGCTGCAACAAAAATTGCAACTCTGAACGGGGACTAAGCGGGAAGTTTTGGGGATGTATACACTCTAACCTGTTCATATTTGCATATTCGTACACAAAGTTTATTTTCGGTTACACTCAAACATGGCAACCGTAATTGTACTTTTTTGGCCGTACATGAACTTAAAATATAGATATGTATGTAGATACACTCGACCATCTGCGGTTCAAGTGTGTTCCGATCGAACAATACGTGTACTACCCATGTTCGTGTACGCAACCAAATAATAAAATAAATCACACTCATGTGTGTGTTAGGCAACGTACAATGCAAAGCAATTTTTGACATAGCACTGTTATGTCAAATAATGCAATGAAATTGTCAAACGTTCAGGAACACTTAATTATATTGTCGTGTTTTTCGTTGGTTGTGTTAAAAAATCACAAAAATTTCCTAATGAAAATCATGCAAAATTTTCGCAACTGTAACGCATGGAAAAGGCTTGCACTGCAATTATCAATACACGGATTGTCAACGGCGTTAATGAACTCTATGCATTTCGTTGCTTCTTTTCAAATTGCATTTATGAAGTCTAAAGGGGCTTTAAACCTCGCGATAAAAGTTACAAGTAGAATGAACTTACCTTTATCTGTGCGATAATGTCCAACCTTTAACTAACGCCAATACATAGTAATGGCCCTTAAATGCTTATGGCCTTATTCACAAACGATTAATAAAGTTATTGTAGGTTTAATGTTTGATTTTTATATGGGAAAACCGGTTTTAATGCACACATTAACTTTATTAAGCGTTTGTGAATAAGGCCACTAAAATATAACTATTTAGACCAGTGCCATTCAACCTATGGTACGCGTACCACTTGGTGGTACGCGAAAAATTTTCAGGTGGTGCGCGAAATCTTTTAAAATTTTTATGATTTCTATTTTGCAATTGGAAACAAAAAGAAAAATCATCATAAAAGTATACCTTTTTTGTAAAATTTTGAATTTTTAAATTTAAGTAACACTCTCATCTACATACATTTAATAAAAAATAACAAATGTAAGCGAATGGTAACCATACCAATAAACGAATGAGCAAAGTAAAATATTCGTTCAACAAAAAGCAAAAGAGTATGCTTGTTAATTTAAAATGTGTGTGTTTTGTTTTCCTCGAAATAAACAAACACACAACTGAGAACAATAATACGAATTTGTTGTACACATTTCCAAACATTTAAAATGTTTTTTATTATTAATAAATAAAATGGATTAAAAATTTTAAAATTGTTTGGTATTTATTGATCTAATTATTTTTTCAGTACATTATATTTTTTTTGGTGGTACGCGAAAAGTTTGTCGTGAATTTAGTGGTACACGAGCCAAAAAGGTTGAATAGCACTGATTTAGACCATATGCTTAGCAGCGAACGCATGGCGCTCATTTTCCCCAAAGGCGTCAACTCAATTTCGAACAAAGCAATTTCAGCAAGCTTCTATAATTGGATTGGAATTCCGTTTCCAAACATCTGTTCAACAATAATACAACCCTATTTAATCTATGACGTATTGCGCATGTCATGACCAAAAATATTGATTTATGTACATTCACATGTTCTTACATGCATATATATTTATATACGTATGCATGCATATATGTACATATATACCATCATTGAAAAAAGTTTGTTTAAGAAAGTTGAAACTTTGAAATGCTTATTTCAAAGGCGATTAAAAATTATAGAATGTAAAAGAATTCTACAACAAAATATAATTTATCATAATATTTGAAATTATTCCTCTTTTTCCTTTTAATTGTAGTCGAAAAATCGAAAATATTGGGAAAATGACTCAAATGACACAAGATGAAATAATAAGTAATACAAAAACTGTTTTGCAAGGTTTGGAAACACTTCGTGTGGAACATGCATCACTTATGTCTGGTATTAGTGAAATTAATAGAGAAGATGAGAAATCATGCATTATAAAAAAAAATATTGAGTACATTGATCTTGGCTTAAGTGAGGCTCAAGTAATGATGGCTTTAGCATCTCATCTTCAAAATATAGAAGCAGAAAAACAAAAACTTAAGACACAAGTTCGTAGACTGCATCAAGAAAATGCATGGTTAAGAGATGAACTGGCCAATACTCAGCAAAAGTTTCAAGCTTCTGAACAGTTAGTTGCTCAGTTGGAGGAAGAAAAAAAGCATTTGGAATTTATGACATCTGTAAAAAAATATGATGAGAATCAGGAACACGACGATATTAGTGAAAAGCCTCGACCAGATCCCGTTGTTGAATTGTTTCCAGATGAGGAGAACGATGACAGAAATAATATATCTCCAACACCTCCAAGTCAGTTTTCAAATCAATCATCCGGTTACGAAATTCCGGCTCGTTTAAGAACACTCCATAATCTCGTCATTCAGTATGCTTCTCAAGGAAGGTAAGTATTTTTTTTAATGTGCAGTAATCTACATAAGAATTTTTGAATGTATATAACTGAAATTCAACTTCTACTAAGGGCCACTTTTTTAAGATTACACATTAAATTAACCTTAATCTTATTTGTGGTTTTTGGCTAGACGATTATATAGTTTTGCTTGCTAGTTTAAGCGGCCAATCGTGGTAGTTTAATCTTAAACTGAAACTGTCAACAAACATGTTGCCATTTTATGTTAATACTACAGGTTTTAAACCACCATCCAAAAACATTATATTCATTTGATACTAGATTAATTTAATTGTTAGATTAGCTAATTAGAGAATAAAATTAGGTTTAATCTCAAAATAAAAAAGTGGCTCTAAATCGATTCTAATTAAACCTTGCACGCGCATTGAGTTTTTGTGGCAACAAAATATTATGATTACAAGATTGGGAAAAGAAAATTTATCCTTTATTCTGTAATTATTTAATTTTTTTATTATTATGTATATAAATTTTATTAAACAAAATATATCATTTACCTCAGCGCCTAAAAGTCATTATTAAGGCGATTTTTCAGTTTCCTTAAAATTTATACATCATAATACATTATGCTAAATAAAGCGAAAAAAGATAACAAAGATAAAAGAGTAAAAATTAGATTTTAAGATCATTATATAAAGAGTTCATTTATACGTTGCAGAATATGTTTTTCAAACGTCTTTTAAATACCGAAATTCTTTTTTAATTTTTTAGATTTAAGGTAAGTTATTTAACTCAGGAATACTCATAAATTCTTTAGGCTGTTTAGTAGTTTCCAGCCTACTCTTAAATTTCCAATACTTGTCGTATTTATTGCATATGTATTACTCATGAAATCTATCGTATGATGTCCAATACAATAAAAGTTGTATTTTGTAGATTCCATATATAGGTGAAATTGTTTGACAATGATCAGCATATAACGATATGGTTGGAGGTTGCACACGACTTTTAATGCTTTGCTTTGCATTCGTTCAAGTGCTTTAAAGTCATTAGTTTTATTATAACCATATAGAATAGCTCAATAGGTTATGCCGTGTTCTTTTCTAAAAAAATTTTACTATTTTACTTTTTATCAAAAAAATTGCAGTTCAAAGTTTTCTTCAGACAAAAATTTTGCCTTTTAAGTGATGATATAATAATTTCTTATAAACTCACTATTTCAAAAAATCATTATATTGCAAATTTTCAGTAAAAAGGGCAAACAATTTTGCACTTTTTTCTAGAAAAGAAAATGCCTTTAGATGGCTTTGAATTAAAGCATTAAAAACTTATTTTTAAATTTATATAAAATAACGACAGCTTGAGCAATTTTATCTCGTAGGGAGCGTAGATGTTCATTCCAAACGAGATTGTTTTGTAAAACTACATTTGAGTATTTTAAGGAGCTGATCTAGAAAACTTTTTTTACCATGAATATTGAATATTCTTTAGAATTTTTTCTGTTAAGTGGAAAAGATGATGTCCGCCAAGTAGCTGTCATCAGTGTTCATACACATTTGTGTCCATTTCATCGCATTTTCCATTTTCTGCTAAATTTCCAATGATAACTGTTCGCATTCCTTTCGAATAACATCCTTTAGGACTGTGATTTTTTTGGACTTGTTGGCATAAGACCGCTACTTCAAGTAGTCCCAAAGAAAGAAGTCTGGGATGGTTAAATTGGGTGATCTTGTTGGCCATGCCGAATAGTCAAAACGGGAGATTATGCGAACAGGAAAAGGTTTGACACAATTATTCCACACTCTTGCGGAGTATAGCGCTCCATTACTTGTCCGTTTGTATTCTGCAGCTGTCTAGTTCACAAATGTCAAATATGATTGACATACGACGCCATTTGCAAAAATTATAATATTTTCCGATAGGGTGATTCTTTTTGTGCCACCCAGTATGAGCTGCTATTGGATTTTTACCCCTGAGAATCGGAGAAACTTTATGCATTTTCAGAATATCTGCTAGTCATTATGATATTATTAAAAATGTTTACAAGGTAAAGTATTAATTTGTTTACGCACTTCAACAGTATATTTTGTGTAGCGTTGTATCAATAGATGAGTTTCCGAATTGTTGTATCAGTGGCAATTCACTTCTTATATAATATCTAACTCGATCTTAATAACAATATAATGGTTTTTTATCACTAATATTATGGCTACAAATTGTCGAAATACTACGAATCGAGGGTGCTGTTGGCTGAAGTAGTTAGCGCATTGACTACAAAGCAAATAATGTCTAAGAACGTGGGTTCGAGCCCAGCTTCAGACAAGTCATAACCTCCAGCATTTTTCAGATGTGCATTAGTATGCCATTGTATTTGTTGTTGTCGGAGTGTTTAAGTGATGAAGGCATAGCACTGGTCACAACAGTACTGGCAGCAATTGATACTGGTGTATGCTAGCGGACATCACAGCGACCTCCTTCGTCGGTTTGTAGCAAAATCGCCGGCGAAGTAAAATAATTAATAAAATGGCTACAACAGCTTAAAACACATTTAATGCGCCTACTTAACATCAGAGGCGCTGCAACACTGATCTAAAAACTAACACAGCGCGCAATATCAGAGTTGTAAAAATTAAGCTTTCTCTCTTTCACCATCTGTCCTCTCTCACTATCCCTTTCCCAAGGAAGGTAGCACACCTACGGGTTGGTAGGCATACTAATTGTCTGAGTGTTACTTCTCTTTAAAAAAAAATGTGAATAGAGGTAAAAGTTTTTAAATTATCAAAATATTGATTTTTACTCGTAATTATATGTACATTTCAATGAGATTAACTGTCACCAACATCAACTTCAGAAGCAACAGCTCGCCATCAAAGGACTCTGGCTTATTTTTTTTTTTTTTTTTTTTTTTTTTTATCTTGGACCAGCACTCAGGGGATGACCCCTACACATGCAATGCATTGTGCTGGAACTAGTGGAAAGGGATAGTGATAGATATGAAAGGAGGTTGAAGCTTCATTCGTTCTTTACAACTCTGCCTTTTTTTTTTTTTTGCACGTTTATTCGTAGAGCAGTGTTGCAGCGCCTCTGGTGGCGAGGAGGACATTACGAGTTTTGAAGCTGTGTTTTGTTTAGTAGCCACTTCTTTTATTAATTTTATTTTACTTCGCCGTTGATTGTGCTACTCAGTACCAACGAAGGAGGGCGCTCTGATGTTACATTGGAATTAGTATCAGCTGAAGTTGGTACTGTTCAGTGACCAGTGACCATGCCTTCGCCACTGAAACCTTCCACCAACAACTGACACAAAGGCACACCAATGCACATCAGAGAAATGCGTGGTGTTTTTATTTCATGACTGTCTGACACTGGGTTTGAACCCAGGTCCTTCGGTTTGTAGTCAACGTGCTTACTACCTGAGCCAACGCCACGCTTCAAGCAGCAAGTAGTTTTTTCAAACAAAAACCTACAAAATTCTTAGAATTCGTGAATGTAATCTTTTCAATAAAGTTCTCTTTGTGCAAGATTTATGTAAATTGTTGGAAAAACGAATTATTAACTTTTCAAGCAATTACAATATAAAGCTTTTATCAAATCGTTTGTTTTATTTGAATAACCTCTATTCCATTCCATTTCCTATTTCAATATATATATATACTATATATATATATATATATATATATGTATATTTAAAAGAAGTCTAAACGTTACAGTTGCAAAAGCAATGAGATCAATTACATTACGTAATGTAATATAAAATAATTAAACTTTTTTTATTGTTTTCTTATTATTTATTTACTATTATTTTTCTTAGAGCTCTCTAGGGAGCTCCTAAGCCTTATCTGTTGACATTAATTATTAATTCTTATTCTAAATCTTACTCTAGTTATATACTACTTATGAGAAGTTCTAGACGACTTATACTTTTGTTGGTTTCTTTTATAATTGATATTATAGTTATTATTATTATTATTGCTGCGTGGTAAATTATTTCTTCCACGGAATCGTGTAGTATTATTACTACGGTAACTGTAGTATTTTTATATTTTTGCTCATAGTATAATATGGCATTTTGTCGACCTGTGGCATCGGTACAACTGTTAACATTCATTATTAAGTTACGTGCAGTTCCTTTTAGTTTTGTTTTAGTTAATGATACTGCTGTGGATTCGTGAGAACCTTTAATTGAATCGATTAAGGACAAAGAATCGATAAGGAACGTAAGTTCTCGGACTTACCATCAAAATCTATAATCAGCTTTGAAGATGTATTTATAAATTCTACTACTGTTTGAGTCATCGTGGGTTCAGTAGTTGAAAAAATTATATTATAAGGTTCACTTTCGTGTAGTGAATTGGGTAATACTATTTTTATTGATTTTTTATCGGCTGTTTTGATGATTCGATACTGTAAGCCTATTGTGATGTCCATTAACTCTTATTTCTTCTAGGTGTTTAAGAAGATTCTGAAAATGATGTTGAATGGTTTCGGCATTCGTTGGTCTATTAATGTTTAGACATTTGTATGAACGTTCAAAGTCTTCTTTTATGATTCTAGCTTAGTTTGAAATAGTTTTCCAGTCAATGAAAAATTAAAAATTTCCTTGTCTACCAGAGAACGACAAACGATACAATAATAAATAAATTACTCTAGAATACGAATTTAATATTTTTAATACAAAATATTTTTCATATCTGTTCAATTTCATTACTGTATGTATCGGTGCGCATTTTGTTTAATACCTGTATGTATTCATGCTCATATTTGTTTATATCCCTGTGCACCCGTATGTATCGATAGGTACTCCAATGACTATGAGCATATTTATTTTCCAATTTTTCTTTGATAAGTATTGCCAGAAATTTTGTGTGAAGATGTATTATGGATTTGAACCATTTTTAAGCAAAATGCGATAGGTTGTATTAAAAATTCGCGTTAACTTCGAAAGTGTGCTTTAAAGCAAATTTTTTCAAACATTTTTGAGAATAAAAATGGACCTTAAAAGCGACCGAAACGAAAAAAATTTCGAAAATCAGCAAAAATTTGCATAATATGCAAATTTTCTACATTCCTTACATTTTTAAGTCTTTTTAGAAAGTTTAAATGACTTTTTGAAAACTCTGCAACTTTTCGCGGAATTTCTCGTTTTTTGCAATGTGGGTCACTTTTTCTATTTTGTATTGTTTCATCGACCTTAAAATGATATTAAACATTTTAATTTTCTCAATGATAAGAAGTTATTGCGAATTTTCGTAATTTTTGCGAGCGTTTCACATTTTTTGCATTAGTAGCTCGTTTTAGAAAATTTGGCAAATTTTCGCAATATGATTTAAAGCTTCATTGAATTTTTAAAATTTTATAAAAAGAAACACATAATATTGATGTAATTGTCATTATTTTTATGCGAAAATTATTTTTACTCAAAAAATTAATTCCAAATAAAGAATTACAATTTTTGCCTAAAACGAATATACATAAGTTGAAAAGAAATTGTTTCTTTTTGTTATATTTCTGCAAAAAAAAATTTTTCAAACGCTACATTATTGTCTCTTATAGTCATATTTATGCATGCTTGTCGATACCTATCTATATTTGTACGTATTCCTAGCAATACAAAAGCATTTTCTATTTATTTATGCTACACCTATCGATATGAGCACTTATTTATAATGGAACCCGTTGGTAGTCATAGCTTTCTGTGAACTTATTAGTTTGTACCCCTACAAGAAAAATAATAATCTTTTAATTTCTTGCGGCTTATATTTTATATGTAGCTCTACTCATGTATTTTTTTTAAGTATCTTGTTGTGAATGGCGTAAATTTTTAATGCAAAATTAATTCCTACTAACATAGTAATTACACTGTACAACAGCCAATCTGGGGGGTGAGAAATTCCAAGTCAGGGGGATGGTACTAGGTCAGTATAGTGAAACCCTCAAAGGGTTTGGCGTTCCTATGTGTCAGTTTTTTTTATGACCTTTTAAATTTTTTCCTTATCTTGATGTTTTTTCGCTTAGTTGTAACATTTTGGCAAAAACGTAGTTTAACATTACTCGAGAACCACTTGTCCGATTTTGATGAAACAAATTTAGAAAAATTAAGAATTACAATTTCTCTAATCTGTTTCTATACCGTTTTCCTATATCTGCAACACTTTCGAAGTTAAAAATGAATGTATGAAGGGAAAAAAGTATTTTTTGTCTAAAAATTTAAATATTTTTTTTTTTAATTTCATAAAAAATCCAAAATGGAAAAAAGTGCCAAAACTAATTACTTTCGCGTAAAGTCACATAACTCATGAGCAAAAAAGGCATAGATGATGAAAATCGATGCATGCGTTTCTCATTTATTCACAATTAGGTAAATGTATGAACTTCAAAAATTTGGTCCAGATATGCACAACATTATTTGGAGAAAACATTGACACTCACAAGCCGAACTCTCTCATATTTTTCTACTGTACTAAAAGAGAAATATTGATGTGGCAACACTGGTTCTGTAATGTTCACATAAAACATGCATTCTCATTATACTTCTTCTCTTTCTCACACTGGTTCTGTGATTTTTGTCATTCAACAAGTGCCGACGAACGCGAACAGTAAAAGTGATTTTTCTCCAGTTTTTTAAAAGTGAACAAAACTGAACAGAATATGGAACTGTGCAAGCCAGATATAAATAGCTTTTGCTACTGCTGTGGTCAATATGTCTCAACACATAAAAAAAGGGGAAATTTCAGTACTGATTTTGTTCAAACATACGAGATGTACTTCAACCAAAATGTTATAGTGAACGAAAATTGGGTACCAAATATAGTGTGTAAAAGCTGCTACAACCGTCTAATGGATTGGAAAAATAGAAGACGTGAAAGTATGCCATTCGGTATCCCAATGACTTGGACTAATCCTGGCGAAGGTCACAATCCCTTGAATTGCTATGCATGTGCGAATAAAGGAGCCGCAAAAAGGATAAGAAAATCGAAATTCCTGTGCAAAAAGCTTCTAGCCCAGATATTTTCTCTTCTACGACTGCTCCGACATATCATGCACGTGATGATCCCCCATATGAGCCATCAGTATCCAATGAGCCAATTTTAATAAATCAAAATAAGCTTGATTCAATTGTTGCCAAGTTGGAATTAACACAGCATAAATCGGAAGAGCTGGCTTCCATTTTGAAATCAAACAATTTGTTGGCACCCGGTGTGAAAGTCACAGCTTATCAAGTCGTCAGGCAACACTACAAAGTTTATTCCTTGTGAATGATGAAAAAACTTCTGCATATTGCCCGGATGTAGGAAAATTGATGGACGCAATGGAAATAAAATATGAAGCAGATGACTGCAGATTATTTATTGACAGTTCAAAACTCAGCTTGAAGGCGGTTTTACTACATAAGACCAATAAAAAACCTTCAGTTCCAATCGCCTATAGTACAGAAACGAAAGAAACATATGATGCACTGGAAAATATTTTAAAAATGGTTAACTACGCCAAACATATGTGGCGCATATGCTGCGATTTAAAAGTTGTAGCAATGCTTTGCGGTCTTCAAAGCGGCTATATAAAATATATGTGCTTTTTGTGCGATTGGGACACACGATTTTCCGGTGACCAATATGCATGCCACGGATGGAAACTCAGAGAGCACAGCAGGTTACAAACGGCCAATATTATTCGTGAGCCTCTAGTGCCGAAGGAGAAGATATTGCTGCCTCCACTGCATATTAAACTTGGAATTGTTAAGAATTTCATCAAAACTGTCGCCAAAAGAGATGAAGTTTTCTTGTGTTTGAAACTAATTTACCCGAGACTCAGCGAAAGTAAAATTAAAGAAGGTAAGTTATAATATCACATTCATTTCCCATGATTTTCCATCTTAACAAATTAATTTTTTCCAATCAGGCGTAGTAAATGGTCCAGATATACGAAAGCTGATTAAAAGTGACGCATTCAACAATACTTTGATTGACGCTGAATTGAATGCATGGCAGGCAATCAAAGAAGTAATAGAAGGCTTGTTGGGAAAGCATCGTTCTAACAACTACGATGTTTCTGTCGCAAGGATGTTAAGAGCATTCTCGGAAATTGGTGTCCACATGTCCTTGAAAATCCATTATTTACATCATCATCTGGACTACTTCAGCAAACAATTGGCTACCGAATCTGATGAACAAGGTGAACGCTATCATCAAGTTGCTATGCCATTTGAAATGAGGTAATACTGATTTTTTATTTTTTCAAACTCATTTTAATAAAACAAAAACTTACAGATATAGAGGCAAAAAGTTGCCGAGTGCAATAATTGCGGAAATTTGCTGGTGGAGTAAGCTTGTGTGGCAAGACAAGGATGATCTTGATGATAAAGAATTTTCAGGAGATGCAGAAGGGCCAACAGTGGAGTCACACATTGACATTATGTGTGGTTCAGAAACTGATGATAGCGATGAATGCGATGCCACGAGTCCCGAACAACCACCATCGAAAAAGTCTAGGCAATATTTATTAAAATAAATAAAAATAAATAAATAAAATAAAAATAAAAAATTATAAAAATGTTTACTTAATTTTTTTAGTAGTTTATGGTCAGAAGTCTGGAGTTATCAACATCAAGATAAGGAAAAAATTTAAAAGGTCATAAAAAAACTGACACATACGAACGCCAAACCCTTTGAGGGTTTTACTATACTGACCTAGTACCATCACCCTGACTTGGAATTGCTCACCCCCCAGACAATAATCCCAAAAATGTTCCATAGTGTTATTATTAAACAAATTTTTATTGTACTCAAATTTAAATTTTCTTGCACTACTTCTACCTCGTTTGTGACATTTACGTTGGGCTTACTCTAGTTATATAGTACTTTATGAGAAATTCTAGACGACTTAAAATGTGTGCATTTAGGAACTTCTCACTCAAATAGTATTGCTAACCTTATACTCTACTTAGCAGTATTTAATATTCATAGTAGTAGTTTCCTAAAATACACATTCGAGTGGCTTCCTTTGCTTTGATAATTGCTATGGGAAAATAAAGGGCATCTGATCCAATTATTCAAGATTACAAGATTAAATGCGATCATTTTCCCACAGTCGAAGAGTGAAGTGCACGACATACACGCACTATCGTGCGTTGCATTTGAAAAACATAAACAACATACATTTGCAGTGCATATTGGCAGAATAACCGACAGCGGTACACAACAAAGTATCGTATGACTTCAGCCGTCCATGTGTACTTTAATTTTGTTTTGGTGACATATGATATGCTTTTGGTTATTATGTATATGCATGCCTTTAAAATAGTGAATACATTTTCATGTTTCATTTTGTAAAATAATTAAATATTATGCTACAGTAATAATTTTGAATCGATTAGTTTTTATACCATACCACTCACTGCTTCCGTAACCCGATGTTATGTTTGCTAATTTTAATACACACCAGTAAACACCAAAGGTATACAATTTGCAACATATAGCACATATCGATATTCAAAAGTGTAGGTACAAACAAATACGTTCACAGAGATCTATGACTATACCAACGAGTTACAATATAAATATGTGCGCATATCAATACGTGTACTGTAAATAAATAGAAAATCTTTTTATATTGCTAGGAATATGTAAAAATATAGATATGTATCGATGGGTATCTACGAATATGACTATATGAAACAATGTTGTAGTGTTAAAAAAAAATTGGTTGCAGAAATATAACAATAAGAAATAATTTATTTTTAACTTATATTTGTTTTTGACAAAAATTGCAGTTCTTTATTTGGTATTATCTTTTTGTGTAAAAATAATTTTTACAATAAAGCAATAAAAAGGTCATCGAGTCAATCATATCGCAACAATAATCGCGAAAATGCGCGAAATGTAAGGAATGTGAAATATTTTTAAATTATAAAAATTTTTGCGGATATTCGCAATTTTCGCGAACAGCTTACCTTTTTCGTTTCGGTCGCTACTTATATTTAGGGATATTCATCCATTTTTAAGCTTTTCTCAAACATGTTTGTAAAAATTTGCTTCAAAGCAACTTTATCGCATTTTGATTAAAATTAGTTCATAATAGTTGATAAACAAAATACATATAACAACTAAAGACGAAATTTCTGACATTTATTTGAAAATAAATGTCCTCATAGCACAGGTCAACAGCAAAAACGGGCTTGAATAACCATCATCATAGCTATCTAAGTACAAAAATGGTAAAATTTTTCAATTCTGCGGATAATTTTCGAAAAAATAGTTTTTAAGTAAAATTGTCAATATTTTGAGATATTTTTCCATTTATGTTGTCATAACTCAAAAACAACTAGTCCGATTTTGTTAAACTAAGTTTACAAAAATTTTGGTTTACAATATTTTTAAATGATGTATACAATTGCTTTTAATTTGATCCACAAAGCACGCAGAGGTGACAGAAAAGGCGAATTATATATGCGCTATTTGCGACGAAAGAGAAATCAAAAAATTATTTGCATTGTCGTTGCTATTATTTTTCTCGTACGTTTGCAATGTTTGTATGAAATAAGATTAAAGACCAACACATAACCGCACTATAGATTTATCAATGACTTCTTAATTCAGTACAAATTAAAAAATCTCAACTTTCATGGATATACATATACGCATTTTTGTGTACAAACTAGTGCTGGCAAAGTAATGGGTACCGAGTGTCGAGTATTTCATTTATTTTTTAGTTTCTCAATACTCAAAAGTTGTTTCTCGATACTTTCAGAGATATATTTATTAGCAAGTTGACTGACTAAAATAGTGCATAAAAATACATCGCTGTATAAAAAGACAACTAGGTGTAACATTCTTTAATCAAATCAAAACTAAATAATTTTTTTGAGAACAATTAAATTATTTCATAAGTTGTTGTTAACGTTAAATTAAATTTGTTAAATTATATATCCGTTTTATTTTATATAAATATTTATTAAGCAAAGTTTAGATAGAGAGTTAAAAAGTAATTGAAAATATTAATATACATTTGAAGTATTTTATATGAGGTAAACTGATTAGAAAGTTTAGAGTACATAAATACAAAGTAATATTTAAGTTGTAGATATAATATTATATAATTCAACACACCTCCTCAACTTAAATTTATTTCTTGAATACCCATTGATGAAATACAGTAGTTATGTTTAATGTTTGGTAGTGGTTTTGTCAAAACATCTGCCACCATTTCGCTTGTGGGTTTGTATTGAATGTTTACTATATTATCTAGAACTGCCTGGCGTATAAAATGGTATTTATAATCTATGTGCTTAGTCCTTGCATGATGCCCTCCAAATTTTGCCATCTGTTGTGCACTTTGAGAATCGCTATATACAGTTGTTGCATCATCAGATAAATAACCTAATTCCTTTAGTAAATATCGCAAATAGTATGCCTCTTTAGCTGCTTCTGAAAGAGCGATATATTCTGATTCAGCGCTTGATGTTGCTACTACACGTTGTTTTCTTGATTCCCAAGTAATCACACCACCTGCGAGAAAGAAACAAAAACCAGTTTGAGATTTTCTGTCGTTAATGTCTGTGGCCCAATTTGCATCCACATAACCAACTAATGGTGCACTATTTTTTCTGTAAATAAGCTTTAATTTCTTTGTTGAATTCAAATATCTAATAATTTGTATTGCCGATGTCCAATGTTGTTTGCGTGGATCTTGAGAAAACTGCGAGAGAATATTCACACTACATGCTATATCGGGACGACTATAGACCGACAGGTGTAAAAGTGAACCAATAATTTCTTGATATTTTGTTTTATCCACATGTTTAGCATCTTCTTGAATTTTTGGACTCTTCTCTAAATTAAGTTTAGGCTGCATTGGAACTTTTGTTGGTTTAGAGTTTTCTTGACCATACTTTCGTATAAGATTTTCTATATACCCAGATTGCGATATTGTTATCATACTATTTTCAATTTCCAATTCGAGACCAATACAATATTTTGGCTTTCCTAAGTCTTTCATTTCGAAGTTAAGTTTTAAAATTTTAATTAAATTTTCTACTTCATTTTCATTATTCGATGCAATCAATATATCATCAACATATAAACATACAATCGTTGTACTATTTCCAGTTTTAAAATATATACATTGATCATGTTTAGATTGAGTTAGGCCAAATTCCTTGAAAACTGTGTCAATTCTCTTAAACCATTGACGAGCTGCTTGCTTTAATCCGTAGATTGCCTTTTTTAATTTGCACACCTTATTTTCACACTGCGCAAAACCTTCTGGCTGAAACATGTAGATTTCTTCCTCTAAGTTTTTTTTTTTTTTTTTTTTTAAAAGAGAAGTAACACTCAGGCAATTAGTATGCCTACCAACCCGTAGGTGTGTTACCTTCTTTGGGAAAGGGATAGTGAGAGAGGACAGATGGTGAAAGAGAGAAAGCTTAATTTTTACAACTCTGATATTGCGCGCTGTGTTAGTTTTTAGATCAGTGTTGCAGCGCCTCTGATGTCAAGTAGGCGCATTAAATGTGTTTTAAGCTGTTGTAGCCATTTTATTAATTATTTTACTTCGCCGGCGATTTTGCTACAATACCGACGAAGGAGGGCGCTGTGATGTCCGCTAGCATACACCAGTATCAATTGCTGCCAGAACTGTTCAGTGACCAGTGCTATGCCTTCATCACTTAAACAGTCTGACAACAACAAATACAATCGCATACTAATGCACATCTGAAAAATGCTGGATGTTATGACTTGTCTGAAGCTGGGCTCGAACCCACGTTCTTAGACATTATTTGCTTTGCAGTCAACGCGCTAACTACTTCAGCCAACAGCACCCTCCTCTAAGTTACCATTTAAAAATGCCGTTAAGACATCTAGTTGCCGTAGTGTTAAATCATTTTGAACTGCGAGTGCATAAGCAAGACGTAGAGAGCTTTGCCGAACAACAGGTGCAAAAGTATCCATATAATCAATGCCATATTCTTGAGAATAGCCTTTTGCAACTAGTCTTGCCTTTCTTTTTTCAATTGTTCCATCAGTTTTCAATTTTGTTTTATATACCCACTTACATTTTATAGGTTTCTTATTTTCTGGCAAGTCAACTAAGTTCCATGTTCTATTTTTGATTAGCGAGTCATATTCTTTTTTCATAGCATCTTTCCATTCTTCAGATTCATCAGAATTAATAGCATTTTCATATGTTCTTGGATCAACTAAACAATCTAGTTTAACTAGTTTTACTTCAGAGGCATTTTTATTCCAAGATCGTAAACGTTGTTTTATATTACTAATTCCAGGTTGTGGTTCCTTAGGTTGTCCTGCTTGATCTATTTGATCAATGCTATCAAAAAACTCATTACTTTCTTCTGTATCCTCATTACTTTCTTCTATATCCATTTCATCTGATTGATTATCTTCATTTTTCTTTAAACTATTTCTTAAAATTGTATCAGCAGTATATTCATAAAAATGTGATTGAGTTTTGTCGTTATGGTTTTCTTCATTACATATTTCATCTTCAAAGAATTTAACATCTCTACTCTTTAATACCGTTGTAGTATCCTTATTCCACAGTACATAAGCCTTTGATTTCTCATCATATCCTACTAAGACACATTCATAGCTGCGAGGCTCAAATTTAGCTTTTCCTGGTCTGTTATTTAAAACAAAGGCTTTACAACCTATTCTCCGAAAATGTCGTACAGTTGGTACTTTTCCAGACCATAATTCTTCGGGTGTTTTCTTGTTGTTTAATTTTGTTGGACAGCGATTTCTTATATAAGATGCTGTTCGAATTAATTCTGCCCACAAAAACTCTGGCAATTTAGATTCAATCATAAAACATCTAACCATTTCGACTAGAGTCCTATTCATCCTTTCAGCAACTCCATTCTGCTGAGGAGTGTACTCTACAGTCAATTGACGTTGAATTCCAGCATCTCTGAGATATTTTGAAAATTCTTTTCCAACCAATTCTGGTGCATTGTCACTTCTAAGACATTTTATCTTTTTGCCTTTTTCTAATTCAACATTAATTTTGAATTCTTTAAATACATCTAAATACTGGCTCTTATATTTTACAAAATATACCCATACTTTTCTTGAGTAATCATCTATAAACGTGGCAAAATATAATTTTTTTCTTGCAGACTGAACTCTCATCGGCCCACATAAATCCGTATGAATTAATTGTAATACATCTGTAGTTGATTTTTCATTTTTCTTAGGAAACGGGGTTCTTGCTTGTTTAGCTCGAGTACATACGGAACATTTTAATATGTGGTGTAAATTTATTTTCTGGAGACCGTGAACCATCTCATTTCGTTTCATAAACTGTAAATCTTGTGAATTAAGGTGTCCTAATCTTTTATGCCAGAGGTCAAAATTTGAGTTTACTTCCTTAGTTTTCTGGCAAAAATTACTAGACTTTGCTTCTGATTTAATAATATATAAATTATCCTCTTTATATGCTTCGACATATACAACTCCATTCTTTAAAATTTTTGTAACAGAACCTTTCATTAAAACACAAAATCCATTATCTGCTAATTTTGTGGTCGATATTAAATTACTTCTAAGCCCAGGAATACACAATGTATTAAACAATTTGAATTTTGCTTTCTGATTGTTTAAAGTGAATTTCAATTCAACTGTTCCAATTCCTTTTACATCAAGCATTTTATTATCAGCTAGTCTAACCTTTCCCGTATAAGCATAATTAATTTCAGAAAATAATGTATCATCATAAGACATATGAGATGTAGCTCCGCTATCAATACACCATCTTCCAAACTTATCATATTTAACTGCACCAGCTTTAAATTCTCTACAGCCCTGTGCATCATTCTTTATTATTGAAAATTCTTTTACAACTTGATTCTGATCTGCTCTGACTCTACAATCCTTTGCCTTATGCCCCTTTCGTCCACATTTATAGCACTTGTATGAAAAATGATTATAAGAAATACCTGGTTCGTTTTCTTTGTATGACTTCGGTTTCCATTTCTTTACTTTCAAAACGTTTTCTTTATCTTGCTCATGCTCCTTCTTATCGCCAATTTCAATTAATCTTGATCTTAAAACCTTCAAAGCTGGAAATTCATTTGCTGTATCAAATGCAGCACGTACTTCTTTGTAATTGTCACTCAAACCGTCAAGTAGTATAACGACTAGTAAGCTCTCATCCATAGTTACATCCATTTCAGATAAACATGAAATGCATATATCGAAATTAATTAAATAATCAGATATGCTTTCAACAGTTTGCATTTTTAAACTAAGTAACTTACGAAAATTTTCAGCTTTGCGTCTTGTTGATTTTCGGTTATATGTTTCTTGAAGGTATAACCACATTTCTCGAGCGGTTTTAAAATTCTTCACCATTCTAACAATATTTGATTCCATTGCTATGATCAGCTCCGAACGAGCATCAAGTTCCAAATCATCAAAAATACATTGATCTTCTTTGGTTTTTTTATATCGTTCTTTTTCTTCATTAGAAGCTTTTTCAGTTATTTCTGCAACCTCAGGCCTTTTTAAAGTTCCTTTCACAAACTGCAACAATCTCGCTTTATGCAGAATCGCTTCCATTTGGGTCTTCCACGTTCCATAATTTGTTCCATTAAGCAGAGGAATTCGACCGTTCAACGACAAGGACATTTTGCACCAATACTTTAAGGATCACTTTCTTAAAAAATTCTCAATTTTTACAACTAACAATGGTTAGGTGTGTGGCCCATAACCTGTTAAATTATATATCCGTTTTATTTTATATAAATATTTATTAAGCAAAGTTTAGATAGAGAGTTAAAAAGTAATTGAAAATATTAATATACATTTGAAGTATTTTATATGAGGTAAACTGATTAGAAAGTTTAGAGTACATAAATACAAAGTAATATTTAAGTTGTAGATATAATATTATATAATTCAACAGCTTTACATTTATTTTTTATTAAATATTAGAAGACATACAAAACCAATAATAGTTGAAGATCAATTTTTAATTTTTTAAGAAACTACTTAAATTTGCAGATAAAAAGTATGCGTTACAAATTCAAAAAATCCATTAAAAATATCGAGTAGTATTGAGTACCCAAATGAAAAGTATTGAATATTTTTGAGTAATGAAAAGTAGTAGAATTTTCCAGCACTATTACTAACTTTTTATTTTCCTTTTGTTTACATCCCTTTACTCGTAGTATTTTGTACTTTGTAGTTGTCTCTTTCCACACAGTCCAGCGCTTTAGAACAATTATGTAAAAGCACTTAACAAAGATTCTATTCTTCAACAAAACGTTTGAATTGGATGAGTTGAAATGTATTAAATAGTAGAAAATTTTATTATCTAAATTATAAGAAATAATATAAGAAAATAAATAAATAATTATTATAAACTCTGGAATTTTCTTTTATTCGATTTTCTACTACTGTTGAATAACGAAGTGTTACTCTGAATACTCCAGCAAAAAATCAGCCATCATGTGCCCGCATATCTTGTGATGTAGTGCTGCTTTGTTGACCTAAGAGGAAATTTACCATCTTATCAACACAAATTACCCATCATATATCATACTTTATTTTCTTCATGACCAATGTAATTATAGAGTATTCCTCTTTTACTTTGATTGAATGTGCGTTCGGTAAGGAGTGAAATTTATTTCCATTATATTTCCTGTTTTTGTCAGTGGTATATTGGCCGCACACTTAATAAAATATATTCGGATTGTTCTTACATAAAAATGTTATGGCTTTCTTGCTCATTTTTATTAATACTTGGAAATTGTTTTTAACTTTTAAGATGAATGACTAATCTTTGTGTAGGGATCAAATGGTGTTTCCGTTATCGCAAACACTTCTTGAATGAAATAAAACGGTTCATGGAGCTCTTATAAGTACTGATACTATAATTTGGGATAACCCTTTGTGTGGATGGAGTTTGTGTGTGAAGGAATATTTTGCAAAAAAATCATCCGTTACAGGTAGGAAAAGAAGATCAATTCAGCGTGCAGGCAAATTTATGAGCGTTTATGAGCTACCGCAATCGTAAAAATTAAATAACCGTTTGTTTATTACTTTTTTTCTTTTAATTCTGAGAATCACAAAAATGTCATAAAGGTTTTTTTCAAACAATTTTCTACTTGTAAAGGGCGTTTGCCAAAATCCGTGTCGTAAAATGCACCTGGGTTTCTATGTTCTGTGCATTTTCTTTATACCATTTTCTACAGTGCTTGTAAATATGCAATGCAATACATTCAATTAGTTGTAAATAAAAACGTAAAGCATGCATCGATTTTCATGGTCCATATCTAATATCCATTCACATGATATGTACATATATAAATATGTCCTTTATTTATCTAAAAATAATATAAATACAAAAATGTAAAATAATGGTCTTATTCACAAACGATTAATAAAGTTAATGTGTGCATTAAAACCGGTTTTCCTATACAAAAATCCAACATTAAACTTTATTAATCGTTTGTGAATAAGGCCGTAAATATTTAAATAAAATGTTCACGTAGCACATAGAGCGTCATGATATGTAGGTTCACTACAAATAAATGAAATTTAATACTTTTGCATGCTTATGGGGCTCATTTCCCGGGGTGCGGGGATCCAGTACCGAGTGAACAGGTGGAGTGTAGTAACCCCTTCTCTGGGTCGAGCACGGGAGTCGAGGTAAGGGAAGCGGTGGAGGATATGATCACCTTGGATAAGGTAGCATGGGCGGTTAACACTTTTGGGTCCTACAAATCGGCACGACCAGAAGGTATCTTTTCGGCGATGCTGCAAAATGTCCGGGGATCATCCCTCCTATTGATGGTGGAACTCTTCAGGGTTTGTGTACTGAATGGGTACATTCCTAGAGGGTGGAGAAAGGTCAAGGTTATTTTTATTCCTAAGGCAGGCAAAACCGGTCACTCGAAACCCAAGGTTTTTAGACCAATCAGCCTGGAAAAGAAATACTCAGGAGAGACTTAAAAGAGCTCTTAATGCCTACTACGCTTGCAGATCATCGATAGGTAGCAGCTGGGGATTCCGGCCGTCAATAGTTGGATAGCTATACACATCAGTGCTTAGACCCATTCTTGCCTATGCATGCTGTGTTTGGTGGGAGGCAGTAAGACTTGGCAGTCGAAGGAACCTTCAGTCTAAAGCTCAGAGATGTGCTTTGATCGGCATAAAAGCCGGCCCTGGACGTTATTCTACATCTTCTGCCAATTTAGCAATTTGTGATGGAAATGGCGGCCAGGAGCGCGCTTAGGCTGAGGGAGTTAGGACTGTTAGGTAATTTCACGCAGTGTCACTCACGGGTCCTGGATCCTGGGTGAAATCAGCAATGGAGGCTATTACTTGGGCTCGTCCGGCTCCACTGATAGGATAGTTTTTGGGCGGTTGCCGGAGGTAATATTGCCGACTAGGGAGTGCTGGCCAGGTAAGGGAAGATTCTATACTGGATTTGCCATATTCACTGATGGCTCAAAGATGAGAGGCACGGGAGCGGGGGTCTATATTGAGGATCTGAACATAACAAGGTCATATAGGCTCCCTGATGAATGTAGTGTCTTCCAGGCGGAGGTTCTAGGGATATTGAGTGCCATAGAATTGGTAAGGAACAAAATTGCTAGGGGCTCGCAGATCACTATTTATGTGGACAGCCAGGCGGCTCTTAAGGCCTTAATGAGCTGGCACATGAACTCCGAGCTTGTAGATAATTGTAGGAGGACTCTGGGAGAAATCCTAGAGATTTTTGAACTCAAATTGTGCTGGGTAGCGGGTCGCTATAACATCACCGGCAATGAAATTGCTGATGAGTTAGCAAGACTAGGCTCAGAAATGGAAGGTCAGAACTGTCTAGAGGCGGTTAGACCTCCGATAGGCTTCTTTTTCGGAAGGATTAGAGAATGGGCTCTGAGCAGAACTAACAGGGGCTGGAGGACCCGAATGGATTGCGGGGTGTCGCCGGCGATATGGCCGGCGCTGAGTAAGTCCGATTCGGATTTGCTCCTGCGCAGAAGTAAAGTCTGCATCAGGACCATGATAGGTGTCATCACGGACCATTGTTTGATTGGCAGGATGGCGGTGAGATTAGGATCCGACTTGTCAGATGTGTGAGGACCCTGAGGAGCTGGAGGCAGTGGAACACAGTCGGTGTCATTGTCCCAGGCTACAGTACAGCAGGCTGAGGCGGCTAGGTAGTTGATTCTTAGGCGAATTAGGAGATGTCTCGGGTTGTGGGCTCTTGAATCTTATGGGATTCGTAATGGGAATGACCTGGATGCGCAAGAGGAGACTGGGTGGGTGTAGGGCACGTAGGTTAGTTTTTTGTGCTTAACAGGTGTGTTCTATCTTTCTTTATATTGCACTACTTTCTCTATTCTGGAGCTTCTTTGCTTTTCTTTCTCTTCCTTCTTTTCAAATCTTTATGAAGTCGTCACAATGGACCATTTGAGTTTCTGGGTGAGGGTGTGGGGTTTGCCTCAACCCTAACCTAATACTTTTGCAGTTCTTACCAATTCTTTTTTGCCTAGCAATTTGTTTCATAACTTTGACACTATTGATCGAATCACAAACTAATAACTGACATGTCAAAAATGAGAGTTGCAAATGGCACAAATCATCTGAAGCGCTGGACAGTGTGGAAAGAGATTACTATAAGATGCAAAATACTACGAATAAAAAGATGTAAACAAAATGAAAATTGAAAAATTGTACACGAAAAATTCTTATATGTATATCCATGTCATGTATATGTATTTGTCACCCAAAGGGCGTCTAATTGTAAAAAAGGTTGTAAAGAAAATAAAATAGATTCATATCGAATATAATAATTTGTTTGTTGGGATTTTTGAATAAGTTTCAAAGCATTACTGTGCTTATACTATTGTAATTTTTATAACTCTTATTGAGTTTTTAAAAGTTTTTGTATAAGTAAAGAGGTTTGAAACATTTAAAAATTAGGTTTAAGGTCTACTGATGATTTGGCTTAAGCACCAATGAAATGCATGTATATAGACTAGCTAAAAACCCTCAACAAACAAAAGTTTTTAAATCTTTGAAAAAAGATATCGAGGCAATCTCGATTAATATAAATTTCATAATTATATCCATGAAAGTTAAGATTTTTTAATTTGTACTGAACTAAGAAGTCATTAATAAATCTATAGTGCGTGCGGTTATTTGTTGGTCTTTAATCTTATTTAATACAAACATTGCAAACGTACGAGAAAAATAATAGGAGAATGCAAAAAATTTGTTGATTTCTCTTTCGTCGCAAATAGCGCATATATAATTCTCCCTTTCTGTCACCTCTGCGTGCTTTGTGGATCAAATTAAAAGCAATTGTATGCATCATTTAAAGATATTGTAAACCAAATTTTTTGTAAATTTAGTTTAATAAAATCGGACTATTTGGTTTTGAATTATGACAATATAAGTGAAGAAAGGTCTCAAAATATTGACAATTTTACTTAAAAATTATTTAAAAAATTATCCATAGAATTGAAAAATTTTGCTTACGCTCCAGTCACACCATCAAATTATCTTTCAATTCTCATTTAAGATTTTTACACATACTGCCTACCAAAATCCACAAAAATTGAAACTGTGACGTAGGCTGTACGCAAATTTAAAGCAAATTTTTTTTTTAATAAAAACTGCAATCGGCTGTTTTCATGACTGTAATTTGAAGCACTCTATGAAATTAAAATTTGTAAGCAAATTCTCGTCAAATTATGAGTCTATTGGTGAAAAAGTGAGAGAGAATTTAAAATTTGAAAGAAAATTAGATCGTGTGACTACCAAGCCCCTTTTTGCTGTTGACCTGTGTGTTAGTGGTTTCGACGCTTTAGTCGTTAATACTCTGTTATTATCTTATAAAAACAAAATTTAATAAAAAAAATAAAAATGAATGTTTAGTCGACGAATGAGAATGTAAGTATAAATTGGTGGAGAAAACTTCGTATGGATGATCTAAGCAACATAGATTCAATAGGCAATTTAGGACATCATAGGATGACTTTCAGAAGTCATGAGAGCGGCCTGCAGGTCAACAAGATCCTGACCTACAAAATCAACTGGCAGTTGGAGAGCAGGGAAACATGTAATTAACTATTTGGAATTGATATTATTTGGGATTGATATTATTGAAAGTAAATAAATTTAAATGCAAATATTATTATTATTATTATTATGCAAAGGCCATAAGCACCGCGACCAAAAGGATCTTTCGTTCCCGAGTGTTCACTAAAGAATGTTAAGGCTGCGAATGAAGCCTATTACTATACACAGTGGGATATTGTATATTTACTTGGAGTCATAAAGATACCTCCAAGGAACTTTAATTTGCGTGCCGCCACCGCCGGACAGTTACAGAGAATGTGCTCCGGCGTTTCTTGCATAGTTAAGTCTGAGAATCACCAATGATAAACTGGTGTCTGAGACCGCAATGCCCGGTAAAACATCCCGTTAGTAGTCTGAGGTCATTTCTGTCCATTAACAGTAATTTTTAGGATTTCTTTTGGGATAACGTAATGAAACGTTTTGCTTGTCTAAACCTTGCAGGGCTTCCCAGTGGCGATTAAAATCCATCTGAGCCCAAGAATTATTCTGTTCTGTTCTGGTCCTATAAACCTTAGCTATACGGTCAGCCCTTTCGTTTCCCGCATGGCCAGGCACCCAGCATAGCGTCAGTTTATTTTGAGCGCCAAGTTTAGAGATGTTGCACAGTCCATGACAACGCCCGACCTGATCTCATAAGAGATTATGGCCTTGAGCGCCGCCTGGCTATCTGACATCAAGTAGATACAGATAACCTTATATTTTCTGCTCAATCATTCTTTATCACAAATGAAAATGGCATAGACTTCCGCCTGGGTATTTTTCCATGGAAATGGCCCTTTGGAAGTTGGGGCCATATATGCCTGCTCCCGTATCTCCATTTTCCTGTTTGGATCCGTCAGTGAACCAGATCTGGTCGGCATCTTCGTGCAATGGAGTGTGGTTCAGCCATTGACTCCTTTCAGGAATTATAACTTCAAAGTTTTGGTTCACCACTAATATCGGTTTTATTTGATCATCTACTCTAATGTATGGGTCGTTCAGAAAATGTCCTAGAATGCCCATGTGTCCAACTAGATCTCCAGTTTTCATCGTGCAGATGAAATGCTAACAAGGGGATAAACATTGTCGAGAATTTACTTAGTAGTGGCTTGTTCACTTTTTTGCCACCAAACCAATACGGCGTATGTCAGTATTGGTTTTATTATGGTGGTTTGTATTTTGGTTTGAGTCCCCACGATTTACCAAATAGCTGATAGCAGGCATGAAGTGCCCTGATGTCTTTGTTGGTAATATAGGCAATATATTGATTCCAAGTGAGTGACTTGTCAAGAATAACCCCAATCTATTTACCTTCACTGGAAAACCTTATAATTGTGCTATTCAAGGTAGGTTATACCAGTCTAAGTTTTGTTCTTTGTGTTTTCTGGGTTAATTGACAACTGTCTATCTTTGCGCCATTTGTTGGTTAAATTCAGGGCTTGTTGTATCCTTTCCGACCATCTTCCCATCCTATCACAGATATGATAAGATCGTCGGCGTAACCATATGTTCGGAATCCCAGATTATTGAGTTGTTCAAGCAGTTTATCGATGATCAACGTCCACAGTAAGGGCGATAGAACGCCCCTAGTTGCTCTTATGTTCTTTGATGCCCCACATAGATTTAAGTAAATCACCCTGGATGACAACATTTCTAAAGTCCAGTTTTTTATAATTTTCGGAACCTCTTTTCTATCAAGAGCGTTGCCGATCGCACCGTATGATGTATTGTCAAAAGCTGAATGTCTATAAAAGCGCATAGGGCTATTTGGTTAGTGCCAAGAGTCTTTTATGTGACAGTGATTAAGTAGCGTATGGCCGTTAGCGTCGATTTACCTGGCTGGTATGCAAATTGTAATTGGTGAATGGGATACACTGTGAGTTAAGTTTTCATCAAATCGTATATGTTGGTGATATGACATAGAAATTTCGTTAGATACATGCCAATTATTTATAGCATGTGACAAATTGTTGCAACTTAGGGTGAGACCAAGAAGTTGGGCTCATTGCAATTTTTATATATGTATATGTTATGTATATATGTATATGTTATTTTTACGCAAGGTCGACATCGTCCGGTAGGTAGGTGGAAGCTAGAACAATTTCACGTTCTCCTGGCACTGATGGCACATTTGCCCGGATTGCCACTAGATCACCATCTATGATGGCGTAATGTACGTAAGTTCACTTGGAGGTACTTTTTTGCCTATGGGCTTTGCGTTAGCTAAAAGCTCTTGGTGAGTTTATTAATGCTTGCTATCCCGCTTAGCCATTTTTCTTCCACGACTGGAGCCAAGGGGTACCGTTTTCTCTGCGGAATCGCTGTACCCCTTACTTGGCCTATTGACATTTATTTTATGCCATCCATGTATATTGACCCGTTTCTCAGGGTTGGGTTTTTGAGTTCCCTTTGTCCGAGATTGCCAGTCCAGCTGGTGCAGGTACTTCCTTCGTCGGCGTATCGGACTTGCTTGATTTTAAGCAGGATGGATTATCATCAGGATTGGTAGGACGTTTTTTGTCCCGAGTTCAGCTGTACTTCCTTTGCTGACTCTGTTCAGGACCTTCAATACTCCACTGAGAGGTCTTCATTTTTTCCTTCTATTAGTGACAGGATTCTTGTTGCAGGGGTTTCAGGCTTTTTGTGGAACTGACTAATATACTCTTCCTCTGATATGACTTTTAGGGTCGCTTTGCTCGATGGTTTTAATGAGGGATCATGATCCCTTATCCATTTCTCTGATTGATCCCCTTTGTAGTTGAAGATCAACCAACCTGCTTTAAACGTACAGCCTGCAAATTGTGGTTTAATTGAACCCTTTTTAGCTCCACAATTTTGTCCAGGACTGTTGTTTGGATTGCGTTATGCTTCTCATCGGCCCACATGGTAGCTTGGAAGTCAGGAGGGATAACTCTCAGCGTGTTAGGCACTGATTCCCAGAGTGCATCCTCATCATCCGTTTGAACCCTTACCATAGTTGCTGCAGGATTCATATCCTCTGATATTGCGATATCATCGGTAATGTTAAGAGGCGCTTGAGTTCCTTGCACATTAGTTGTGGTGTTCTGGAAAAGTGTTCATAAATTGTTTGTTTGTGAGTGGGGATCAACAAAATACAAACAGCAGCACACCTTGCTGAATGTAGGCATAAATTACAAGCGGATTTCGCCACAATCCGGAGGACACCATTAAAAGTCATACTAACGTAGGGCCATTCTTCCTATGGACACGGTTCGAATAACACCCATGATTACGGGTTTTTATCGAGCGTCCACTCTAGATCCGCTATGTTTAGTTAACAAACAGGGCATATCGGCTAGGTTGTGTTTTTAGCACGGATAAACGGTCATTGGATTTCGGAAGAGGATAAGGCATATCCAGCAGACTAGCTAAATTACGCATTTAGATCCCTGCAATGATATGCACTGCTTGCCCCCATTAGTTTTCTGAAATTTGTAATTAGTGATTTCTTTGTGATGTAAATTTATATAGTAACAGATGAGGATCAATTTTAATTTCGTGATGAATGTGCATCATATCTAAGTCAATCAGTCTGTCTTCTGTCATTGTTGATCTGAGCCATGTTTTAATCTGACGAAGGGTAGAAAATTACCTTTCACTCGTAGGAATTGAAATGAAAATTTTAAATATTTTTTTTCTTAGATTTGGATAGATCTTCATCACAGTTTATTAGAGTATCTACAACATTATCTGATAGATTTCAACATATTTTCCATTTTTGTTGCCAATGCAAAGCAGCTCAGCTTAAAGTTTTAGTTGTGTATCTACTTTATCAAACTTAATCAACACATCAGCTAGTTGTCGTATTAAAAGTTTTGTATCTGTAAATGACGTTATTATTACACGTTGAGGTAGAAGTTTAGGTATGTTTAATACATCTTGAGATAAAATCATTAGAGGAATGTAACCTACAACACAGTAGTAATCTTCAACATTTTGTATATGATTATTTCGTTCAAATCTTGGCTTCTAAATTGGAATTCCGATTTCCACGCAAATTACTTTTTGAAAAATCTCTATTATTTTTCGGCTTTATGCCTTTATTTTACGGCTTTTCTATTCAAGGCACATTATTAAAGTTTTTATGAGCTTGATCCTTTTTGAAGATCTATATGTGTATATATTTGTAAAATGACGCTAAGCGGCTGTGTTACAATAAATATATCAATTAAAGTCTATATTCCGCATCATGGAGAAAGTTTGGCTCCTTATTTGGGTTGGGTAATATAAAAAATTTTGAAAATTAAATTGTTTCTTTCACCTTGGGTGGGGTAATATAAAAAATTTTGAAAATTAAATTGTTTCTTTCACAAATGATAAAACTTTTTGTATTCTTGGCGCATTGTTGTTTTTAAAAATTGGGTTGTTTAAAAATCAAAAGCTTACTAGGATCATTTTCATTTTAGCGAAATACTAAAAATGTCCATTTTGGATCACTCTGTTCACTGTGGTATAGTTGAAATAAAGGCTCCCGAGGTACACTAGTGTTTACTTTCAAATGAACTTTAACATTTTACAATCGGTGACCATAAAAAGATGAGTATTGGCCGCCTTCTCGTCAAATGGTCCACACAGTGCGCCGTATATGAAGACGCCTCCTATGGGTAGTAAAGCAATCATAGTTACTCTAAAATACAACCCAAAATAGTAAGTGACGTCGTATGAAAACTGAATAGTGTAGCAGAATTTTAATATATATAAGCAGTAGCAATAGTAATAAGTTTTCAGTCTGCCTGCGGCTGTCGACTAGGTAAGCTCGCTAAAATTGTTGGTAGTTGAACCGCTGATGATCTTGTGATTTTTTGGCAAGCAGTAGGCAATTGTGAAGGGAGAATATGGTGGTTGGACCGCTGTGTTCGAACTAAGTAATTTTTTCATACCCCACACCGCCTGCGAACTGCTGGTCAGCAGGATTTTGGTGGTTGGACTACTGGATTCCTGCTGAGCAATAGTCACTGGCAGGTGATCAGCTGAGTTTAGTGATAGCGTCGCTGTGCCGTTTTGGACCGCTGAACGGTATTACAATAGTTAACTGACAACGAGTAATATTAAAGTAAATAAAATAAATTCTAAATCCTATTGTAAAAGGTAATTCCCAATATAATCAAGCATACAAATATTTCATCAGTTCACTTTGCTTTTTTGTGTAAAAATATTGTTGGGGAGAGAAAAGTTTTTATGTACATTAAAAAAATTAAATAATATAGTAAATAATATGAAAGCAAGCGAATATATATATATATATATATATATATTATTTTATTTGAAGTTTGTTTAACATTTTTATTATATTTTGCCAGCTTTTGTCCCATTCCACATACATATAATTACAAGTAATATTAATTTTATTATAATATATTTGTAGGTACGAAGTCGCTGTACCACTTTGCAAGCAGGCTCTCGAAGATCTAGAAAAAACAAGTGGGCATGACCATCCCGATGTAGCCACAATGCTTAATATATTGGCATTAGTTTATCGGGACCAGGTAAATAAATAATTTATTTAATATTATTTTTGATGATACCCTAATTTAAAACTGTTTTTGTAAACTAGTAGATAAAAAACTATGCAGAAATTTTCCCCACCAATCACGTAGAAGTTTTATATATTAGATATGGTCAAATGCCGTGCATTTTAGGGCATGGTGAATAAAAGAAAGAATACATATATATAACAATTAAGTTAATATTAATATATAAAGGACAAATAGAGAAATATAGCTTAGTATACGAGGGCGGATTAATAAGACCCGGACTTTTCGAACTTCCCTCGTAGTTATATGAAATGCAACACTGTTCCTGTTAATAGACTACTGTAAAATTTTGAGCAAGTGCCGTCATTTACTTTGCGTTTAACAACTGTTCAAAACATACAACCTCGTGTATTTTTCTAAAAATGGAAAAAGTGAACTTCGGCTGCTCATTAAACAATTTTTTGCGAAAAAAAACCGTCAATCAAAGCAAGGAAAATACCGGGTTCTGAAATATTGCAAGTACGCTCTGCACCTTAACATAGAAACTAGTTAAAGTTATTATGTGCACACAAGTATAAAACAAATAATAAAAAAAAACTTAATGTCAGGCCCAGGATATAAGCATCGATTCAGCTTTTTTTTGAGTTCACAAATATTCATAAAAAATGAAATGTTAAAACATTTTGTAAACAAAATTAAAACACATTTGTCAATTGTATTTGTGAATTTTTTTACAACAATTTCAAAATCGAATTTAGTGAATTTTTGGCTGATCATTGGTGGTTTTTGGTCATTTTTGGGTGCATCCTTCCTTGTAGCGTATAACCACTATATGGAGTCTTTAGCCAAGGGCCCACACTATTTAAATATCTATGTCACATTTCTCAATTGTATTTGTGAATTTATTTACAAGAATTTCAAAATCGAATTTAGTGAATTTTTGGCTGATTATTGGCGGTTTTTGGCCATTTTTAGGTGCATCCTTCCTTGTAGCGTATAACCACTATATGGAGTCTTTAGCCAAGGGCCCACACTATTCAAATATCTATGTCACATTTCTCAATTGTATTTGTGAATTTATTTACTAGAATTTCAAAATCAAATTTAGTGAATTTTTGGCTGCTCATTGGCGGTTTTTGGCCATTTTTGGGTGCATCCTTCCTTGTAGCGTATAACCACTATATGGAGTCTTTAGCCAAGGGCCCACACTATTTAAATATATATGTATGTCACATTTCTCAATTGTATTTGTGAATTTTTTTACAAGAATTTCAAAATCGAATTTAGTGAATTTTTGGCTGATCATTGCCGGTTTTTGGCCATTTTTGGGTGCATCCTTCCTTGTAGCGTATAACCACTATATGGAGTCTTTAGCCAAGGGCCCACACTATTTATTTATCTATGTCACATTTCTCAATTGTATTTGTGAATTTATTTACAAGAATTTCAAAATCGAATTTAGTGAATTTTTGGCTGATTATTGGCGGATTTTGGCCATTTTTGGGTGCATCCTTCCTTGTAGCGTATAACCACTATATGGAGTCTTTAGCCAAGGGCCCACACTATTCAAATATCTATGTCACATTTCTCAATTGTATTTGTGAATTTTTTTACTAGAATTTCAAAATCAAATTTAGTGAATTTTTGGCTGATCATTGGCGGTTTTTGGCCATTTTTGGGTGCATCCTTCCTTGTAGCGTATAACCACTATATGGAGGCTTTAGCCAAGGGCCCACACTATTTAAATATCTATGTCACATTTCTCAATTGTATTTGTGATTTTTTTTACAAGAATTTCAAAATCGAATTTAGTGAATTTTTGGCTGATCATTGGCGGTTTTTGGCCATTTTTGGGTGCATCCTTCCTTGTAGCGTATAACCACTATATGGAGTCTTTAGCCAAGGGCCTACACTATTTAAATATCTATGTCACATTTCTCAATTGTATTTGTGAATTTTTTTTCAAGAATTTCAAAATCGAATTTAGTGAATTTTTGGATAATCATTGGCGGTTTGTGGCCATTTTTGGGTGCATCCTTCCTTGTAGCGTATAACCACTATATAGAGTCTTTAGCCAAGGGCCCACACTATTTAAATATCTATGTCACATTTCTCAATTGTATTTGTGAATTTTTTTACAAGAATTTCAAAATAGAATTTAGTGAATTTTTGGCTGCTCATGGGCGGTTTTTGGCCATTTTTGGGTGCATCCTTCCTTGTAGCGTATAACCACTATATGTAGTCTTTAGCCAAGGGCCCACACTATTTAAATATATATGTCACATTTCTCAATTGTATTTGTGAATTTTTTTACAAGAATTTCAAAATCGAATTTAGTGAATTTTTGGCTGATCATTGGCGGTTTTTGGCCATTTTTGGGTGCATCCTTCCTTGTAGCGTATAATCACTATATGGAGTCTTTAGCCAAGGGCCCACACTATTTAAATATCTATGTCACATTTCTCAGTTGTATTTGTGAATTTTTTTTTCAAGAATTTCAAAATCGAATTTAGTGAATTTTTGGATAATCATTGGCGGTTTGTGGCAATTTTTGGGTGCATCCTTCCTTGTAGCGTATAACCACTATATGGAGTCTTTAGCCAAGGGCCCACACTATTTAAATATCTATGTCACATTTCTCAATTGTATTTGTGAATTTTTTTTTCAAGAATTTCAAAATCGAATTTAGTGAATTTTTGGATAATCATTGGCGGTTTGTGGCCATTTTTGGGTGCATCCTTCCTTGTAGCGTATAACCACTATATGGAGTCTTTAGCCAAGGGCCCACACTATTTAAATATCTATGTCACATTTCTCAATTGTATTTGTGAATTTTTTTACAAGAATTTCAAAATCGAATTTAGTGAATTTTTGGATAATCATTGGCGGTTTGTGGCCATTTTTGGGTGCATCCTTCCTTGTAGCGTATAACCACTATATGGAGTCTTTAGCCAAGGGCCCACACTATTTAAATATCTATGTCACATTTCTCAATTGTATTTGTGAATTTTTTTACAAGAATTTCAAAATCGAATTTAGTGAATTTTTGGCTGCTCATTTTTTTTTTTTTTTTTTTTTTTTTAACTTGGACCAGCACTCAGGGGATGACCCCTACATATGCAATGCATTGTGCCGGAACTAGGAAAATTGGTTATAGGAAGGAGGATAAAGGGAGTAGTGTCTGTGGACGTTCGATTTGAATTTTCCCACATTAAAAGTAACAGGAAAGACCTCTGCAGGAAGTTTATTCCACATGCGAACTGTTCGGCTAAAGAACGAATTTTCTCTGTAATGCGTAGTGCGATCCACTGGCATATCAACCACAAATGGATGCGCTCTTAACGAAGAACGTGTTGTTCGTACAAATGAGCGGGTTTCGGGAATAAGTTCCCTGATTTCATTAGAGCACATTCCATTGTAGTAGCGATAAAACAGTGAAATACATCCCACATTGCGTCGATGCTCCAGTGAGTCAATAGAGTTGGCTACCCTACTGTCACCGATGAGCTTCTTCGCCCTCTCCTGTACCCGGTCGAGTAACTTCAAAATAGACTTTGAAGCACCGGCCCATACATGAGAGTTGTATTCCATTTTCGGTCGGATATAGGTGGTGTAAACATTAAGGAGATCAGATGGAGTGAAGTATCTCTTACACCGTCTTAGAAAGCCGAGGCACTTGAATGCTTCTTTTGAAACCTGAAAAATATGATCAGTCCATCGAACATCACATTTAATTTTCATGCCAAGAACATCAAGAGTTTCTGATTCCTCAATATCTACACCACCCATTATTACAGATGAAGCAGCATGATTGTACGTACATTTGTGTGTAAGCATACAACACTGGGTCTTGCGAGCATTAAATTCGACCCTATTCGCACGTCCCCATTCATGGATTGCTAAAAGATCGTTATTTATCGAATCATTCATATTTTGCCTCATTGCCGCGATCTCCGGCAGGCTTGGTCTGTTATTGAATGAATATGAATGGCACATGCTGCTGTCATCTGCAAAAGAGTAGATAGGATTGGAAGTTTGAAGTAGAAGGTCGTTTAAGAAAATAAGAAAAAGTGTGGGAGAAAGAACGGATCCTTGCGGTACCCCTGAATTAATCTTGAACTCGTTTGATGAGATCCCTTCTATAACAACTCGTATAGTGCGATCTCTGAGAAAGCTTGATATAAATCGAGAGAAGACATCACCGACACCAAAAGCAATAAGTTTTGACAGAAGTGCACCATGCCAAACTCTATCAAACGCCTTGGAAATATCTAGAGCCACCACCTTACTCTCGCCAAAATGGTGAATAGAATGACACCATCTTTCCGATAGAAAAGCCAGTAGGTCTCCCGTAGAGCGACCCCTACGAAATCCATACTGGCGGTCGCTAAGTAAGCTGTTGGACTCTAAATATCTCACAAGATGGAAGTTTACCATACTTTCCATAACTTTGGAAAGTGCTGAGCAAATTGCAATTGGGCGGTAATTTTCAGGGTTGTTAGCCTCTCCTTTTTTGGGGATTGGCGTTACATTAGCAACCTTCCAACACATTGGAAATTTACCAGCATGGTACAATGTACTGAAAAGGTTAGCTAACGGACGCGCTAGCGTCGAAGAGCACTGCTTCAAGACCAGTGCTGGAATACCATCCGGCCCAGGAGATTTATTTATGTTGAGATCTGCTAAAACCTTTTTAACTGCACGGGCTCGAAAGAATATTTTAGGCATAGTTACAGATACTCTTTCAAGCACGGGCAGTGGTTGAGTGCTTTCCGGCAAGTGGGAGTTACTTGCAAATAATTCAGCCAGAAGGTTAGCTTTATCAACCGGGTTAGTGAATACTTGATCATCCTTTAAAAGAGCTGGAATTGAGGAACTAGCATTATCCTTTACTCTTTTAACGAATGACCAAAAGCTCTTACTACCCCGAGGGGCATTAAGAACTTTAGCACGAAGGCACTGCTCGTACAAAGCTTTTTGCTGCCTTAATACTTTGGCACATGAAGATCTCGCCCTTTTGCGTAGCGAATCAGTATCGGCATTTTTGTTATTACGCCATATACTGAAAGCTTCCTCTCTGGATTTGACTGCATTTTTGCACGTCAGATTAAACCACGATTTCGCTCTAGGTTTAATGGATATTTGCTTAGATGGAATGAAAGCTTTCATTCCCTGCAAAATTACGCCTTCAACAATTTCCGCCATGGCATTGACATTATTGTCTAAGAAACAAAGCTTCCAGTTAAAATGCCTAAAGAATGCGTTGAGCTCAGCCCAACGAGCCTTTTCGTATATGTATTTTGTACGTTTCGTAGCTGTTTGAGAAACGTTGTGAAGTTCTGAAGTCAAAAAGGAGGCGGAAATGGTGCAATGGTCCGAGTTACCGAGAGGTGCATTTACGCTCACTTCATACTTTTGAGGGTGTGAAGTTAGAAACAGGTCAAGAGTATTGTGTTGGTGGTTTTTGGCCATTTTTGGGTGCATCCTTCCTTGTAGCGTATAACCACTATATGGAGTCTTTAGCCAAGGGCCCACACTATTTAAATATATATGTCACATTTCTCAATTGTATTTGTGAATTTTTTTACAAGAATTTCAAAATCGAATTTAGTGAATTTTTGGCTGATCATTGGCGGTTTTTGGCCATTTTTGGGTGCATCCTTCCTTGTAGCGTATAACCACTATATGGAGTCTTTAGCCAATGGCCCACACTATTTTAATATCTATGTCACATTTCTCAATTGTATTTGTGAATTTTTTTACAAGAATTTCAAAATCGAATTTAGAGAATTTTTGGCTGATCATTGGCGGTTTTTGGCCATTTTTGGGTGCATCCTTCCTTGTAGCGTATAACCACTATATGGAGGCTTTAGCCAAGGGCCCACACTATTTAAATATCTATGTCACATTTCTCAATTGTATTTGTGATTTTTTTTTACAAGAATTTCAAAATCGAATTTAGAGAATTTTTGGCTGATCATTGGCGGTTTTTGGCCATTTTTGGGTGCATCCTTCCTTGTAGGGTATAACCACTATATGGAGGCTTTAGCCAAGGGCCCACACTATTTAAATATCTATGTCACATTTCTCAATTGTATTTGTGATTTTTTTTTACAAGAATTTCAAAATCGAATTTAGTGAATTTTTGGCTGATCATTGCCGGTTTTTGGCCATTTTTGGGTGCATCCTTCCTTGTAGCGTATAACCACTATATGGAGTCTTTAGCCAAGGGCCCACACTATTTAAATATCTATGTCACATTTCTCAATTGTATTTGTGATTTTTTTTACAAGAATTTCAAAATCGAATTTAGTGAATTTTTGGCTGATCATTGGCGGTTTTTGGCCATTTTTGGGTGCATCCTTCTTTGTAGCGTATAACCACTATATGGAGTCTTTAGCCAAGGGCCCACACTATTTAAATATCTATGTCACATTTCTCAATTGTATTTGTGAATTTTTTTACAAGAATTTCAAAATCGAATTTAGAGAATTTTTGGCTGATCATTGGCGGTTTTTGGCCATTTTTGGGTGCATCCTTCCTTGTAGCGTATAACCACTATATGGAGGCTTTAGCCAAGGGCCCACACTATTTAAATATCTATGTCACATTTCTCAATTGTATTTGTGATTTTTTTTTACAAGAATTTCAAAATCGAATTTAGAGAATTTTTGGCTGATCATTGGCGGTTTTTGGCCATTTTTGGGTGCATCCTTCCTTGTAGGGTATAACCACTATATGGAGGCTTTAGCCAAGGGCCCACACTATTTAAATATCTATGTCACATTTCTCAATTGTATTTGTGATTTTTTTTTACAAGAATTTCAAAATCGAATTTAGTGAATTTTTGGCTGATCATTGCCGGTTTTTGGCCATTTTTGGGTGCATCCTTCCTTGTAGCGTATAACCACTATATGGAGTCTTTAGCCAAGGGCCCACACTATTTAAATATCTATGTCACATTTCTCAATTGTATTTGTGATTTTTTTTACAAGAATTTCAAAATCGAATTTAGTGAATTTTTGGCTGATCATTGGCGGTTTTTGGCCATTTTTGGGTGCATCCTTCTTTGTAGCGTATAACCACTATATGGAGTCTTTAGCCAAGGGCCCACACTATTTAAATATCTATGTCACATTTCTCAATTGTATTTGTGAATTTTTTTACTAGAATTTCAAAATCAAATTTAGTGAATTTTTGGCTGATCATTGGCGGTTTTTGGCCATTTTTGGGTGCATCCTTCCTTGTAGCGTATAACCACTATATGGAGTCTTTAGCCAAGGGCCCACACTATTTAAATATATATGTCACATTTCTCAATTGTATTTGTGAATTTTTTTACAAGAATTTCAAAATCGAATTTAGTGAATTTTTGGCTGATTATTGGCGGTTTTTGGCCATTTTTGGGTGCATCCTTCCTTGTAGCGTATAACCACTATATGGAGTCTTTAGCCAAGGGCCCACACTATTTAAATATCTATGTCACATTTCTCAATTGTATTTGTGAATTTTTTTACTAGAATTTCAAAATCAAATTTAGTGAATTTTTGGCTGATCATTGGCGGTTTTTGGCCATTTTTGGGTGCATCCTTCCTTGTAGCGTATAACCACTATATGGAGTCTTTAGCCAAGGGCCCACACTATTTAAATATCTATGTCACATTTCTCAATTGTATTTGTGAATTTTTTTACTAGAATTTCAAAATCAAATTTAGTGAATTTTTGGCTGATCATTGGCGGTTTTTGGCCATTTTTGGGTGCATCCTTCCTTGTAGCGTATAACCACTATATGGAGTCTTTAGCCAAGGGCCCACACTATTTAAATATATATGTCACATTTCTCAATTGTATTTGTGAATTTTTTTACAAGAATTTCAAAATCGAATTTAGTGAATTTTTGGCTGATTATTGGCGGTTTTTGGCCATTTTTGGGTGCATCCTTCCTTGTAGCGTATAACCACTATATGGAGTCTTTAGCCAAGGGCCCACACTATTTAAATATCTATGTCACATTTCTCAATTGTATTTGTGAATTTTTTTACTAGAATTTCAAAATCAAATTTAGTGAATTTTTGGCTGATCATTGGCGGTTTTTGGCCATTTTTGGGTGCATCCTTCCTTGTAGGGTATAACCACTATATGGAGTCTTTAGCCAAGGGCCCACACTATTTAAATATCTATGTCACATTTCTCAATTGTATTTGTGATTTTTTTACAAGAATTTCAAAATCGAATTTAGAGAATTTTTGGCTGATCATTGGCGGTTTTTGGCCATTTTTGGGTGCATCCTTCCTTGTAGGGTATAACCACTATATGGAGTCTTTAGCCAAGGGCCCACACTATTTAAATATCTATGTCACATTTCTCAATTGTATTTGTGATTTTTTTTTACAAGAATTTCAAAATCGAATTTAGTGAATTTTTGGCTGATCATTGCCGGTTTTTGGCCATTTTTGGGTGCATCCTTCCTTGTAGCGTATAACCACTATATGGAGTCTTTAGCCAAGGGCCCACACTATTTAAATATCTATGTCACATTTCTCAATTGTATTTGTGATTTTTTTTACAAGAATTTCAAAATCGAATTTAGTGAATTTTTGGCTGATCATTGGCGGTTTTTGGCCATTTTTGGGTGCATCCTTCTTTGTAGCGTATAACCACTATATGGAGTCTTTAGCCAAGGGCCCACACTATTTAAATATCTATGTCACATTTCTCAATTGTATTTGTGAATTTTTTTACTAGAATTTCAAAATCAAATTTAGTGAATTTTTGGCTGATCATTGGCGGTTTTTGGCCATTTTTGGGTGCATCCTTCCTTGTAGCGTATAACCACTATATGGAGTCTTTAGCCAAGGGCCCACACTATTTAAATATCTATGTCACATTTCTCAATTGTATTTGTGAATTTTTTTACTAGAATTTCAAAATCAAATTTAGTGAATTTTTGGCTGATCATTGGCGGTTTTTGGCCATTTTTGGGTGCATCCTTCCTTGTAGCGTATAACCACTATATGGAGTCTTTAGCCAAGGGCCCACACTATTTAAATATCTATGTCACATTTCTCAATTGTATTTGTGAATTTTTTTACTAGAATTTCAAAATCAAATTTAGTGAATTTTTGGCTGATCATTGGCGGTTTTTGGCCATTTTTGGGTGCATCCTTCCTTGTAGCGTATAACCACTATATGGAGTCTTTAGCCAAGGGCCCACACTATTTAAATATATATGTCACATTTCTCAATTGTATTTGTGAATTTTTTTACAAGAATTTCAAAATCGAATTTAGTGAATTTTTGGCTGATTATTGGCGGTTTTTGGCCATTTTTGGGTGCATCCTTCCTTGTAGCGTATAACCACTATATGGAGTCTTTAGCCAAGGGCCCACACTATTTAAATATATATGTCATATTTCTCAATTGTATTTGTGAATTTTTTTACAAGAATTTCAAAATCGAATTTAGTGAATTTTTGGCTGATTATTGGCGGTTTTTGGCCATTTTTGGGTGCATCCTTCCTTGTAGCGTATAACCACTATATGGAGTCTTTAGCCAAGGGCCCACACTATTTAAATATATATGTCATATTTCTCAATTGTATTTGTGAATTTTTTTACAAGAATTTCAAAATCGAATTTAGTGAATTTTTGGCTGATTATTGGCGGTTTTTGGCCATTTTTGGGTGCATCCTTCCTTGTAGCGTATAACCACTATATGGAGTCTTTAGCCAAGGGCCCACACTATTTAAATATCTATGTCACATTTCTCAATTGTATTTGTGATTTTTTTTACAAGAATTTCAAAATCGAATTTAGTGAATTTTTGGCTGATTATTGGCGGTTTTTGGCCATTTTTAGGTGCATCCTTCCTTGTAGCGTATAACCACTATATGGAGGCTTTAGCCAAGGGCCCACACTATTTAAATATCTATGTCACATTTCTCAATTGTATTTGTGATTTTTTTTACAAGAATTTCAAAATCGAATTTAGTGAATTTTTGGCTGATCATTGCCGGTTTTTGGCCATTTTTGGGTGCATCCTTCCTTGTAGCGTATAACCACTATATGGAGTCTTTACCAAGGGCCCACACTATTTAAATATCTATGTCACATTTCTCAATTGTATTTGTGAACTTTTTTACAAGAATTTCAAAATCGAATTTGGTGAATTTTTGGCTGATCATTGGCAGTTTTTGGCCATTTTTGGGTGCATCCTTCCTTGTAGCGTATAACCACTATATGGAGTCTTTAGCCAAGGGCCCACACTATTTAAATATCTATGTCACATTTCTCAATTGTATTTGTGAATTTTTTTACAAGAATTTCAAAATCGAATTTAGTGAATTTTTGGCTGATTATTGGCGGTTTTTGGCCATTTTTGGGTGCATCCTTCCTTGTAGCGTATAACCACTATATGGAGTCTTTAGCCAAGGGCCCACACTATTTAAATATATATGTCATATTTCTCAATTGTATTTGTGAATTTTTTTACAAGAATTTCAAAATCGAATTTAGTGAATTTTTGGCTGATTATTGGCGGTTTTTGGCCATTTTTGGGTGCATCCTTCCTTGTAGCGTATAACCACTATATGGAGTCTTTAGCCAAGGGCCCACACTATTTAAATATCTATGTCACATTTCTCAATTGTATTTGTGATTTTTTTTACAAGAATTTCAAAATCGAATTTAGTGAATTTTTGGCTGATTATTGGCGGTTTTTGGCCATTTTTAGGTGCATCCTTCCTTGTAGCGTATAACCACTATATGGAGGCTTTAGCCAAGGGCCCACACTATTTAAATATCTATGTCACATTTCTCAATTGTATTTGTGATTTTTTTTACAAGAATTTCAAAATCGAATTTAGTGAATTTTTGGCTGATCATTGCCGGTTTTTGGCCATTTTTGGGTGCATCCTTCCTTGTAGCGTATAACCACTATATGGAGTCTTTACCAAGGGCCCACACTATTTAAATATCTATGTCACATTTCTCAATTGTATTTGTGAACTTTTTTACAAGAATTTCAAAATCGAATTTGGTGAATTTTTGGCTGATCATTGGCGGTTTTTGGCCATTTTTGGGTGCATCCTTCCTTGTAGCGTATAACCACTATATGGAGTCTTTAGCCAAGGGCCCACACTATTTAAATATCTATGTCACATTTCTCAATTGTATTTGTGAACTTTTTTACAAGAATTTCAAAATCGAATTTGGTGAATTTTTGGCTGATCATTGGCGGTTTTTGGCCATTTTTGGGTGCATCCTTCCTTGTAGCGTATAACCACTATATGGAGTCTTTACCAAGGGCCCACACTATTTAAATATCTATGTCACATTTCTCAATTGTATTTGTGATTTTTTTTACAAGAATTTCAAAATCGAATTTAGTGAATTTTTGGCTGATCATTGCCGGTTTTTGGCCATTTTTGGGTGCATCCTTCCTTGTAGCGTATAACCACTATATGGAGTCTTTAGCCAAGGGCCCACACTATTTAAATATCTATGTCACATTTCTCAATTGTATTTGTGAATTTTTTTACAAGAATTTCAAAATCGAATTTAGTGAATTTTTGGCTGATCATTGCCGGTTTTTGGCCATTTTTGGGTGCATCCTTCCTTGTAGCGTATAACCACTATATGGAGGCTTTAGCCAAGGGCCCACACTATTTAAATATCTATGTCACATTTCTCAATTGTATTTGTGATTTTTTTTACAAGAATTTCAAAATCGAATTTAGTGAATTTTTGGCTGATCATTGCCGGTTTTTGGCCATTTTTGGGTGCATCCTTCCTTGTAGCGTATAACCACTATATGGAGTCTTTAGCCAAGGGCCCACACTATTTAAATATCTATGTCACATTTCTCAATTGTATTTGTGAACTTTTTTACAAGAATTTCAAAATCGAATTTGGTGAATTTTTGGCTGATCATTGGCGGTTTTTGGCCATTTTTGGGTGCATCCTTCCTTGTAGCGTATAACCACTATATGGAGTCTTTAGCCAAGGGCCCACACTATTTAAATATCTATGTCACATTTCTCAATTGTATTTGTGAATTTTTTTACAAAAATTTCAAAATCGAATTTAGTGAATTTTTGGATAATCATTGGCGGTTTGTGGCCATTTTTGGGTGCATCCTTCCTTGTAGCGTATAACCACTATATGGAGTCTTTAGCCAAGGGCCCACACTATTTAAATATCTATGTCACATTTCTCAATTGTATTTGTGAATTTTTTTACAAGAATTTCAAAATCGAATTTAGTGAATTTTTGGCTGATCATTGCCGGTTTTTGGCCATTTTTGGGTGCATCCTTCCTTGTAGCGTATAACCACTATATGGAGTCTTTAGCCAAGGGCCCACACTATTCAAATATCTATGTCACATTTCTCAATTGTATTTGTGAATTTTTTTACTAGAATTTCAAAATCAAATTTAGTGAATTTTTGGCTGCTCATTGGCGGTTTTTGGCCATTTTTGGGTGCATCCTTCCTTGTAGCGTATAACCACTATATGGAGTCTTTAGCCAAGGGCCCACACTATTTAAATATATATGTCACATTTCTCAATTGTATTTGTGAATTTTTTTTACAAGAATTTCAAAATCGAATTTAGTGAATTTTTGGCTGATCATTGGTGGTATTTGGCCATTTTTGGGTGCATCCTTCCTTGTAGCGTATAACCACTATATGGAGTCTTTAGCCAAGGGCCCACACTATTTAAATATCTATGTCACATTTCTCAATTGTATTTGTGAATTTTTTTTACAAGAATTTCAAAATCGAATTTAGTGAATTTTTGGCTGATCATTGGTGGTATTTGGCCATTTTTGGGTGCATCCTTCCTTGTAGCGTATAACCACTATATGGAGTCTTTAGCCAAGGGCCCACACTATTTAAATATATATGTCACATTTCTCAATTGTATTTGTGAATTTTTTTTTACAAGAATTTCAAAATCGAATTTAGTGAATTTTTGGCTGATCATTGGCGATTTTTGGCCATTTTTGGGTGCATCCTTCCTTGTAGCGTATAACCACTATATGGAGTCTTTAGCCAAGGGCCCACACTATTCAAATATCTATGTCACATTTCTCAATTGTATTTGTGAATTTTTTTACTAGAATTTCAAAATCAAATTTAGTGGATTTTTGGCTGCTCATTGGCGGTTTTTGGCCATTTTTGGGTGCATCCTTCCTTGTAGCGTATAACCACTATATGGAGTCTTTAGCCAAGGGCCCACACTATTTAAATATCTATGTCACATTTCTCAATTGTATTTGTGAATTTATTTACAAGAATTTCAAAATCGAATTTAGTGAATTTTTGGCTGATTATTGGCGGTTTTTGGCCATTTTTGGGTGCATCCTTCCTTGTAGCGTATAACCACTATATGGAGTCTTTAGCCAAGGGCCCACACTATTTAAATATCTATGTCACATTTCTCAATTGTATTTGTGAATTTTTTTTACAAGAATTTCAAAATCGAATTTAGTGAATTTTTGGCTGATCATTGGCGATTTTTGGCCATTTTTGGGTGCATCCTTCCTTGTAGCGTATAACCACTATATGGAGTCTTTAGCCAAGGGCCCACACTATTTAAATATATATGTCACATTTCTCAATTGTATTTGTGAATTTATTTACAAGAATTTCAAAATCGAATTTAGTGAATTTTTGGCTGATTATTGGCGGTTTTTGGCCATTTTTGGGTGCATCCTTCCTTGTAGCGTATAACCACTATATGGAGTCTTTAGCCAAGGGCCCACATTATTCAAATATCTATGTCACATTTCTCAATTGTATTTGTGAATTTTTTTACTAGAATTTCAAAATCAAATTTAGTGAATTTTTGGCTGCTCATTGGCGGTTTTTGGCCATTTTTGGGTGCATCCTTCCTTGTAGCGTATAACCACTATATGGAGTCTTTAGCCAAGGGCCCACACTATTTAAATATCTATGTCACATTTCTCAATTGTATTTGTGAATTTATTTACAAGAATTTCAAAATCGAATTTAGTGAATTTTTGGCTGATCATTGGCGATTTTTGGCCATTTTTGGGTGCATCCTTCCTTGTAGCGTATAACCACTATATGGAGTCTTTAGCCAAGGGCCCACACTATTTAAATATCTATGTCACATTTCTCAATTGTATTTGTGATTTTTTTTACAAGAATTTCAAAATCGAATTTAGTGAATTTTTGGCTGATCATTGCCGGTTTTTGGCCATTTTTGGGTGCATCCTTCCTTGTAGCGTATAACCACTATATGGAGTCTTTAGCCAAGGGCCCACACTATTTAAATATCTATGTCACATTTCTCAATTGTATTTGTGAACTTTTTTACAAGAATTTCAAAATCGAATTTGGTGAATTTTTGGCTGATCATTGGCGGTTTTTGGCCATTTTTGGGTGCATCCTTCCTTGTAGCGTATAACCACTATATGGAGTCTTTAGCCAAGGGCCCACACTATTTAAATATCTATGTCACATTTCTCAATTGTATTTGTGAATTTTTTTACAAAAATTTCAAAATCGAATTTAGTGAATTTTTGGATAATCATTGGCGGTTTGTGGCCATTTTTGGGTGCATCCTTCCTTGTAGCGTATAACCACTATATGGAGTCTTTAGCCAAGGGCCCACACTATTTAAATATCTATGTCACATTTCTCAATTGTATTTGTGAATTTTTTTACAAGAATTTCAAAATCGAATTTAGTGAATTTTTGGCTGATCATTGCCGGTTTTTGGCCATTTTTGGGTGCATCCTTCCTTGTAGCGTATAACCACTATATGGAGTCTTTAGCCAAGGGCCCACACTATTTAAATATCTATGTCACATTTCTCAATTGTATTAGTGAATTTTTTTTACAAGAATTTCAAAATCGAATTTAGTGAATTTTTGGCTGATCATTGGCGATTTTTGGCCATTTTTGGGTGCATCCTTCCTTGTAGCGTATAACCACTATATGGAGTCTTTAGCCAAGGGCCTACACTATTTAAATATCTATGTCACATTTCTCAATTGTATTTGTGAATTTTTTTACAAGAATTTCAAAATCGAATTTAGTGAATTTTTGGCTGATCATTGCCGGTTTTTGGCCATTTTTGGGTGCATCCTTCCTTGTAGCGTATAACCACTATATGGAGGCTTTAGCCAAGGGCCCACACTATTTAAATATCTATGTCACATTTCTCAATTGTATTTGTGATTTTTTTTACAAGAATTTCAAAATCGAATTTAGTGAATTTTTGGCTGATCATTGCCGGTTTTTGGCCATTTTTGGGTGCATCCTTCCTTGTAGCGTATAACCACTATATGGAGTCTTTAGCCAAGGGCCCACACTATTTAAATATCTATGTCACATTTCTCAATTGTATTTGTGAACTTTTTTACAAGAATTTCAAAATCGAATTTGGTGAATTTTTGGCTGATCATTGGCGGTTTTTGGCCATTTTTGGGTGCATCCTTCCTTGTAGCGTATAACCACTATATGGAGTCTTTAGCCAAGGGCCCACACTATTTAAATATCTATGTCACATTTCTCAATTGTATTTGTGAATTTTTTTACAAAAATTTCAAAATCGAATTTAGTGAATTTTTGGATAATCATTGGCGGTTTGTGGCCATTTTTGGGTGCATCCTTCCTTGTAGCGTATAACCACTATATGGAGTCTTTAGCCAAGGGCCCACACTATTTAAATATCTATGTCACATTTCTCAATTGTATTTGTGAATTTTTTTACAAGAATTTCAAAATCGAATTTAGTGAATTTTTGGCTGATCATTGCCGGTTTTTGGCCATTTTTGGGTGCATCCTTCCTTGTAGCGTATAACCACTATATGGAGTCTTTAGCCAAGGGCCCACACTATTCAAATATCTATGTCACATTTCTCAATTGTATTTGTGAATTTTTTTACTAGAATTTCAAAATCAAATTTAGTGAATTTTTGGCTGCTCATTGGCGGTTTTTGGCCATTTTTGGGTGCATCCTTCCTTGTAGCGTATAACCACTATATGGAGTCTTTAGCCAAGGGCCCACACTATTTAAATATCTATGTCACATTTCTCAATTGTATTAGTGAATTTTTTTTACAAGAATTTCAAAATCGAATTTAGTGAATTTTTGGCTGATCATTGGCGATTTTTGGCCATTTTTGGGTGCATCCTTCCTTGTAGCGTATAACCACTATATGGAGTCTTTAGCCAAGGGCCTACACTATTTAAATATCTATGTCACATTTCTCAATTGTATTTGTGAATTTTTTTACAAGAATTTCAAAATCGAATTTAGTGAATTTTTGGCTGATCATTGCCGGTTTTTTGCCATTTTTGGGTGCATCCTTCCTTGTAGCGTATAACCACTATATGGAGTCTTTAGCCAAGGGCCCACACTATTCAAATATCTATGTCACATTTCTCAATTGTATTTGTGAATTTTTTTACTAGAATTTCAAAATCAAATTTAGTGAATTTTTGGCTGCTCATTGGCGGTTTTTGGCCATTTTTGGGTGCATCCTTCCTTGTAGCGTATAACCACTATATGGAGTCTTTAGCCAAGGGCCCACACTATTTAAATATCTATGTCACATTTCTCAATTGTATTTGTGAATTTATTTACAAGAATTTCAAAATCGAATTTAGTGAATTTTTGGCTGATTATTGGCGGTTTTTGGCCATTTTTGGGTGCATCCTTCCTTGTAGCGTATAACCACTATATGGAGTCTTTAGCCAAGGGCCCACACTATTTAAATATCTATGTCACATTTCTCAATTGTATTTGTGAATTTTTTTTACAAGAATTTCAAAATCGAATTTAGTGAATTTTTGGCTGATCATTGGCGATTTTTGGCCATTTTTGGGTGCATCCTTCCTTGTAGCGTATAACCACTATATGGAGTCTTTAGCCAAGGGCCCACACTATTTAAATATATATGTCACATTTCTCAATTGTATTTGTGAATTTATTTACAAGAATTTCAAAATCGAATTTAGTGAATTTTTGGCTGATTATTGGCGGTTTTTGGCCATTTTTGGGTGCATCCTTCCTTGTAGCGTATAACCACTATATGGAGTCTTTAGCCAAGGGCCCACATTATTCAAATATCTATGTCACATTTCTCAATTGTATTTGTGAATTTTTTTACTAGAATTTCAAAATCAAATTTAGTGAATTTTTGGCTGCTCATTGGCGGTTTTTGGCCATTTTTGGGTGCATCCTTCCTTGTAGCGTATAACCACTATATGGAGTCTTTAGCCAAGGGCCCACACTATTTAAATATCTATGTCACATTTCTCAATTGTATTTGTGAATTTATTTACAAGAATTTCAAAATCGAATTTAGTGAATTTTTGGCTGATCATTGGCGATTTTTGGCCATTTTTGGGTGCATCCTTCCTTGTAGCGTATAACCACTATATGGAGTCTTTAGCCAAGGGCCCACACTATTTAAATATCTATGTCACATTTCTCAATTGTATTTGTGATTTTTTTTACAAGAATTTCAAAATCGAATTTAGTGAATTTTTGGCTGATCATTGCCGGTTTTTGGCCATTTTTGGGTGCATCCTTCCTTGTAGCGTATAACCACTATATGGAGTCTTTAGCCAAGGGCCCACACTATTTAAATATCTATGTCACATTTCTCAATTGTATTTGTGAACTTTTTTACAAGAATTTCAAAATCGAATTTGGTGAATTTTTGGCTGATCATTGGCGGTTTTTGGCCATTTTTGGGTGCATCCTTCCTTGTAGCGTATAACCACTATATGGAGTCTTTAGCCAAGGGCCCACACTATTTAAATATCTATGTCACATTTCTCAATTGTATTTGTGAATTTTTTTACAAAAATTTCAAAATCGAATTTAGTGAATTTTTGGATAATCATTGGCGGTTTGTGGCCATTTTTGGGTGCATCCTTCCTTGTAGCGTATAACCACTATATGGAGTCTTTAGCCAAGGGCCAACACTATTTAAATATCTATGTCACATTTCTCAATTGTATTTGTGAATTTTTTTACAAGAATTTCAAAATCGAATTTAGTGAATTTTTGGCTGATCATTGCCGGTTTTTGGCCATTTTTGGGTGCATCCTTCCTTGTAGCGTATAACCACTATATGGAGTCTTTAGCCAAGGGCCCACACTATTCAAATATCTATGTCACATTTCTCAATTGTATTTGTGAATTTTTTTACTAGAATTTCAAAATCAAATTTAGTGAATTTTTGGCTGCTCATTGGCGGTTTTTGGCCATTTTTGGGTGCATCCTTCCTTGTAGCGTATAACCACTATATGGAGTCTTTAGCCAAGGGCCCACACTATTTAAATATCTATGTCACATTTCTCAATTGTATTAGTGAATTTTTTTTACAAGAATTTCAAAATCGAATTTAGTGAATTTTTGGCTGATCATTGGCGATTTTTGGCCATTTTTGGGTGCATCCTTCCTTGTAGCGTATAACCACTATATGGAGTCTTTAGCCAAGGGCCTACACTATTTAAATATCTATGTCACATTTCTCAATTGTATTTGTGAATTTTTTTACAAGAATTTCAAAATCGAATTTAGTGAATTTTTGGCTGATCATTGCCGGTTTTTTGCCATTTTTGGGTGCATCCTTCCTTGTAGCGTATAACCACTATATGGAGTCTTTAGCCAAGGGCCCACACTATTCAAATATCTATGTCACATTTCTCAATTGTATTTGTGAATTTTTTTACTAGAATTTCAAAATCAAATTTAGTGAATTTTTGGCTGCTCATTGGCGGTTTTTGGCCATTTTTGGGTGCATCCTTCCTTGTAGCGTATAACCACTATATGGAGTCTTTAGCCAAGGGCCCACACTATTTAAATATCTATGTCACATTTCTCAATTGTATTTGTGAATTTATTTACAAGAATTTCAAAATCGAATTTAGTGAATTTTTGGCTGATTATTGGCGGTTTTTGGCCATTTTTGGGTGCATCCTTCCTTGTAGCGTATAACCACTATATGGAGTCTTTAGCCAAGGGCCCACACTATTTAAATATCTATGTCACATTTCTCAATTGTATTTGTGAATTTTTTTTACAAGAATTTCAAAATCGAATTTAGTGAATTTTTGGCTGATCATTGGCGATTTTTGGCCATTTTTGGGTGCATCCTTCCTTGTAGCGTATAACCACTATATGGAGTCTTTAGCCAAGGGCCCACACTATTTAAATATATATGTCACATTTCTCAATTGTATTTGTGAATTTATTTACAAGAATTTCAAAATCGAATTTAGTGAATTTTTGGCTGATTATTGGCGGTTTTTGGCCATTTTTGGGTGCATCCTTCCTTGTAGCGTATAACCACTATATGGAGTCTTTAGCCAAGGGCCCACATTATTCAAATATCTATGTCACATTTCTCAATTGTATTTGTGAATTTTTTTACTAGAATTTCAAAATCAAATTTAGTGAATTTTTGGCTGCTCATTGGCGGTTTTTGGCCATTTTTGGGTGCATCCTTCCTTGTAGCGTATAACCACTATATGGAGTCTTTAGCCAAGGGCCCACACTATTTAAATATCTATGTCACATTTCTCAATTGTATTTGTGAATTTATTTACAAGAATTTCAAAATCGAATTTAGTGAATTTTTGGCTGATCATTGGCGATTTTTGGCCATTTTTGGGTGCATCCTTCCTTGTAGCGTATAACCACTATATGGAGTCTTTAGCCAAGGGCCCACACTATTTAAATATCTATGTCACATTTCTCAATTGTATTTGTGAATTTTTTTACTAGAATTTCAAAATCAAATTTAGTGAATTTTTGGCTGCTCATTGGCGGTTTTTGGCCATTTTTGGGTGCATCCTTCCTTGTAGCGTATAACCACTATATGGAGTCTTTAGCCAAGGGCCCACACTATTTAAATATCTATGTCACATTTCTCAATTGTATTTGTGAATTTTTTTTTACAAGAATTTCAAAATCGAATTTAGTGAATTTTTGGCTGATCATTGGCGATTTTTGGCCATTTTTGGGTGCATCCTTCCTTGTAGCGTATAACCACTATATGGAGTCTTTAGCCAAGGGCCCACACTATTTAAATATCTATGTCACATTTCTCAATTGTATTTGTGAATTTTTTTACAAGAATATCAAAATCGAATTTAGTGAATTTTTGGCTGATCATTGGTGGTTTTTGGTCATTTTTGGGTGCATCCTTCCTTGTAGCGTATAACCACTATATGGAGTCTTTAGCCAAGGGCCCACACTATTTAAATATCTATGTCACATTTCTCAATTGTATTTGTGAACTTTTTCACAAGAATTTCAAAATCGAATTTGGTGAATTTTTGGCTGATCATTGGCGGTTTTTGGCCATTTTTGGGTGCATCCTTCCTTGTAGCGTATAACCCTATATGGAGTCTTTAGCCAAGGGCTCACACTATTTAAATATCTATGTCACATTTCTCAATTGTATTTGTGAATTTTTTTACAAGAATTTCAAAATCGAATTTAGTGAATTTTTGCTGTTCATTGGCGGTTTTTGGCTTTTTTTTTTGAATTTTTTTACAAGAATTTCAAAATCGAATTTAGTGAATTTTTGGCTGATCATTGCCGGTTTTTGGCCATTTTTGGGTGCATCCTTCCTTGTAGCGTATAACCACTATATGGAGTCTTTAGCCAAGGGCCCACACTATTTAAATATCTATGTCACATTTCTCAATTGTATTTGTAAATTTTTTTTTACAAGAATTTCAAAATCGAATTTAGTGAATTTTTGGCTGATCATTGGCGGTTTTTGGCCATTTTTGGGTGCATCCTTCCTTGTAGCGTATAACCACTATATGGAGTCTTTAGCCAAGGGCCCACACTATTTAAATATCTATGTCACATTTCTCAATTGTATTTGTGAATTTTTTTACAAGAATATCAAAATCGAATTTAGTGAATTTTTGGCTGATCATTGGTGGTTTTTGGTCATTTTTGGGTGCATCCTTCCTTGTAGCGTATAACCACTATATGGAGTCTTTAGCCAAGGGCCCACACTATTTAAATATCTATGTCACATTTCTCAATTGTATTTGTGATTTTTTTTTACAAGAATTTCAAAATCGAATTTGGTGAATTTTTGGCTGATCATTGGCGGTTTTTGGCCATTTTTGGGTGCATCCTTCCTTGTAACGTATAACCACTATATGGAGTCTTTAGCCAAGGGCCCACACTATTTAAATATCTATGTCACATTTCTCAATTGTATTTGTGCATTTTTTTTACAAGAATTTCAAAATCGAATTTAGTGAATTTTTGGCTGATCATTGGCGATTTTTGGCCAGTTTTGGGTGCATCCTTCCTTGTAGCGTATAACCACTATATGGAGTCTTTAGCCAAGGGCCCACACTATTTAAATATCTATGTCACATTTCTCAATTGTATTTGTGAATTTTTTTTACAAGAATTTCAAAATCGAATTTAGTGAGTTTTTGGCTGATCATTGGCGGTTTTTGGCCATTTTTGGGTGCATCCTTCCTTGTAGCGTATAACCACTATATGGAGTCTTTAGCCAAGGGCCCACACTATTTAAATATCTATGTCACATTTCTCAATTGTATTTGTGAATTTTTTTTTACAAGAATTTCAAAATCGAATTTAGTGAATTTTTGGCTGATCATTGCCGGTTTTTGGCCAAGAATTTCAAAATCGAATTTGGTGAATTTTTGGCTGATCATTGGCGGTTTTTGGCCATTTTTGGGTGCATCCTTCCTTGTAGCGTATAACCACTATATGGAGGCTTTAGCCAAGGGCCCACACTATTTAAATATCTATGTCACATTTCTCAATTGTATTTGTGAATTTTTTTACTAGAATTTCAAAATCAAATTTAGTGAATTTTTGGATGATCATTGGCGGTTTTTGGCCATTTTTGGTGCATCCTTCCTTGTAGCGTATAACCACTATATGGAGTCTTTAGCCAAGGGCCCACACTATTTAAATATCTATGTCACATTTCTCAATTGTATTTGTGAATTTTTTTACAAGAATTTTAAAATCGAATTTAGTGAATTTTTGGCTGATCATTGGCGGTTTTTGGCCATTTTTGGGTGCATCCTTCCTTGTAGCGTATAACCACTATATGGAGTCTTTAGCCAATGGCCCACACTATTTAAATATCTATGTCACATTTCTCAATTGTATTTGTGAATTTATTTACAAGAATTTCAAAATCGAATTTAGTGAATTTTTGGCTGATTATTGGCGGTTTTTGGCCATTTTTGGGTGCATCCTTCCTTGTAGCGTATAACCACTATATGGAGTCTTTAGCCAAGGGCCCACACTATTTAAATATATATGTCACATTTCTCAATTGTATTTGTGAATTTATTTACAAGAATTTCAAAATCGAATTTAGTGAATTTTTGGCTGATCATTGGCGGTTTTTGGTCATTTTTGGGTGCATCCTTCCTTGTAGCGTATAACCACTATATGTAGGCTTTAGCCAAGGGCCCACACTATTTAAATATCTATGTCACATTTCTCAATTGTATTTGTGAATTTATTTACAAGAATTTCAAAATCGAATTTAGTGAATTTTTGGCTGATCATTGGCGGTTTTTGGCCATTTTTGGGTGCATCCTTCCTTGTTGCGTATAACCACTATATGGAGGCTTTAGACAAGGGCCCACACTATTTAAATATCTATGTCACATTTCTCAATTGTATTTGTGAATTTATTTACAAGAATTTCAAAATCGAATTTAGTGAATTTTTGGCTGACCATTGGCGGTTTTTGGCCATTTTTGGGTGCATCCTTCCTTGTAGCGTATAACCACTATATGGAGTCTTTAGCCAAGGGCTCACACTATTTAAATATCTATGTCATATTTCTCAATTGTATTTGTGAATTTTTTTACAAGAATTTCAAAATCGAATTTAGTGAATTTTTGCTGTTCATTGGCGGTTTTTGGCTTTTTTTTTGAATTTTTTTACAAGAATTTCAAAATCGAATTTAGTGAATTTTTGGCTGATCATTGGTGGTTTTTGGTAATTTTTGGGTGCATCCTTCCTTGTAGCGTATAACCACTATATGGAGTCTTTAGCCAAGGGCCCACACTATTTAAATATCTATGTCACATTTCTCAATTGTATTTGTGAACTTTTTCACAAGAATTTCAAAATCGAATTTGGTGAATTTTTGGCTGATCATTGGCGGTTTTTGGCCATTTTTGGGTGCATCCTTCCTTGTAGCGTATAACCACTATATGGAGTCTTTAGCCAAGGGCTCACACTATTTAAATATCTATGTCACATTTCTCAATTGTATTTGTGAATTTTTTTACAAGAATTTCAAAATCGAATTTAGTGAATTTTTGCTGTTCATTGGCGGTTTTTGGCTTTTTTTTTGAATTTTTTTACAAGAATTTCAAAATCGAATTTAGTGAATTTTTGGCTGATCATTGCCGGTTTTTGGCCATTTTTGGGTGCATCCTTCCTTGTAGCGTATAACCACTATATGGAGTCTTTAGCCAAGGGCCCACACTATTTAAATATCTATGTCACATTTCTCAATTGTATTTGTAAATTTTTTTTTACAAGAATTTCAAAATCGAATTTAGTGAATTTTTGGCTGATCATTGGCGGTTTTTGGCCATTTTTGGGTGCATCCTTCCTTGTAGCGTATAACCACTATATGGAGTCTTTAGCCAAGGGCCCACACTATTTAAATATCTATGTCACATTTCTCAATTGTATTTGTGAATTTTTTTACAAGAATTTCAAAATCGAATTTAGTGAATTTTTGGCTGATCATTGGTGGTTTTTGGTCATTTTTGGGTGCATCCTTCCTTGTAGCGTATAACCACTATATGGAGTCTTTAGCCAAGGGCCCACACTATTTAAATATCTATGTCACATTTCTCAATTGTATTTGTGATTTTTTTTACAAGAATTTCAAAATCGAATTTAGTGAATTTTTGGCTGATCATTGGTGGTTTTTGGTAATTTTTGGGTGCATCCTTCCTTGTAGCGTATAACCACTATATGGAGTCTTTAGCCAAGGGCCCACACTATTTAAATATCTATGTCACATTTCTCAATTGTATTTGTGAACTTTTTCACAAGAATTTCAAAATCGAATTTGGTGAATTTTTGGCTGATCATTGGCGGTTTTTGGCCATTTTTGGGTGCATCCTTCCTTGTAGCGTATAACCACTATAAGGAGTCTTTAGCCAAGGGCTCACACTATTTAAATATCTATGTCACATTTCTCAATTGTATTTGTGAATTTTTTTACAAGAATTTCAAAATCGAATTTAGTGAATTTTTGCTGTTCATTGGCGGTTTTTGGCTTTTTTTTTTAATTTTTTTACAAGAATTTCAAAATCGAATTTAGTGAATTTTTGGCTGATCATTGCCGGTTTTTGGCCATTTTTGGGTGCATCCTTCCTTGTAGCGTATAACCACTATATGGAGTCTTTAGCCAAGGGCCCACACTATTTAAATATCTATGTCACATTTCTCAATTGTATTTGTAAATTTTTTTTTACAAGAATTTCAAAATCGAATTTAGTGAATTTTTGGCTGATCATTGGCGGTTTTTGGCCATTTTTGGGTGCATCATTCCTTGTAGCGTATAACCACTATATGGAGTCTTTAGCCAAGGGCCCACACTATTTAAATATCTATGTCACATTTCTCAATTGTATTTGTGAATTTTTTTACAAGAATTTCAAAATCGAATTTAGTGAATTTTTGGCTGATCATTGGTGGTTTTTGGTCATTTTTGGGTGCATCCTTCCTTGTAGCGTATAACCACTATATGGAGTCTTTAGCCAAGGGCCCACACTATTTAAATATCTATGTCACATTTCTCAATTGTATTTGTGATTTTTTTTACAAGAATTTCAAAATCGAATTTGGTGAATTTTTGGCTGATCATTGGCGGTTTTTGGCCATTTTTGGGTGCATCCTTCCTTGTAACGTATAACCACTATATGGAGTCTTTAGCCAAGGGCCCACACTATTTAAATATCTATGTCACATTTCTCAATTGTATTTGTGCATTTTTTTTACAAGAATTTCAAAATCGAATTTAGTGAATTTTTGGCTGATCATTGGCGATTTTTGGCCATTTTTGGGTGCATCCTTCTTTGTAGCGTATAACCACTATATGGAGTCTTTAGCCAAGGGCCCACACTATTTAAATATCTGTCACATTTCTCAATTGTATTTGTGAATTTTTTTTACAAGAATTTCAAAATCGAATTTAGTGAATTTTTGGCTGATCATTGGCGGTTTTTGGCCATTTTTGGGTGCATCCTTCCTTGTAGCGTATAACCACTATATGGAGTCTTTAGCCAAGGGCCCACACTATTTAAATATCTATGTCACATTTCTCAATTGTATTTGTGAATTTTTTTTTACAAGAATTTCAAAATCGAATTTAGTGAATTTTTGGCTGATCATTGCCGGTTTTTGGCCAAGAATTTCAAAATCGAATTTGGTGAATTTTTGGCTGATCATTGGCGGTTTTTGGCCATTTTTGGGTGCATCCTTCCTTGTAGCGTATAACCACTATATGGAGGCTTTAGCCAAGGGCCCACACTATTTAAATATCTATGTCACATTTCTCAATTGTATTTGTGAATTTTTTTACTAGAATTTCAAAATCAAATTTAGTGAATTTTTGGATGATCATTGGCGGTTTTTGGCCATTTTTGGTGCATCCTTCCTTGTAGCGTATAACCTATGGAGTCTTTAGCCAAGGGCCCACACTATTTAAATATCTATGTCACATTTCTCAATTGTATTTGTGAATTTTTTTACAAGAATTTTAAAATCGAATTTAGTGAATTTTTGGCTGATCATTGGCGGTTTTTGGCCATTTTTGGGTGCATCCTTCCTTGTAGCGTATAACCACTATATGGAGTCTTTAGCCAATGGCCCACACTATTTAAATATCTATGTCACATTTCTCAATTGTATTTGTGAATTTATTTACAAGAATTTCAAAATCGAATTTAGTGAATTTTTGGCTGATTATTGGCGGTTTTTGGCCATTTTTGGGTGCATCCTTCCTTGTAGCGTATAACCACTATATGGAGTCTTTAGCCAATGGCCCACACTATTTAAATATCTATGTCACATTTCTCAATTGTATTTGTGAATTTATTTACAAGAATTTCAAAATCGAATTTAGTGAATTTTTGGCTGATTATTGGCGGTTTTTGGCCATTTTTGGGTGCATCCTTCCTTGTAGCGTATAACCACTATATGGAGTCTTTAGCCAAGGGCCCACACTATTTAAATATATATGTCACATTTCTCAATTGTATTTGTGAATTTATTTACAAGAATTTCAAAATCGAATTTAGTGAATTTTTGGCTGATTATTGGCGGTTTTTGGCCATTTTTGGGTGCATCCTTCCTTGTAGCGTATAACCACTATATGGAGGCTTTAGCCAAGGGCCCACACTATTTAAATATATATGTCACATTTCTCAATTGTATTTGTGAATTTATTTACAAGAATTTCAAAATCGAATTTAGTGAATTTTTGGCTGATTATTGGCGGTTTTTGGCCATTTTTGGGTGCATCCTTCCTTGTAGCGTATAACCACTATATGGAGGCTTTAGCCAAGGGCCCACACTATTTAAATATATATGTCACATTTCTCAATTGTATTTGTGAATTTATTTACAAGAATTTCAAAATCGAATTTAGTGAATTTTTGGCTGATTATTGGCGGTTTTTGGCCATTCTTGGGTGCATCCTTCCTTGTAGCGTATAACCACTATATGGAGTCTTTAGTCAAGGGCCCACACTATTTAAATATATATGTCACATTTCTCAATTGTATTTGTGAATTTATTTACAAGAATTTCAAAATCGAATTTAGTGAATTTTTGGCTGATTATTGGCGGTTTTTGGCCATTTTTGGGTGCATCCTTCCTTGTAGCGTATAACCACTATATGGAGGCTTTAGCCAAGGGCCCACACTATTTAAATATATATGTCACATTTCTCAATTGTATTTGTGAATTTATTTACAAGAATTTCAAAATCGAATTTAGTGAATTTTTGGCTGATTATTGGCGGTTTTTGGCCATTTTTGGGTGCATCCTTCCTTGTAGCGTATAACCACTATATGTAGGCTTTAGCCAAGGGCCCACACTATTTAAATATCTATGTCACATTTCTCAATTGTATTTGTGAATTTATTTACAAGAATTTCAAAATCGAATTTAGTGAATTTTTGGCTGACCATTGGCGGTTTTTGGCCATTTTTGGGTGCATCCTTCCTTGTAGCGTATAACCACTATATGGAGTCTTTAGCCAAGGGCCCACACTATTTAAATATCTATGTCACATTTCTCAATTGTATTTGTGAATTTATTTACAAGAATTTCAAAATCGAATTTAGTGAATTTTTGGCTGATCATTGGCGGTTTTTGGCCATTTTTGGGTGCATCCTTCCTTGTAGCGTATAACCACTATATGGAGGCTTTAGCCAAGGGCCCACACTATTTAAATATCTATGTCACATTTCTCAATTGTATTTGTGAATTTATTTACAAGAATTTCAAAATCGAATTTAGTGAATTTTTGGCTGATCATTGGCGGTTTTTGGCCATTTTTGGGTGCATCCTTCCTTGTAGCGTATAACCACTATATGGAGGCTTTAGCCAAGGGCCCACACTATTTAAATATCTATGTCACATTTCTCAATTGTATTTGTGAATTTATTTACAAGAATTTCAAAATCGAATTTAGTGAATTTTTGGCTGATCATTGGCGGTTTTTGGCCATTTTTGGGTGCATCCTTCCTTGTAGCGTATAACCACTATATGGAGGCTTTAGCCAAGGGCCCACACTATTTTAATATCTATGTCACATTTCTCAATTGTATTTGTGAATTTATTTACAAGAATTTCAAAATCGAATTTAGTGAATTTTTGGCTGATTATTGGCGGTTTTTGGCCATTTTTGGGTGCATCCTTCCTTGTAGCGTATAACCACTATATGGAGTCTTTAGCCAAGGGCCCACACTATTTAAATATATATGTCACATTTCTCAATTGTATTTGTGAATTTATTTACAAGAATTTCAAAATCGAATTTAGTGAATTTTTGGCTGATCATTGGCGGTTTTTGGCCATTTTTGGGTGCATCCTTCCTTGTAGCGTATAACCACTATATGTAGGCTTTAGCCAAGGGCCCACACTATTTAAATATCTATGTCACATTTCTCAATTGTATTTGTGAATTTATTTACAAGAATTTCAAAATCGAATTTAGTGAATTTTTGGCTGATCATTGGCGGTTTTTGGCCATTTTTGGGTGCATCCTTCCTTGTAGCGTATAACCACTATATGGAGGCTTTAGACAAGGGCCCACACTATTTAAATATATATGTCACATTTCTCAATTGTATTTGTGAATTTATTTACAAGAATTTCAAAATCGAATTTAGTGAATTTTTGGCTGACCATTGGCGGTTTTTGGCCATTTTTGGGTGCATCCTTCCTTGTAGCGTATAACCACTATATGGAGTCTTTAGCCAAGGGCTCACACTATTTAAATATCTATGTCATATTTCTCAATTGTATTTGTGAATTTTTTTACAAGAATTTCAAAATCGAATTTAGTGAATTTTTGCTGTTCATTGGCGGTTTTTGGCTTTTTTTTTGAATTTTTTTACAAGAATTTCAAAATCGAATTTAGTGAATTTTTGGCTGATCATTGCCGGTTTTTGGCCATTTTTGGGTGCATCCTTCCTTGTAGCGTATAACCACTATATGGAGTCTTTAGCCAAGGGCCCACACTATTTAAATATCTATGTCACATTTCTCAATTGTATTTGTAAATTTTTTTTTACAAGAATTTCAAAATCGAATTTAGTGAATTTTTGGCTGATCATTGGCGGTTTTTGGCCATTTTTGGGTGCATCCTTCCTTGTAGCGTATAACCACTATATGGAGTCTTTAGCCAAGGGCCCACACTATTTAAATATCTATGTCACATTTCTCAATTGTATTTGTGAATTTTTTTACAAGAATTTCAAAATCGAATTTAGTGAATTTTTGGCTGATCATTGGTGGTTTTTGGTCATTTTTGGGTGCATCCTTCCTTGTAGCGTATAACCACTATATGGAGTCTTTAGCCAAGGGCCCACACTATTTAAATATCTATGTCACATTTCTCAATTGTATTTGTGATTTTTTTTACAAGAATTTCAAAATCGAATTTAGTGAATTTTTGGCTGATCATTGGTGGTTTTTGGTCATTTTTGGGTGCATCCTTCCTTGTAGCGTATAACCACTATATGGAGTCTTTAGCCAAGGGCCCACACTATTTAAATATCTATGTCACATTTCTCAATTGTATTTGTGAATTTTTTTACAAGAATTTCAAAATCGAATTTAGTGAATTTTTGGCTGATCATTGGTGGTTTTTGGTCATTTTTGGGTGCATCCTTCCTTGTAGCGTATAACCACTATATGGAGTCTTTAGCCAAGGGCCCACACTATTTAAATATCTATGTCACATTTCTCAATTGTATTTGTGATTTTTTTTACAAGAATTTCAAAATCGAATTTAGTGAATTTTTGGCTGATCATTGGCGATTTTTGGCCATTTTTGGGTGCATCCTTCCTTGTAGCGTATAACCACTATATGGAGTCTTTAGCCAAGGGCCCACACTATTTAAATATCTATGTCACATTTCTCAATTGTATTTGTGAATTTTTTTTACAAGAATTTCAAAATCGAATTTAGTGAATTTTTGGCTGATCATTGGCGGTTTTTGGCCATTTTTGGGTGCATCCTTCCTTGTAGCGTATAACCACTATATGGAGTCTTTAGCCAAGGGCCCACACTATTTAAATATCTATGTCACATTTCTCAATTGTATTTGTGAATTTTTTTTTACAAGAATTTCAAAATCGAATTTAGTGAATTTTTGGCTGATCATTGCCGGTTTTTGGCCAAGAATTTCAAAATCGAATTTGGTGAATTTTTGGCTGATCATTGGCGGTTTTTGGCCATTTTTGGGTGCATCCTTCCTTGTAGCGTATAACCACTATATGGAGGCTTTAGCCAAGGGCCCACACTATTTAAATATCTATGTCACATTTCTCAATTGTATTTGTGAATTTTTTTACTAGAATTTCAAAATCAAATTTAGTGAATTTTTGGATGATCATTGGCGGTTTTTGGCCATTTTTGGTGCATCCTTCCTTGTAGCGTATAACCACTATATGGAGTCTTTAGCCAAGGGCCCACACTATTTAAATATCTATGTCACATTTCAAAATTGTATTTGTGAATTTATTTACAAGAATTTCAAAATCGAATTTAGTGAATTTTTGGCTGATTATTGGCGGTTTTTGGCCATTTTTGGGTGCATCCTTCCTTGTAGCGTATAACCACTATATGGAGTCTTTAGCCAATGGCCCACACTATTTAAATATCTATGTCACATTTCTCAATTGTATTTGTGAATTTATTTACAAGAATTTCAAAATCGAATTTAGTGAATTTTTGGCTGATCATTGGCGGTTTTTGGCCATTTTTGGGTGCATCCTTCCTTGTAGCGTATAACCACTATATGGAGGCTTTAGCCAAGGGCCCACACTATTTAAATATCTATGTCACATTTCTCAATTGTATTTGTGAATTTATTTACAAGAATTTCAAAATCGAATTTAGTGAATTTTTGGCTGATCATTGGCGGTTTTTGGCCATTTTTGGGTGCATCCTTCCTTGTAGCGTATAACCACTATATGGAGGCTTTAGCCAAGGGCCCACACTATTTAAATATCTATGTCACATTTCTCAATTGTATTTGTGAATTTATTTACAAGAATTTCAAAATCGAATTTAGTGAATTTTTGGCTGATCATTGGCGGTTTTTGGCCATTTTTGGGTGCATCCTTCCTTGTAGCGTATAACCACTATATGGAGGCTTTAGCCAAGGGCCCACACTATTTTAATATCTATGTCACATTTCTCAATTGTATTTGTGAATTTATTTACAAGAATTTCAAAATCGAATTTAGTGAATTTTTGGCTGATTATTGGCGGTTTTTGGCCATTTTTGGGTGCATCCTTCCTTGTAGCGTATAACCACTATATGGAGTCTTTAGCCAAGGGCCCACACTATTTAAATATATATGTCACATTTCTCAATTGTATTTGTGAATTTATTTACAAGAATTTCAAAATCGAATTTAGTGAATTTTTGGCTGATCATTGGCGGTTTTTGGCCATTTTTGGGTGCATCCTTCCTTGTAGCGTATAACCACTATATGTAGGCTTTAGCCAAGGGCCCACACTATTTAAATATCTATGTCACATTTCTCAATTGTATTTGTGAATTTATTTACAAGAATTTCAAAATCGAATTTAGTGAATTTTTGGCTGATCATTGGTGGTTTTTGGTCATTTTTGGGTGCATCCTTCCTTGTAGCGTATAACCACTATATGGAGTCTTTAGCCAAGGGCCCACACTATTTAAATATCTATGTCACATTTCTCAATTGTATTTGTGATTTTTTTTACAAGAATTTCAAAATCGAATTTAGTGAATTTTTGGCTGATCATTGGCGATTTTTGGCCATTTTTGGGTGCATCCTTCCTTGTAGCGTATAACCACTATATGGAGTCTTTAGCCAAGGGCCCACACTATTTAAATATCTATGTCACATTTCTCAATTGTATTTGTGAATTTTTTTTACAAGAATTTCAAAATCGAATTTAGTGAATTTTTGGCTGATCATTGGCGGTTTTTGGCCATTTTTGGGTGCATCCTTCCTTGTAGCGTATAACCACTATATGGAGTCTTTAGCCAAGGGCCCACACTATTTAAATATCTATGTCACATTTCTCAATTGTATTTGTGAATTTTTTTTTACAAGAATTTCAAAATCGAATTTAGTGAATTTTTGGCTGATCATTGCCGGTTTTTGGCCAAGAATTTCAAAATCGAATTTGGTGAATTTTTGGCTGATCATTGGCGGTTTTTGGCCATTTTTGGGTGCATCCTTCCTTGTAGCGTATAACCACTATATGGAGGCTTTAGCCAAGGGCCCACACTATTTAAATATCTATGTCACATTTCTCAATTGTATTTGTGAATTTTTTTACTAGAATTTCAAAATCAAATTTAGTGAATTTTTGGATGATCATTGGCGGTTTTTGGCCATTTTTGGTGCATCCTTCCTTGTAGCGTATAACCACTATATGGAGTCTTTAGCCAAGGGCCCACACTATTTAAATATCTATGTCACATTTCTCAATTGTATTTGTGAATTTATTTACAAGAATTTCAAAATCGAATTTAGTGAATTTTTGGCTGATTATTGGCGGTTTTTGGCCATTTTTGGGTGCATCCTTCCTTGTAGCGTATAACCACTATATGGAGTCTTTAGCCAATGGCCCACACTATTTAAATATCTATGTCACATTTCTCAATTGTATTTGTGAATTTATTTACAAGAATTTCAAAATCGAATTTAGTGAATTTTTGGCTGATCATTGGCGGTTTTTGGCCATTTTTGGGTGCATCCTTCCTTGTAGCGTATAACCACTATATGGAGGCTTTAGCCAAGGGCCCACACTATTTAAATATCTATGTCACATTTCTCAATTGTATTTGTGAATTTATTTACAAGAATTTCAAAATCGAATTTAGTGAATTTTTGGCTGATCATTGGCGGTTTTTGGCCATTTTTGGGTGCATCCTTCCTTGTAGCGTATAACCACTATATGGAGGCTTTAGCCAAGGGCCCACACTATTTAAATATCTATGTCACATTTCTCAATTGTATTTGTGAATTTATTTACAAGAATTTCAAAATCGAATTTAGTGAATTTTTGGCTGATCATTGGCGGTTTTTGGCCATTTTTGGGTGCATCCTTCCTTGTAGCGTATAACCACTATATGGAGGCTTTAGCCAAGGGCCCACACTATTTTAATATCTATGTCACATTTCTCAATTGTATTTGTGAATTTATTTACAAGAATTTCAAAATCGAATTTAGTGAATTTTTGGCTGATTATTGGCGGTTTTTGGCCATTTTTGGGTGCATCCTTCCTTGTAGCGTATAACCACTATATGGAGTCTTTAGCCAAGGGCCCACACTATTTAAATATATATGTCACATTTCTCAATTGTATTTGTGAATTTATTTACAAGAATTTCAAAATCGAATTTAGTGAATTTTTGGCTGATCATTGGCGGTTTTTGGCCATTTTTGGGTGCATCCTTCCTTGTAGCGTATAACCACTATATGTAGGCTTTAGCCAAGGGCCCACACTATTTAAATATCTATGTCACATTTCTCAATTGTATTTGTGAATTTATTTACAAGAATTTCAAAATCGAATTTAGTGAATTTTTGGCTGATCATTGGCGGTTTTTGGCCATTTTTGGGTGCATCCTTCCTTGTAGCGTATAACCACTATATGGAGGCTTTAGACAAGGGCCCACACTATTTAAATATCTATGTCACATTTCTCAATTGTATTTGTGAATTTATTTACAAGAATTTCAAAATCGAATTTAGTGAATTTTTGGCTGACCATTGGCGGTTTTTGGCCATTTTTGGGTGCATCCTTCCTTGTAGCGTATAACCACTATATGGAGTCTTTAGCCAAGGGCTCACACTATTTAAATATCTATGTCATATTTCTCAATTGTATTTGTGAATTTTTTTACAAGAATTTCAAAATCGAATTTAGTGAATTTTTGCTGTTCATTGGCGGTTTTTGGCTTTTTTTTTGAATTTTTTTACAAGAATTTCAAAATCGAATTTAGTGAATTTTTGGCTGATCATTGCCGGTTTTTGGCCATTTTTGGGTGCATCCTTCCTTGTAGCGTATAACCACTATATGGAGTCTTTAGCCAAGGGCCCACACTATTTAAATATCTATGTCACATTTCTCAATTGTATTTGTAAATTTTTTTTTACAAGAATTTCAAAATCGAATTTAGTGAATTTTTGGCTGATCATTGGCGGTTTTTGGCCATTTTTGGGTGCATCCTTCCTTGTAGCGTATAACCACTATATGGAGTCTTTAGCCAAGGGCCCACACTATTTAAATATCTATGTCACATTTCTCAATTGTATTTGTAAATTTTTTTACAAGAATTTCAAAATCGAATTTAGTGAATTTTTGGCTGATCATTGGTGGTTTTTGGTCATTTTTGGGTGCATCCTTCCTTGTAGCGTATAACCACTATATGGAGTCTTTAGCCAAGGGCCCACACTATTTAAATATCTATGTCACATTTCTCAATTGTATTTGTGATTTTTTTTACAAGAATTTCAAAATCGAATTTAGTGAATTTTTGGCTGATCATTGGTGGTTTTTGGTCATTTTTGGGTGCATCCTTCCTTGTAGCGTATAACCACTATATGGAGTCTTTAGCCAAGGGCCCACACTATTTAAATATCTATGTCACATTTCTCAATTGTATTTGTGAATTTTTTTACAAGAATTTCAAAATCGAATTTAGTGAATTTTTGGCTGATCATTGGTGGTTTTTGGTCATTTTTGGGTGCATCCTTCCTTGTAGCGTATAACCACTATATGGAGTCTTTAGCCAAGGGCCCACACTATTTAAATATCTATGTCACATTTCTCAATTGTATTTGTGATTTTTTTTACAAGAATTTCAAAATCGAATTTAGTGAATTTTTGGCTGATCATTGGCGATTTTTGGCCATTTTTGGGTGCATCCTTCCTTGTAGCGTATAACCACTATATGGAGTCTTTAGCCAAGGGCCCACACTATTTAAATATCTATGTCACATTTCTCAATTGTATTTGTGAATTTTTTTTACAAGAATTTCAAAATCGAATTTAGTGAATTTTTGGCTGATCATTGGCGGTTTTTGGCCATTTTTGGGTGCATCCTTCCTTGTAGCGTATAACCACTATATGGAGTCTTTAGCCAAGGGCCCACACTATTTAAATATCTATGTCACATTTCTCAATTGTATTTGTGAATTTTTTTTTACAAGAATTTCAAAATCGAATTTAGTGAATTTTTGGCTGATCATTGCCGGTTTTTGGCCAAGAATTTCAAAATCGAATTTGGTGAATTTTTGGCTGATCATTGGCGGTTTTTGGCCATTTTTGGGTGCATCCTTCCTTGTAGCGTATAACCACTATATGGAGGCTTTAGCCAAGGGCCCACACTATTTAAATATCTATGTCACATTTCTCAATTGTATTTGTGAATTTTTTTACTAGAATTTCAAAATCAAATTTAGTGAATTTTTGGATGATCATTGGCGGTTTTTGGCCATTTTTGGTGCATCCTTCCTTGTAGCGTATAACCACTATATGGAGTCTTTAGCCAAGGGCCCACACTATTTAAATATCTATGTCACATTTCTCAATTGTATTTGTGAATTTATTTACAAGAATTTCAAAATCGAATTTAGTGAATTTTTGGCTGATTATTGGCGGTTTTTGGCCATTTTTGGGTGCATCCTTCCTTGTAGCGTATAACCACTATATGGAGTCTTTAGCCAATGGCCCACACTATTTAAATATCTATGTCACATTTCTCAATTGTATTTGTGAATTTATTTACAAGAATTTCAAAATCGAATTTAGTGAATTTTTGGCTGATTATTGGCGGTTTTTGGCCATTTTTGGGTGCATCCTTCCTTGTAGCGTATAACCACTATATGGAGTCTTTAGCCAAGGGCCCACACTATTTAAATATATATGTCACATTTCTCAGTTGTATTTGTGAATTTATTTACAAGAATTTCAAAATCGAATTTAGTGAATTTTTGGCTGATCATTGGCGGTTTTTGGCCATTTTTGGGTGCATCCTTCCTTGTAGCGTATAACCACTATATGGAGGCTTTAGCCAAGGGCCCACACTATTTAAATATCTATGTCACATTTCTCAATTGTATTTGTGAATTTATTTACAAGTATTTCAAAATCGAATTTAGTGAATTTTTGGCTGATTATTGGCGGTTTTTGGCCATTTTTGGGTGCATCCTTCCTTGTAGCGTATAACCACTATATGGAGTCTTTAGCCAAGGGCCCACACTATTTAAATATATATGTCACATTTCTCAATTGTATTTGTGAATTTATTTACAAGAATTTCAAAATCGAATTTAGTGAATTTTTGGCTGATCATTGGCGGTTTTTGGCCATTTTTGGGTGCATCCTTCCTTGTAGCGTATAACCACTATATGGAGGCTTTAGCCAAGGGCCCACACTATTTAAATATCTATGTCACATTTCTCAATTGTATTTGTGAATTTATTTACAAGAATTTCAAAATCGAATTTAGTGAATTTTTTGCTGATCATTGGCGGTTTTTGGCCATTTTTGGGTGCATCCTTCCTTGTAGCGTATAACCACTATATGGAGGCTTTAGCCAAGGGCCCACACTATTTAAATATCTATGTCACATTTCTCAATTGTATTTGTGAATTTATTTACAAGAATTTCAAAATCGAATTTAGTGAATTTTTTGCTGATCATTGGCGGTTTTTGGCCATTTTTGGGTGCATCCTTCCTTGTAGCGTATAACCACTATATGGAGGCTTTAGCCAAGGGCCCACACTATTTAAATATCTATGTCACATTTCTCAATTGTATTTGTGAATTTATTTACAAGAATTTCAAAATCGAATTTAGTGAATTTTTGGCTGATCATTGGCGGTTTTTGGCCATTTTTGGGTGCATCCTTCCTTGTAGCGTATAACCACTATATGGAGGCTTTAGCCAAGGGCCCACACTATTTAAATATCTATGTCACATTTCTCAATTGTATTTGTGAATTTATTTACAAGAATTTCAAAATCGAATTTAGTGAATTTTTGGCTGATCATTGGCGGTTTTTGGCCATTTTTGGGTGCATCCTTCCTTGTAGCGTATAACCACTATATGGAGGCTTTAGCCAAGGGCCCACACTATTTAAATATCTATGTCACATTTCTCAATTGTATTTGTGAATTTATTTACAAGAATTTCAAAATCGAATTTAGTGAATTTTTGGCTGATCATTGGCGGTTTTTGGCCATTTTTGGGTGCATCCTTCCTTGTAGCGTATAACCACTATATGTAGGCTTTAGCCAAGGGCCCACACTATTTAAATATCTATGTCACATTTCTCAATTGTATTTGTGAATTTATTTACAAGAATTTCAAAATCGAATTTAGTGAATTTTTGGCTGACCATTGGCGGTTTTTGGCCATTTTTGGGTGCATCCTTCCTTGTAGCGTATAACCACTATATGGAGTCTTTAGACAAGGGCCCACACTATTTAAATATCTATGTCACATTTCTCAATTGTATTTGTGAATTTATTTACAAGAATTTCAAAATCGAATTTAGTGAATTTTTGGCTGATCATTGGCGGTTTTTGGCCATTTTTGGGTGCATCCTTCCTTGTAGCGTATAACCACTATATGGAGGCTTTAGCCAAGGGCCCACACTATTTAAATATCTATGTCACATTTCTCAATTGTATTTGTGAATTTATTTACAAGAATTTCAAAATCGAATTTAGTGAATTTTTGGCTGATCATTGGCGGTTTTTGGCCATTTTTGGGTGCATCCTTCCTTGTAGCGTATAACCACTATATGGAGGCTTTAGCCAAGGGCCCACACTATTTAAATATCTATGTCACATTTCTCAATTGTATTTGTGAATTTATTTACAAGAATTTCAAAATCGAATTTAGTGAATTTTTGGCTGATCATTGGCGGTTTTTGGCCATTTTTGGGTGCATCCTTCCTTGTAGCGTATAACCACTATATGGAGGCTTTAGCCAAGGGCCCACACTATTTAAATATCTATGTCACATTTCTCAATTGTATTTGTGAATTTATTTACAAGAATTTCAAAATCGAATTTAGTGAATTTTTGGCTGATTATTGGCGGTTTTTGGCCATTTTTGGGTGCATCCTTCCTTGTAGCGTATAACCACTATATGGAGTCTTTAGCCAAGGGCCCACACTATTTAAATATATATGTCACATTTCTCAATTGTATTTGTGAATTTATTTACAAGAATTTCAAAATCGAATTTAGTGAATTTTTGGCTGATCATTGGCGGTTTTTGGCCATTTTTGGGTGCATCCTTCCTTGTAGCGTATAACCACTATATGTTGGCTTTAGCCAAGGGCCCGCACTATTTAAATATCTATGTCACATTTCTCAATTGTATTTGTGAATTTATTTACAAGAATTTCAAAATCGAATTTAGTGAATTTTTGGCTGATCATTGGCGGTTTTTGGCCATTTTTGGGTGCATCCTTCCTTGTAGCGTATAACCACTATATGGAGGCTTTAGACAAGGGCCCACACTATTTAAATATCTATGTCACATTTCTCAATTGTATTTGTGAATTTATTTACAAGAATTTCAAAATCGAATTTAGTGAATTTTTGGCTGATCATTGGCGGTATTTGGCCATTTTTGGGTGCATCCTTCCTTGTAGCGTATAACCACTATATGGAGGCTTTAGCCAAGGGCCCACACTATTTAAATATCTATGTCACATTTCTCAATTGTATTTGTGAATTTATTTACAAGAATTTCAAAATCGAATTTAGTGAATTTTTGGCTGATCATTGGCGGTTTTTGGCCATTTTTGGGTGCATCCTTCCTTGTAGCGTATAACCACTATATGGAGGCTTTAGCCAAGGGCCCACACTATTTAAATATCTATGTCACATTTCTCAATTGTATTTGTGAATTTATTTACAAGAATTTCAAAATCGAATTTAGTGAATTTTTGGCTGATCATTGGCGGTTTTTGGCCATTTTTGGGTGCATCCTTCCTTGTAGCGTATAACCACTATATGTTGGCTTTAGCCAAGGGCCCACACTATTTAAATATCTATGTCACATTTCTCAATTGTATTTGTGAATTTATTTACAAGAATTTCAAAATCGAATTTAGTGAATTTTTGGCTGATCATTGGCGGTTTTTGGCCATTTTTGGGTGCATCCTTCCTTGTAGCGTATAACCACTATATGGAGGCTTTAGACAAGGGCCCACACTATTTAAATATCTATGTCACATTTCTCAATTGTATTTGTGAATTTATTTACAAGAATTTCAAAATCGAATTTAGTGAATTTTTGGCTGATCATTGGCGGTTTTTGGCCATTTTTGGGTGCATCCTTCCTTGTAGCGTATAACCACTATATGGAGGCTTTAGACAAGGGCCCACACTATTTAAATATCTATGTCACATTTCTCAATTGTATTTGTGAATTTATTTACAAGAATTTCAAAATCGAATTTAGTGAATTTTTGGCTGATCATTGGCGGTTTTTGGCCATTTTTGGGTGCATCCTTCCTTGTAGCGTATAACCACTATATGGAGGCTTTAGCCAAGGGCCCACACTATTTAAATATCTATGTCACATTTCTCAATTGTATTTGTGAATTTATTTACAAGAATTTCAAAATCGAATTTAGTGAATTTTTGGCTGATCATTGGCGGTTTTTGGCCATTTTTGGGTGCATCCTTCCTTGTAGCGTATAACCACTATATGGAGGCTTTAGCCAAGGGCCCACACTATTTAAATATCTATGTCACATTTCTCAATTGTATTTGTGAATTTATTTACAAGAATTTCAAAATCGAATTTAGTGAATTTTTGGCTGATCATTGGCGGTTTTTGGCCATTTTTGGGTGCATCCTTCCTTGTAGCGTATAACCACTATATGGAGGCTTTAGCCAAGGGCCCACACTATTTAAATATCTATGTCACATTTCTCAATTGTATTTGTGAATTTATTTACAAGAATTTCAAAATCGAATTTAGTGAATTTTTGGCTGATCATTGGCGGTTTTTGGCCATTTTTGGGTGCATCCTTCCTTGTAGCGTATAACCACTATATGGAGGCTTTAGCCAAGGGCCCACACTATTTAAATATCTATGTCACATTTCTCAATTGTATTTGTGAATTTATTTACAAGAATTTCAAAATCGAATTTAGTGAATTTTTGGCTGATCATTGGCGGTTTTTGGCCATTTTTGGGTGCATCCTTCCTTGTAGCGTATAACCACTATATGTTGGCTTTAGCCAAGGGCCCACACTATTTAAATATCTATGTCACATTTCTCAATTGTATTTGTGAATTTATTTACAAGAATTTCAAAATCGAATTTAGTGAATTTTTGGCTGATCATTGGCGGTTTTTGGCCATTTTTGGGTGCATCCTTCCTTGTAGCGTATAACCACTATATGGAGGCTTTAGCCAAGGGCCCACACTATTTAAATATCTATGTCACATTTCTCAATTGTATTTGTGAATTTATTTACAAGAATTTCAAAATCGAATTTAGTGAATTTTTGGCTGATCATTGGCGGTTTTTGGCCATTTTTGGGTGCATCCTTCCTTGTAGCGTATAACCACTATATGGAGGCTTTAGCCAAGGGCCCACACTATTTAAATATCTATGTCACATTTCTCAATTGTATTTGTGAATTTATTTACAAGAATTTCAAAATCGAATTTAGTGAATTTTTGGCTGATCATTGGCGGTTTTTGGCCATTTTTGGGTGCATCCTTCCTTGTAGCGTATAACCACTATATGGAGGCTTTAGCCAAGGGCCCACACTATTTAAATATCTATGTCACATTTCTCAATTGTATTTGTGAATTTATTTACAAGAATTTCAAAATCGAATTTAGTGGATTTTTGGCTGATCATTGGCGGTTTTTGGCCATTTTTGGGTGCATCCTTCCTTGTAGCGTATAACCACTATATGGAGGCTTTAGCCAAGGGCCCACACTATTTAAATATCTATGTCACATTTCTCAATTGTATTTGTGAATTTATTTACAAGAATTTCAAAATCGAATTTAGTGAATTTTTGGCTGATCATTGGCGGTTTTTGGCCATTTTTGGGTGCATCCTTCCTTGTAGCGTATAACCACTATATGGAGGCTTTAGCCAAGGGCCCACACTATTTAAATATCTATGTCACATTTCTCAATTGTATTTGTGAATTTATTTACAAGAATTTCAAAATCGAATTTAGTGAATTTTTGGCTGATCATTGGCGGTTTTTGGCCATTTTTGGGTGCATCCTTCCTTGTAGCGTATAACCACTATATGGAGGCTTTAGCCAAGGGCCCACACTATTTAAATATCTATGTCACATTTCTCAATTGTATTTGTGAATTTATTTACAAGAATTTCAAAATCGAATTTAGTGAATTTTTGGCTGATCATTGGCGGTTTTTGGCCATTTTTGGGTGCATCCTTCCTTGTAGCGTATAACCACTATATGGAGGCTTTAGCCAAGGGCCCACACTATTTAAATATCTATGTCACATTTCTCAATTGTATTTGTGAATTTATTTACAAGAATTTCAAAATCGAATTTAGTGAATTTTTGGGTGCATCCTTCCTTGTAGCGTATAACCACTATATGGAGGCTTTAGCCAAGGGCCCACACTATTTAAATATCTATGTCACATTTCTCAATTGTATTTGTGAATTTATTTACAAGAATTTCAAAATCGAATTTAGTGAATTTTTGGCTGATCATTGGCGGTTTTTGGCCATTTTTGGGTGCATCCTTCCTTGTAGCGTATAACCACTATATGTAGGCTTTAGCCAAGGGCCCACACTATTTAAATATCTATGTCACATTTCTCAATTGTATTTGTGAATTTATTTACAAGAATTTCAAAATCGAATTTAGTGAATTTTTGGCTGATCATTGGCGGTTTTTGGCCATTTTTGGGTGCATCCTTCCTTGTAGCGTATAACCACTATATGTTGGCTTTAGCCAAGGGCCCACACTATTTAAATATCTATGTCACATTTCTCAATTGTATTTGTGAATTTATTTACAAGAATTTCAAAATCGAATTTAGTGAATTTTTGGCTGATCATTGGCGGTTTTTGGCCATTTTTGGGTGCATCCTTCCTTGTAGCGTATAACCACTATATGGAGGCTTTAGCCAAGGGCCCACACTATTTAAATATCTATGTCACATTTCTCAATTGTATTTGTGAATTTATTTACAAGAATTTCAAAATCGAATTTAGTGAATTTTTGGCTGATCATTGGCGGTTTTTGGCCATTTTTGGGTGCATCCTTCCTTGTAGCGTATAACCACTATATGGAGGCTTTAGCCAAGGGCCCACACTATTTAAATATCTATGTCACATTTCTCAATTGTATTTGTGAATTTATTTACAAGAATTTCAAAATCGAATTTAGTGAATTTTTGGCTGATCATTGGCGGTTTTTGGCCATTTTTGGGTGCATCCTTCCTTGTAGCGTATAACCACTATATGGAGGCTTTAGCCAAGGGCCCACACTATTTAAATATCTATGTCACATTTCTCAATTGTATTTGTGAATTTATTTACAAGAATTTCAAAATCGAATTTAGTGAATTTTTGGCTGATCATTGGCGGTTTTTGGCCATTTTTGGGTGCATCCTTCCTTGTAGCGTATAACCACTATATGGAGGCTTTAGCCAAGGGCCCACACTATTTAAATATCTATGTCACATTTCTCAATTGTATTTGTGAATTTATTTACAAGAATTTCAAAATCGAATTTAGTGAATTTTTGGCTGATCATTGACGGTTTTTGGCCATTTTTGGGTGCATCCTTCCTTGTAGCGTATAACCACTATATGGAGGCTTTAGCCAAGGGCCCACACTATTTAAATATCTATGTCACATTTCTCAATTGTATTTGTGAATTTATTTACAAGAATTTCAAAATCGAATTTAGTGAATTTTTGGCTGATCATTGGCGGTTTTTGGCCATTTTTGGGTGCATCCTTCCTTGTAGCGTATAACCACTATATGGAGGCTTTAGCCAAGGGCCCACACTATTTAAATATCTATGTCACATTTCTCAATTGTATTTGTGAATTTATTTACAAGAATTTCAAAATCGAATTTAGTGAATTTTTGGCTGATCATTGGCGGTTTTTGGCCATTTTTGGGTGCATCCTTCCTTGTAGCGTATAACCACTATATGTTGGCTTTAGCCAAGGGCCCACACTATTTAAATATCTATGTCACATTTCTCAATTGTATTTGTGAATTTATTTACAAGAATTTCTAAATCGAATTTAGTGAATTTTTGGCTGATCATTGGCGGTTTTTGGCCATTTTTGGGTGCATCCTTCCTTGTAGCGTATAACCACTATATGGAGGCTTTAGACAAGGGCCCACACTATTTAAATATCTATGTCACATTTCTCAATTGTATTTGTGAATTTATTTACAAGAATTTCAAAATCGAATTTAGTGAATTTTTGGCTGATCATTGGCGGTTTTTGGCCATTTTTGGGTGCATCCTTCCTTGTAGCGTATAACCACTATATGGAGGCTTTAGACAAGGGCCCACACTATTTAAATATCTATGTCACATTTCTCAATTGTATTTGTGAATTTATTTACAAGAATTTCAAAATCGAATTTAGTGAATTTTTGGCTGATCATTGGCGGTTTTTGGCCATTTTTGGGTGCATCCTTCCTTGTAGCGTATAACCACTATATGGAGGCTTTAGCCAAGGGCCCACACTATTTAAATATCTATGTCACATTTCTCAATTGTATTTGTGAATTTATTTACAAGAATTTCAAAATCGAATTTAGTGAATTTTTGGCTGATCATTGGCGGTTTTTGGCCATTTTTGGGTGCATCCTTCCTTGTAGCGTATAACCACTATATGGAGGCTTTAGCCAAGGGCCCACACTATTTAAATATCTATGTCACATTTCTCAATTGTATTTGTGAATTTATTTACAAGAATTTCAAAATCGAATTTAGTGAATTTTTGGCTGATCATTGGCGGTTTTTGGCCATTTTTGGGTGCATCCTTCCTTGTAGCGTATAACCACTATATGTAGGCTTTAGCCAAGGGCCCACACTATTTAAATATCTATGTCACATTTCTCAATTGTATTTGTGAATTTATTTACAAGAATTTCAAAATCGAATTTAGTGAATTTTTGGCTGACCATTGGCGGTTTTTGGCCATTTTTGGGTGCATCCTTCCTTGTAGCGTATAACCACTATATGGAGTCTTTAGACAAGGGCCCACACTATTTAAATATCTATGTCACATTTCTCAATTGTATTTGTGAATTTATTTACAAGAATTTCAAAATCGAATTTAGTGAATTTTTGGCTGATCATTGGCGGTTTTTGGCCATTTTTGGGTGCATCCTTCCTTGTAGCGTATAACCACTATATGGAGGCTTTAGCCAAGGGCCCACACTATTTAAATATCTATGTCACATTTCTCAATTGTATTTGTGAATTTATTTACAAGAATTTCAAAATCGAATTTAGTGAATTTTTGGCTGATCATTGGTGGTTTTTGGCCATTTTTGGGTGCATCCTTCCTTGTAGCGTATAACCACTATATGGAGGCTTTAGCCAAGGGCCCACACTATTTAAATATCTATGTCACATTTCTCAATTGTATTTGTGAATTTATTTACAAGAATTTCAAAATCGAATTTAGTGAATTTTTGGCTGATCATTGGCGGTTTTTGGCCATTTTTGGGTGCATCCTTCCTTGTAGCGTATAACCACTATATGGAGGCTTTAGCCAAGGGCCCACACTATTTAAATATCTATGTCACATTTCTCAATTGTATTTGTGAATTTATTTACAAGAATTTCAAAATCGAATTTAATGAATTTTTGGCTGATTATTGGCGGTTTTTGGCCATTTTTGGGTGCATCCTTCCTTGTAGCGTATAACCACTATATGGAGTCTTTAGCCAAGGGCCCACACTATTTAAATATATATGTCACATTTCTCAATTGTATTTGTGAATTTATTTACAAGAATTTCAAAATCGAATTTAATGAATTTTTGGCTGATTATTGGCGGTTTTTGGCCATTTTTGGGTGCATCCTTCCTTGTAGCGTATAACCACTATATGGAGTCTTTAGCCAAGGGCCCACACTATTTAAATATATATGTCACATTTCTCAATTGTATTTGTGAATTTATTTACAAGAATTTCAAAATCGAATTTAGTGAATTTTTGGCTGATCATTGGCGGTTTTTGGCCATTTTTGGGTGCATCCTTCCTTGTAGCGTATAACCACTATATGGAGTCTTTAGCCAAGGGCCCACACTATTTAAATATATATGTCACATTTCTCAATTGTATTTGTGAATTTATTTACAAGAATTTCAAAATCGAATTTAGTGAATTTTTGGCTGATCATTGGCGGTTTTTGGCCATTTTTGGGTGCATCCTTCCTTGTAGCGTATAACCACTATATGTTGGCTTTAGCCAAGGGCCCACACTATTTAAATATCTATGTCACATTTCTCAATTGTATTTGTGAATTTATTTACAAGAATTTCAAAATCGAATTTAGTGAATTTTTGGCTGATCATTGGCGGTTTTTGGCCATTTTTGGGTGCATCCTTCCTTGTAGCGTATAACCACTATATGGAGGCTTTAGCCAAGGGCCCACACTATTTAAATATCTATGTCACATTTCTCAATTGTATTTGTGAATTTATTTACAAGAATTTCAAAATCGAATTTAGTGAATTTTTGGCTGATCATTGGCGGTTTTTGGCCATTTTTGGGTGCATCCTTCCTTGTAGCGTATAACCACTATATGGAGGCTTTAGCCAAGGGCCCACACTATTTAAATATCTATGTCACATTTCTCAATTGTATTTGTGAATTTATTTACAAGAATTTCAAAATCGAATTTAATGAATTTTTGGCTGATTATTGGCGGTTTTTGGCCATTTTTGGGTGCATCCTTCCTTGTAGCGTATAACCACTATATGGAGTCTTTAGCCAAGGGCCCACACTATTTAAATATATATGTCACATTTCTCAATTGTATTTGTGAATTTATTTACAAGAATTTCAAAATCGAATTTAATGAATTTTTGGCTGATTATTGGCGGTTTTTGGCCATTTTTGGGTGCATCCTTCCTTGTAGCGTATAACCACTATATGGAGTCTTTAGCCAAGGGCCCACACTATTTAAATATATATGTCACATTTCTCAATTGTATTTGTGAATTTATTTACAAGAATTTCAAAATCGAATTTAGTGAATTTTTGGCTGATCATTGGCGGTTTTTGGCCATTTTTGGGTGCATCCTTCCTTGTAGCGTATAACCACTATATGGAGTCTTTAGCCAAGGGCCCACACTATTTAAATATATATGTCACATTTCTCAATTGTATTTGTGAATTTATTTACAAGAATTTCAAAATCGAATTTAGTGAATTTTTGGCTGATCATTGGCGGTTTTTGGCCATTTTTGGGTGCATCCTTCCTTGTAGCGTATAACCACTATATGTTGGCTTTAGCCAAGGGCCCACACTATTTAAATATCTATGTCACATTTCTCAATTGTATTTGTGAATTTATTTACAAGAATTTCAAAATCGAATTTAGTGAATTTTTGGCTGATCATTGGCGGTTTTTGGCCATTTTTGGGTGCATCCTTCCTTGTAGCGTATAACCACTATATGGAGGCTTTAGACAAGGGCCCACACTATTTAAATATCTATGTCACATTTCTCAATTGTATTTGTGAATTTATTTACAAGAATTTCAAAATCGAATTTAGTGAATTTTTGGCTGATCATTGGCGGTATTTGGCCATTTTTGGGTGCATCCTTCCTTGTAGCGTATAACCACTATATGGAGGCTTTAGCCAAGGGCCCACACTATTTAAATATCTATGTCACATTTCTCAATTGTATTTGTGAATTTATTTACAAGAATTTCAAAATCGAATTTAGTGAATTTTTGGCTGATCATTGGCGGTTTTTGGCCATTTTTGGGTGCATCCTTCCTTGTAGCGTATAACCACTATATGGAGGCTTTAGCCAAGGGCCCACACTATTTAAATATCTATGTCACATTTCTCAATTGTATTTGTGAATTTATTTACAAGAATTTCAAAATCGAATTTAGTGAATTTTTGGCTGATCATTGGCGGTTTTTGGCCATTTTTGGGTGCATCCTTCCTTGTAGCGTATAACCACTATATGTTGGCTTTAGCCAAGGGCCCACACTATTTAAATATCTATGTCACATTTCTCAATTGTATTTGTGAATTTATTTACAAGAATTTCAAAATCGAATTTAGTGAATTTTTGGCTGATCATTGGCGGTTTTTGGCCATTTTTGGGTGCATCCTTCCTTGTAGCGTATAACCACTATATGGAGGCTTTAGACAAGGGCCCACACTATTTAAATATCTATGTCACATTTCTCAATTGTATTTGTGAATTTATTTACAAGAATTTCAAAATCGAATTTAGTGAATTTTTGGCTGATCATTGGCGGTATTTGGCCATTTTTGGGTGCATCCTTCCTTGTAGCGTATAACCACTATATGGAGGCTTTAGCCAAGGGCCCACACTATTTAAATATCTATGTCACATTTCTCAATTGTATTTGTGAATTTATTTACAAGAATTTCAAAATCGAATTTAGTGAATTTTTGGCTGATCATTGGCGGTTTTTGGCCATTTTTGGGTGCATCCTTCCTTGTAGCGTATAACCACTATATGGAGGCTTTAGCCAAGGGCCCACACTATTTAAATATCTATGTCACATTTCTCAATTGTATTTGTGAATTTATTTACAAGAATTTCAAAATCGAATTTAGTGAATTTTTGGCTGACCATTGGCGGTTTTTGGCCATTTTTGGGTGCATCCTTCCTTGTAGCGTATAACCACTATATGGAGGCTTTAGACAAGGGCCCACACTATTTAAATATCTATGTCACATTTCTCAATTGTATTTGTGAATTTATTTACAAGAATTTCAAAATCGAATTTAGTGAATTTTTGGCTGATCATTGGCGGTTTTTGGCCATTTTTGGGTGCATCCTTCCTTGTAGCGTATAACCACTATATGGAGGCTTTAGCCAAGGGCCCACACTATTTAAATATCTATGTCGCATTTCTCAATTGTATTTGTGAATTTATTTACAAGAATTTCAAAATCGAATTTAGTGAATTTTTGGCTGATCATTGGCGGTTTTTGGCCATTTTTGGGTGCATCCTTCCTTGTAGCGTATAACCACTATATGGAGGCTTTAGCCAAGGGCCCACACTATTTAAATATCTATGTCACATTTCTCAATTGTATTTGTGAATTTATTTACAAGAATTTCAAAATCGAATTTAGTGAATTTTTGGCTGATCATTGGCGGTTTTTGGCCATTTTTGGGTGCATCCTTCCTTGTAGCGTATAACCACTATATGGAGGCTTTAGCCAAGGGCCCACACTATTTAAATATCTATGTCACATTTCTCAATTGTATTTGTGAATTTATTTACAAGAATTTCAAAATCGAATTTAGTGAATTTTTGGCTGATCATTGGCGGTTTTTGGCCATTTTTGGGTGCATCCTTCCTTGTAGCGTATAACCACTATATGGAGGCTTTAGCCAAGGGCCCACACTATTTAAATATCTATGTCACATTTCTCAATTGTATTTGTGAATTTATTTACAAGAATTTCAAAATCGAATTTAGTGAATTTTTGGCTGATCATTGGCGGTTTTTGGCCATTTTTGGGTGCATCCTTCCTTGTAGCGTATAACCACTATATGGAGGCTTTAGCCAAGGGCCCACACTATTTAAATATCTATGTCACATTTCTCAATTGTATTTGTGAATTTATTTACAAGAATTTCAAAATCGAATTTAGTGAATTTTTGGCTGATTATTGGCGGTTTTTGGCCATTTTTGGGTGCATCCTTCCTTGTAGCGTATAACCACTATATGGAGTCTTTAGCCAAGGGCCCACACTATTTAAATATATATGTCACATTTCTCAATTGTATTTGTGAATTTATTTACAAGAATTTCAAAATCGAATTTAGTGAATTTTTGGCTGATCATTGGCGGTTTTTGGCCATTTTTGGGTGCATCCTTCCTTGTAGCGTATAACCACTATATGTTGGCTTTAGCCAAGGGCCCACACTATTTGTGAATTTTTGGCTGATCATTGGCGGTTTTTGGCCATTTTTGGGTGCATCCTTCCTTGTAGCGTATAACCACTATATGGAGGCTTTAGCCAAGGGCCCACACTATTTAAATATCTATGTCACATTTCTCAATTGTATTTGTGAATTTATTTACAAGAATTTCAAAATCGAATTTAGTGAATTTTTGGCTGATCATTGGCGGTTTTTGGCCATTTTTGGGTGCATCCTTCCTTGTAGCGTATAACCACTATATGGAGGCTTTAGCCAAGGGCCCACACTATTTAAATATCTATGTCACATTTCTCAATTGTATTTGTGAATTTATTTACAAGAATTTCAAAATCGAATTTAGTGAATTTTTGGCTGATCATTGGCGGTTTTTGGCCATTTTTGGGTGCATCCTTCCTTGTAGCGTATAACCACTATATGGAGGCTTTAGCCAAGGGCCCACACTATTTAAATATCTATGTCACATTTCTCAATTGTATTTGTGAATTTATTTACAAGAATTTCAAAATCGAATTTAGTGAATTTTTGGCTGACCATTGGCGGTTTTTGGCCATTTTTGGGTGCATCCTTCCTTGTAGCGTATAACCACTATATGGAGGCTTTAGACAAGGGCCCACACTATTTAAATATCTATGTCACATTTCTCAATTGTATTTGTGAATTTATTTACAAGAATTTCAAAATCGAATTTAGTGAATTTTTGGCTGATCATTGGCGGTTTTTGGCCATTTTTGGGTGCATCCTTCCTTGTAGCGTATAACCACTATATGGAGGCTTTAGCCAAGGGCCCACACTATTTAAATATCTATGTCACATTTCTCAATTGTATTTGTGAATTTATTTACAAGAATTTCAAAATCGAATTTAGTGAATTTTTGGCTGATCATTGGCGGTTTTTGGCCATTTTTGGGTGCATCCTTCCTTGTAGCGTATAACCACTATATGGAGGCTTTAGCCAAGGGCCCACACTATTTAAATATCTATGTCACATTTCTCAATTGTATTTGTGAATTTATTTACAAGAATTTCAAAATCGAATTTAGTGAATTTTTGGCTGATCATTGGCGGTTTTTGGCCATTTTTGGGTGCATCCTTCCTTGTAGCGTATAACCACTATATGGAGGCTTTAGCCAAGGGCCCACACTATTTAAATATCTATGTCACATTTCTCAATTGTATTTGTGAATTTATTTACAAGAATTTCAAAATCGAATTTAGTGAATTTTTGGCTGATTATTGGCGGTTTTTGGCCATTTTTGGGTGCATCCTTCCTTGTAGCGTATAACCACTATATGGAGTCTTTAGCCAAGGGCCCACACTATTTCAATATATATGTCACATTTCTCAATTGTATTTGTGAATTTATTTACAAGAATTTCAAAATCGAATTTAGTGAATTTTTGGCTGATCATTGGCGGTTTTTGGCCATTTTTGGGTGCATCCGTCCTTGTAGCGTATAACCACTATATGTAGGCTTTAGCCAAGGGCCCACACTATTTAAATATCTATGTCACATTTCTCAATTGTATTTGTGAATTTATTTACAAGAATTTCAAAATCGAATTTAGTGAATTTTTGGCTGATCATTGGCGGTTTTTGGCCATTTTTGGGTGCATCCTTCCTTGTAGCGTATAACCACTATATGGAGGCTTTAGACAAGGGCCCACACTATTTAAATATCTATGTCACATTTCTCAATTGTATTTGTGAATTTATTTACAAGAATTTCAAAATCGAATTTAGTGAATTTTTGGCTGATCATTGGCGGTTTTTGGCCATTTTTGGGTGCATCCTTCCTTGTAGCGTATAACCACTATATGGAGGCTTTAGCCAAGGGCCCACACTATTTAAATATCTATGTCACATTTCTCAATTGTATTTGTGAATTTATTTACAAGAATTTCAAAATCGAATTTAGTGAATTTTTGGCTGATCATTGGCGGTTTTTGGCCATTTTTGGGTGCATCCTTCCTTGTAGCGTATAACCACTATATGGAGGCTTTAGCCAAGGGCCCACACTATTTAAATATCTATGTCACATTTCTCAATTGTATTTGTGAATTTATTTACAAGAATTTCAAAATCGAATTTAGTGAATTTTTGGCTGATCATTGGCGGTTTTTGGCCATTTTTGGGTGCATCCTTCCTTGTAGCGTATAACCACTATATGGAGGCTTTAGCCAAGGGCCCACACTATTTAAATATCTATGTCACATTTCTCAATTGTATTTGTGAATTTATTTACAAGAATTTCAAAATCGAATTTAGTGAATTTTTGGCTGATCATTGGCGGTTTTTGGCCATTTTTGGGTGCATCCTTCCTTGTAGCGTATAACCACTATATGGAGGCTTTAGCCAAGGGCCCACACTATTTAAATATCTATGTCACATTTCTCAATTGTATTTGTGAATTTATTTACAAGAATTTCAAAATCGAATTTAGTGAATTTTTGGCTGATCATTGGCGGTTTTTGGCCATTTTTGGGTGCATCCTTCCTTGTAGCGTATAACCACTATATGGAGGCTTTAGCCAAGGGCCCACACTATTTAAATATCTATGTCACATTTCTCAATTGTATTTGTGAATTTATTTACAAGAATTTCAAAATCGAATTTAGTGAATTTTTGGCTGATCATTGGCGGTTTTTGGCCATTTTTGGGTGCATCCTTCCTTGTAGCGTATAACCACTATATGGAGGCTTTAGCCAAGGGCCCACACTATTTAAATATCTATGTCACATTTCTCAATTGTATTTGTGAATTTATTTACAAGAATTTCAAAATCGAATTTAGTGAATTTTTGGCTGATCATTGGCGGTTTTTGGCCATTTTTGGGTGCATCCTTCCTTGTAGCGTATAACCACTATATGGAGGCTTTAGCCAAGGGCCCACACTATTTAAATATCTATGTCACATTTCTCAATTGTATTTGTGAATTTATTTACAAGAATTTCAAAATCGAATTTAGTGAATTTTTGGCTGATCATTGGCGGTTTTTGGCCATTTTTGGGTGCATCCTTCCTTGTAGCGTATAACCACTATATGGAGGCTTTAGCCAAGGGCCCACACTATTTAAATATCTATGTCACATTTCTCAATTGTATTTGTGAATTTATTTACAAGAATTTCAAAATCGAATTTAGTGAATTTTTGGCTGATCATTGGCGGTTTTTGGCCATTTTTGGGTGCATCCTTCCTTGTAGCGTATAACCACTATATGGAGTCTTTAGCCAAGGGCCCACACTATTTAAATATCTATGTCACATTTCTCAATTGTATTTGTGAATTTATTTACAAGAATTTCAAAATCGAATTTAGTGAATTTTTGGCTGATCATTGGCGGTTTTTGGCCATTTTTGGGTGCATCCTTCCTTGTAGCGTATAACCACTATATGGAGGCTTTAGCCAAGGGCCCACACTATTTAAATATCTATGTCACATTTCTCAATTGTATTTGTGAATTTATTTACAAGAATTTCAAAATCGAATTTAGTGAATTTTTGGCTGATCATTGGCGGTTTTTGGCCATTTTTGGGTGCATCCTTCCTTGTAGCGTATAACCACTATATGGAGGCTTTAGCCAAGGGCCCACACTATTTAAATATCTATGTCACATTTCTCAATTGTATTTGTGAATTTATTTACAAGAATTTCAAAATCGAATTTAGTGAATTTTTGGCTGATCATTGGCGGTTTTTGGCCATTTTTGGGTGCATCCTTCCTTGTAGCGTATAACCACTATATGGAGGCTTTAGCCAAGGGCCCACACTATTTAAATATCTATGTCACATTTCTCAATTGTATTTGTGAATTTATTTACAAGAATTTCAAAATCGAATTTAGTGAATTTTTGGCTGATCATTGGCGGTTTTTGGCCATTTTTGGGTGCATCCTTCCTTGTAGCGTATAACCACTATATGGAGGCTTTAGCCAAGGGCCCACACTATTTAAATATCTATGTCACATTTCTCAATTGTATTTGTGAATTTATTTACAAGAATTTCAAAATCGAATTTAGTGAATTTTTGGCTGATCATTGGCGGTTTTTGGCCATTTTTGGGTGCATCCTTCCTTGTAGCGTATAACCACTATATGGAGGCTTTAGCCAAGGGCCCACACTATTTAAATATCTATGTCACATTTCTCAATTGTATTTGTGAATTTATTTACAAGAATTTCAAAATCGAATTTAGTGAATTTTTGGCTGATCATTGGCGGTTTTTGGCCATTTTTGGGTGCATCCTTCCTTGTAGCGTATAACCACTATATGGAGGCTTTAGCCAAGGGCCCACACTATTTAAATATCTATGTCACATTTCTCAATTGTATTTGTGAATTTATTTACAAGAATTTCAAAATCGAATTTAGTGAATTTTTGGCTGATCATTGGCGGTTTTTGGCCATTTTTGGGTGCATCCTTCCTTGTAGCGTATAACCACTATATGGAGGCTTTAGCCAAGGGCCCACACTATTTAAATATCTATGTCACATTTCTCAATTGTATTTGTGAATTTATTTACAAGAATTTCAAAATCGAATTTAGTGAATTTTTGGCTGATCATTGGCGGTTTTTGGCCATTTTTGGGTGCATCCTTCCTTGTAGCGTATAACCACTATATGGAGGCTTTAGCCAAGGGCCCACACTATTTAAATATCTATGTCACATTTCTCAATTGTATTTGTGAATTTATTTACAAGAATTTCAAAATCGAATTTAGTGAATTTTTGGCTGATCATTGGCGGTTTTTGGCCATTTTTGGGTGCATCCTTCCTTGTAGCGTATAACCACTATATGGAGGCTTTAGCCAAGGGCCCACACTATTTAAATATCTATGTCACATTTCTCAATTGTATTTGCGAATTTATTTACAAGAATTTCAAAATCGAATTTAGTGAATTTTTGGCTGATCATTGGCGGTTTTTGGCCATTTTTGGGTGCATCCTTCCTTGTAGCGTATAACCACTATATGGAGTCTTTAGCCAAGGGCCCACACTATTTAAATATCTATGTCACATTTCTCAATTGTATTTGTGAATTTATTTACAAGAATTTCAAAATCGAATTTAGTGAATTTTTGGCTGATCATTGGCGGTTTTTGGCCATTTTTGGGTGCATCCTTCCTTGTAGCGTATAACCACTATATGGAGGCTTTAGCCAAGGGCCCACACTATTTAAATATCTATATCACATTTCTCAATTGTATTTGTGAATTTATTTACAAGAATTTCAAAATCGAATTTAGTGAATTTTTGGCTGATTATTGGCGGTTTTTGGCCATTTTTGGGTGCATCCTTCCTTGTAGCGTATAACCACTATATGGAGGCTTTAGCCAAGGGCCCACACTATTTAAATATCTATATCACATTTCTCAATTGTATTTGTGAATTTATTTACAAGAATTTCAAAATCGAATTTAGTGAATTTTTGGCTGATCATTGGCGGTTTTTGGCCATTTTTGGGTGCATCCTTCCTTGTAGCGTATAACCACTATATGGAGGCTTTAGCCAAGGGCCCACACTATTTAAATATCTATGTCACATTTCTCAATTGTATTTGTGAATTTATTTACAAGAATTTCAAAATCGAATTTAGTGAATTTTTGGCTGATTATTGGCGGTTTTTGGCCATTTTTGGGTGCATCCTTCCTTGTAGCGTATAACCACTATATGAAGTCTTTAGCCAAGGGCCCACACTATTTAAATATCTATGTCACATTTCTCAATTGTATTTGTGAATTTTTTTACAAGAATTTCAAAATCGAATTTAGTGAATTTTTGGCTGATCATTGGCGGTTTTTGGCCATTTTTGGGTGCATCCTTCCTTGTAGCGTATAACCACTATATGGAGTCTTTAGCCAATGGCCCACACTATTTAAATATCTATGTCACATTTCTCAATTGTATTTGTGAATTTATTTACAAGAATTTCAAAATCGAATTTAGTGAATTTTTGGCTGATTATTGGCGGTTTTTGGGCATTTTGGGTGCATCCTTCCTTGTAGCGTATAACCACTATATGGAGTCTTTAGCCAAGGGCCCACACTATTTAAATATATATGTCACATTTCTCAATTGTATTTGTGAATTTTTTTAAAGAGTTTTAAAATCGAATTTAGAGAATTTTTGGCTGATCATTGGCGGTTTTTGGCCATTTTTGGGTGCATCCTTCCTTGTAGCGTATAACCACTATATGGAGGCTTTAGCCAAGGGCCCACACTATTTAAATATCTATGTCACATTTCTCAATTGTATTTGTGATTTTTTTTTACAAGAATTTCAAAATCGAATTTAGTGAATTTTTGGCTGATCATTGCCGGTTTTTGGCCATTTTTGGGTGCATCCTTCCTTGTAGCGTATAACCACTATATGGAGTCTTTAGCCAAGGGCCCACACTATTTAAATATCTATGTCACATTTCTCAATTGTATTTGTGATTTTTTTTACAAGAATTTCAAAATCGAATTTAGTGAATTTTTGGCTGATCATTGGCGGTTTTTGGCCATTTTTGGGTGCATCCTTCTTTGTAGCGTATAACCACTATATGGAGTCTTTACCAAGGGCCCACACTATTTAAATATCTATGTCACATTTCTCAATTGTATTTGTGAACTTTTTTACAAGAATTTCAAAATCGAATTTGGTGAATTTTTGGCTGATCATTGGCGGGTTTTGGCCATTTTTGGGTGCATCCTTCCTTGTAGCGTATAACCACTATATGGAGTCTTTAGCCAAGGGCCCACACTATTTAAATATCTATGTCACATTTCTCAATTGTATTTGTGAATTTTTTTACAAGAATTTCAAAATCGAATTTAGTGAATTTTTGGATAATCATTAGCGGTTTGTGGCCATTTTTGGGTGCATCCTTCCTTGTAGCGTATAACCACTATATGGAGTCTTTAGCCAAGGGCCCACACTATTTAAATATCTATGTCACATTTCTCAATTGTATTTGTGAATTTTTTTACAAGAATTTCAAAATCGAATTTAGTGAATTTTTGGCTGATCATTGCCGGTTTTTGGCCATTTTTGGGTGCATCCTTCCTTGTAGCGTATAACCACTATATGGAGTCTTTAGCCAAGGGCCCACACTATTTAAATATCTATGTCACATTTCTCAATTGTATTTGTGAATTTTTTTTTACAAGAATTTCAAAATCGAATTTAGTGAATTTTTGGCTGATAATGGCGATTTTTGGCCATTTTTGGGTGCATCCTTCCTTGTAGCGTATAACCACTATATGGAGTCTTTAGCCAAGGGCCCACACTATTTAAATATCTATTTCACATTTCTCAATTGTATTTGTGAATTTTTTTTACAAGAATTTTAAAATCGAATTTAGTGAATTTTTGGCTGATCATTGGCGGTTTTTGGCCATTTTTGGGTGCATCCTTCCTTGTAGCGTATAACCACTATATGGAGGCTTTAGCCAAGGGCCCACACTATTTAAATATCTATGTCACATTTCTCAATTGTATTTGTGATTTTTTTTACAAGAATTTCAAAATCGAATTTAGTAAATTTTTGGCTGATCATTGCCGGTTTTTGGCCATTTTTGGGTGCATCCTTCCTTGTAGCGTATAACCACTATATGGAGTCTTTAGCCAAGGGCCCACACTATTTAAATATCTATGTCACATTTCTCAATTGTATTTGTGATTTTTTTTACAAGAATTTCAAAATCGAATTTAGTGAATTTTTGGCTGATCATTGGCGGTTTTTGGCCATTTTTGGGTGCATCCTTCCTTGTAGCGTATAACCACTATATGGAGTCTTTACCCAAGGGCCCACACTATTTAAATATCTATGTCACATTTCTCAATTGTATTTGTGAACTTTTTTACAAGAATTTCAAAATCGAATTTGGTGAGTTTTTGGCTGATCATTGGCGGTTTTTGGCCATTTTTGGGTGCATCCTTCCTTGTAGCGTATAACCACTATATGGAGTCTTTAGCCAAGGGCCCACACTATTTAAATATCTATGTCACATTTCTCAATTGTATTTGTGAATTTTTTTTACAAGAATTTCAAAATCGAATTTAGTGAATTTTTGGTTGATCATTGGCGGTTTTTGGCCATTTTTGGGTGCATCCTTCCTTGTAGCGTATAACCACTATATGGAGTCTTTAGCCAAGGGCTCACACTATTTAAATATCTATGTCACATTTCTCAATTGTATTTGTGAATTTTTTTACAAGAATTTCAAAATCGAATTTAGTGAATTTTTGCTGTTCATTGGCGGTTTTTGGCTTTTGGGTGCATCCTTCCTTGTAGCGTTAACCACTATATGGAGTCTTTAGCCAAGGGCCCACACTATTCAAATATCTATGTCACATTTCTCAATTGTATTTGTGAATTTTTTTACAAGAATTTCAAAATCGAATTTAGTGAATTTTTGGCTGATCATTGGCGGTTTTTGTCCATTTTTGGGTGCATCCTTCCTTGTAGCGTATAACCACTATATGGAGTCTTTAGCCAAGGGCCCACACTATTTAAATATATATGTCACATTTCTCAATTGTATTTTTGAATTTTTTTACAAGAATTTCAAAATCGAATTTAGTGAATTTTTGGCTGATCATTGCCGGTTTTTGGCCATTTTTGGGTGCATCCTTCCTTGTAGCGTATAACCACTATATGGAGTCTTTAGCCAAGGCCCACACTATTTAAATATCTATGTCACATTTCTCAATTGTATTTGTAAATTTTTTTTTACAAGAATTTCAAAATCGAATTTAGTGAATTTTTGGCTGATCATTGGCGGTTTTTGGCCATTTTTGAGTGCATCCTTCCTTGTAGCGTATAACCACTATATGGAGTCTTTAGCCAAGGGCCCACACTATTTAAATATCTATGTCACATTTCTCAATTGTATTTGTGAATTTTTTTTACAAGAATTTCAAAATCGAATTTAGTGAATTTTTGGCTGATCATTGGCGGTTTTTGGCCATTTTTGGGTGCATCCTTCCTTGTAGCGTATAACCACTATATGGAGTCTTTAGCCAAGGGCCCACACTATTCAAATATCTATGTCACATTTCTCAATTGTATTTGTGATTTTTTTTACAAGAATTTCAAAATCGAATTTAGTGAATTTTTGGCTGATCATTGCCGGTTTTTGGCCATTTTTGGGTGCATCCTTCCTTGTAGCGTATAACCACTATATGGAGGCTTTAGCCAAGGGCCCACACTATTTAAATATCTATGTCACATTTCTCAATTGTATTTGTGATTTTTTTTACAAGAATTTCAAAATCGAATTTAGTGAATTTTTGGCTGATCATTGCCGGTTTTTGGCCATTTTTGGGTGCATCCTTCCTTGTAGCGTATAACCACTATATGGAGTCTTTAGCCAAGGGCCCACACTATTTAAATATCTATGTCACATTTCTCAATTGTATTTGTGATTTTTTTTACAAGAATTTCAAAATCGAATTTAGTGAATTTTTGGCTGATCATTGGCGGTTTTTGGCCATTTTTGGGTGCATCCTTCCTTGTAGCGTATAACCACTATATGGAGTCTTTACCCAAGGGCCCACACTATTTAAATATCTATGTCACATTTCTCAATTGTATTTGTGAACTTTTTTACAAGAATTTCAAAATCGAATTTGGTGAATTTTTGGCTGATCATTGGCGGTTTTTGGCCATTTTTGGGTGCATCCTTCCTTGTAGCGTATAATCACTATATGGAGTCTTTAGCCAAGGGCCCACACTATTTAAATATCTATGTTACATTTCTCAATTGTATTTGTGAATTTTTTTTTACACTATATTTAAATATATATGTCACATTTCTCAATTGTATTTGTGAACTTTTTTACAAGAATTTCAAAATCGAATTTGGTGAATTTTTGGCTGATCATTGGCGGTTTTTGGCCATTTTTGGGTGCATCCTTCCTTGTAGCGTATAACCACTATATGGAGTCTTTAGCCAAGGGCCCACACTATTCAAATATCTATGTCACATTTCTCAATTGTATTTTTGAATTTTTTTACAAGAATTTCAAAATCGAATTTAGTGAATTTTTGGCTGATCATTGGCGGTTTTTGGCCATTTTTGGGTGCATCCTTCCTTGTAGCGTATAACCACTATATGGAGTCTTTAGCAAAAGGGCTCACACTATTTAAATATCTATGTCACATTTCTCAATTGTATTTGTGAATTTGTTTACAAGAATTTCAAAATCGAATTTGGTGAATTTTTGGCTGATCATTGGCGGTTTTTGGCCATTTTTGGGTGCATCCTTCCTTGTAGCGTATAATCACTATATGGAGTCTTTAGCCAAGGGCCCACACTATTTAAATATCTATGTTACATTTCTCAATTGTATTTGTGAATTTTTTTTTACACTATATTTAAATATATATGTCACATTTCTCAATTGTATTTGTGAACTTTTTTACAAGAATTTCAAAATCGAATTTGGTGAATTTTTGGCTGATCATTGGCGGTTTTTGGCCATTTTTGGGTGCATCCTTCCTTGTAGCGTATAACCACTATATGGAGTCTTTAGCCAAGGGCCCACACTATTCAAATATCTATGTCACATTTCTCAATTGTATTTTTGAATTTTTTTACAAGAATTTCAAAATCGAATTTAGTGAATTTTTGGCTGATCATTGGCGGTTTTTGGCCATTTTTGGGTGCATCCTTCCTTGTAGCGTATAACCACTATATGGAGTCTTTAGCCAAGGGCTCACACTATTTAAATATCTATGTCACATTTCTCAATTGTATTTGTGAATTTTTTTTTACAAGAATTTCAAAATCGAATTTAGTGAATTTTTGGCTGATCATTGCCGGTTTTTGGCCATTTTTGGGTGCATCCTTCCTTGTAGCGTATAACCACTATATGGAGTCTTTAGCCAAGGGCTCACACTATTTAAATATCTATGTCACATTTCTCAATTGTATTTGTGAATTTTTTTTTACAAGAATTTCAAAATCGAATTTAGTGAATTTTTGGCTGATCATTGCCGGTTTTTGGCCATTTTTGGGTGCATCCTTCCTTGTAGCGTATAACCACTATATGGAGGCTTTAGCCAAGGGCCCACACTATTTAAATATCTATGTCACATTTCTCAATTGTATTTGTGATTTTTTTTACAAGAATTTCAAAATCGAATTTAGTGAATTTTTGGCTGATCATTGCCGGTTTTTGGCCATTTTTGGGTGCATCCTTCCTTGTAGCGTATAACCACTATATGGAGTCTTTAGCCAAGGGCCCACACTATTTAAATATCTATGTCACATTTCTCAATTGTATTTGTGATTTTTTTTACAAGAATTTCAAAATCGAATTTAGTGAATTTTTGGCTGATCATTGGCGGTTTTTGGCCATTTTTGGGTGCATCCTTCCTTGTAGCGTATAACCACTATATGGAGTCTTTACCCAAGGGCCCACACTATTTAAATATCTATGTCACATTTCTCAATTGTATTTGTGAACTTTTTTACAAGAATTTCAAAATCGAATTTGGTGAATTTTTGGCTGATCATTGGCGGTTTTTGGCCATTTTTGGGTGCATCCTTCCTTGTAGCGTATAATCACTATATGGAGTCTTTAGCCAAGGGCCCACACTATTTAAATATCTATGTTACATTTCTCAATTGTATTTGTGATTTTTTTTTTACACTATATTTAAATATATATGTCACATTTCTCAATTGTATTTGTGAACTTTTTTACAAGAATTTCAAAATCGAATTTGGTGAATTTTTGGCTGATCATTGGCGGTTTTTGGCCATTTTTGGGTGCATCCTTCCTTGTAGCGTATAACCACTATATGGAGTCTTTAGCCAAGGGCCCACACTATTCAAATATCTATGTCACATTTCTCAATTGTATTTTTGAATTTTTTTACAAGAATTTCAAAATCGAATTTAGTGAATTTTTGGCTGATCATTGGCGGTTTTTGGCCATTTTTGGGTGCATCCTTCCTTGTAGCGTATAACCACTATATGGAGTCTTTAGCCAAGGGCTCACACTATTTAAATATCTATGTCACATTTCTCAATTGTATTTGTGAATTTTTTTACAAGAATTTCAAAATCGAATTTGGTGAATTTTTGGCTGATCATTGGCGGTTTTTGGCCATTTTTGGGTGCATCCTTCCTTGTAGCGTATAATCACTATATGGAGTCTTTAGCCAAGGGCCCACACTATTTAAATATCTATGTTACATTTCTCAATTGTATTTGTGAATTTTTTTTTACACTATATTTAAATATATATGTCACATTTCTCAATTGTATTTGTGAACTTTTTTACAAGAATTTCAAAATCGAATTTGGTGAATTTTTGGCTGATCATTGGCGGTTTTTGGCCATTTTTGGGTGCATCCTTCCTTGTAGCGTATAACCACTATATGGAGTCTTTAGCCAAGGGCCCACACTATTCAAATATCTATGTCACATTTCTCAATTGTATTTTTGAATTTTTTTACAAGAATTTCAAAATCGAATTTAGTGAATTTTTGGCTGATCATTGGCGGTTTTTGGCCATTTTTGGGTGCATCCTTCCTTGTAGCGTATAACCACTATATGGAGTCTTTAGCCAAGGGCTCACACTATTTAAATATCTATGTCACATTTCTCAATTGTATTTGTGAATTTTTTTTTACAAGAATTTCAAAATCGAATTTGGTGAATTTTTGGCTGATCATTGTCGGTTTTTGGCCATTTTTGGGTGCATCCTTCCTTGTAGCGTATAACCACTATATGGAGTCTTTAGCCAAGGGTCCACACTATTTAAATATCTATGTCACATTTCTCAATTGTATTTGTGAATTTTTTTTACAAGAATTTCAAAATCGAATTTAGTGAATTTTTGGCTGATCATTGGCGGTTTTTGGCCATTTTTGGGTGCATCCTTCCTTGTAGCGTATAACCACTATATGGAGTCTTTAGCCAAGGGCCCACACTATTTAAATATCTATGTCACATTTCTCAATTGTATTTGTGAATTTTTTTACAAGAATTTCAAAATCGAATTTAGTGAATTTTTGGCTCATCATTTTTGGGTGCATCCTTCCTTGTAGCGTATAACCACTATATGGAGTCTTTAGCCAAGGCCCACACTATTTAAATATCTATGTCACATTTCTCAATTGTATTTGTGAATTTTTTTTACAAGAATTTCAAAATCGAATTTAGTGAATTTTTGGCTGATCATTGGCGGTTTTTGGCCATTTTTGGGTGCATCCTTCCTTGTAGCGTATAACCACTATATGGAGTCTTTAGCCAAGGGCCCACACTATTTAAATATCTATGTCACATTTCTCAATTGTATTTGTGAATTTTTTTTTACAAGAATTTCAAAATCGAATTTAGTGAATTTTTGGCTGATCATTGGCGGTTTTTGGCCATTTTTGGGTGCATCCTTCCTTGTAGCGTATAACCACTATATGGAGTCTTTAGCCAAGGGCCCACACTATTTAAATATCTATGTCACATTTCTCAATTGTATTTGTGATTTTTTTTACAAGAATTTCAAAATCGAATTTAGTGAATTTTTGGCTGATCATTGGCGGTTTTTGGCCATTTTTGGGTGCATCCTTCCTTGTAGCGTATAACCACTATATGGAGTCTTTACCCAAGGGCCCACACTATTTAAATATCTATGTCACATTTCTCAATTGTATTTGTGAACTTTTTTACAAGAATTTCAAAATCGAATTTGGTGAATTTTTGGCTGATCATTGGCGGTTTTTGGCCATTTTTGGGTGTATCCTTCCTTGTAGCGTATAATCACTATATGGAGTCTTTAGCCAAGGGCCCACACTATTTAAATATCTATGTTACATTTCTCAATTGTATTTGTGAATTTTTTTTTACACTATATTTAAATATATATGTCACATTTCTCAATTGTATTTTTGAATTTTTTTACAAGAATTTCAAAATCGAATTTGGTGAATTTTTGGCTGATTATTGGCGGTTTTTGGCCATTTTTGGGTGCATCCTTCCTTGTAGCGTATAACCACTATATGGAGTCTTTAGCCAAGGGCCCACACTATTCAAATATCTATGTCACATTTCTCAATTGTATTTGTGAATTTTTTTACAAGAATTTCAAATTCGAATTTAGTGAATTTTTGGCTGATCATTGGCGGTTTTTGGCCATTTTTGGGTGCATCCTTCCTTGTAGCGTATAACCACTATATGGAGTCTTTAGCCAAGGGCCCACACTATTTAAATATATATGTCACATTTCTCAATTGTATTTTTGAATTTTTTTACAAGAATTTCAAAATCGAATTTAGTGAATTTTTGGCTGATCATTGGCGGTTTTTGGCCATTTTTGGGTGCATCCTTCCTTGTAGCGTATAACCACTATATGGAGTCTTTAGCCAAGGGCTCACACTATTTAAATATCTATGTCACATTTCTCAATTGTATTTGTGAATTTTTTTTTACAAGAATTTCAAAATCGAATTTAGTGAATTTTTGGCTGATCATTGGCGGTTTTTGGCCATTTTTGGGTGCATCCTTCCTTGTAGCGTATAACCACTATATGGAGTCTTTAGCCAAGGGCCCACACTATTTAAATATCTATGTCACATTTCTCAATTGTATTTGTGAATTTTTTTTACAAGAATTTCAAAATCGAATTTAGTGAATTTTTGGCTGATCATTGGCGGTTTTTGGCCATTTTTGGGTGCATCCTTCCTTGTAGCGTATAACCACTATATGGAGTCTTTAGCCAAGGGCCCACACTATTTAAATATATATGTCACATTTCTCAATTGTATTTGTGAATTTTTTTTTCAAAAATTTCAAAATCGAATTTAGTGAATTTTTGGCTGTTCATTGGCGATTTTTGGCCATTTTTGGGTGCATCCTTCCTTGTAGCGTATAACCACTATATGGAGTCTTTAGCCAAGGGCCCACACTATTTAAATATCTATGTCACATTTCTCAATTGTATTTGTGAATTTTTTTTTACAAGAATTGCAAAATCGAATTTAGTGAATTTTTGGCTGATCATTGGCGGTTTTTGGCCATTTTTGGGTGCATCCTTCCTTGTAGCGTATAACCACTATATGGAGTCTTTAGCCAAGGGCCCACACTATTTAAATATATATGTCACATTTCTCAATTGTATTTGTGAATTTTTTTACAAGAATTTCAAAATCGAATTTGGTGAATTTTTGGCTGATCATTGGCGGTTTTTGGCCATTTTTGGGTGCATCCTTCCTTGTAGCGTATAACCACTATATGGAGTCTTTAGCCAAGGGCCCACACTATATCTATGTCACATTTCTCAATTGTATTTGTGAATTTTTTTTACAAGAATTTCAAAATCGAATTTAGTGAATTTTTGGCTGATCATTGGCGGTTTTTGGCCATTTTTGGGTGCATCCTTCCTTGTAGCGTATAACCACTATATGGAGTCTTTAGCCAAGGGCCCACACTATTTAAATATATATGTCACATTTCTCAATTGTATTTGTGAATTTTTTTTACAAAAATTTCAAAATCGAATTTAGTGAATTATTTTTGGCTGTTCATTGGCGATTTTTGGCCATTTTTGGGTGCATCCTTCCTTGTAGCGTATAACCACTATATGGAGTCTTTAGCCAAGGGCCCACACTATTTAAATATCTATGTCACATTTCTCAATTGTATTTGTGAATTTTTTTTTACAAGAATTTCAAAATCGAATTTAGTGAATTTTTGGCTGATCATTGGCGGTTTTTGGCCATTTTTGGGTGCATCCTTCCTTGTAGCGTATAACCACTATATGGAGTCTTTAGCCAAGGGCCCACACTATTTAAATATATATGTCACATTTCTCAATTGTATTTGTGAATTTTTTTTACAAAAATTTCAAAATCGAATTTAGTGAATTATTTTTGGCTGTTCATTGGCGATTTTTGGCCATTTTTGGGTGCATCCTTCCTTGTAGCGTATAACCACTATATGGAGTCTTTAGCCAAGGGCCCACACTATTTAAATATCTATGTCACATTTCTCAATTGTATTTGTGAATTTTTTTTTACAAGAATTTCAAAATCGAATTTAGTGAATTTTTGGCTGATCATTGGCGGTTTTTGGCCATTTTTGGGTGCATCCTTCCTTGTAGCGTATAACCACTATATGGAGTCTTTAGCCAAGGGCCCACACTATTTAAATATATATGTCACATTTCTCAATTGTATTTGTGAATTTTTTTTACAAAAATTTCAAAATCGAATTTAGTGAATTTTTGGCTGTTCATTGGCGATTTTTGGCCATTTTTGGGTGCATCCTTCCTTGTAGCGTATAACCACTATATGGAGTCTTTAGCCAAGGGCCCACACTATTTAAATATCTATGTCACATTTCTCAATTGTATTTGTGAATTTTTTTTTACAAGAATTTCAAAATCGAATTTAGTGAATTTTTGGCTGATCATTGGCGGTTTTTGGCCATTTTTGGGTGCATCCTTCCTTGTAGCGTATAACCACTATATGGAGTCTTTAGCCAAGGGCCCACACTATTTAAATATATATGTCACATTTCTCAATTGTATTTGTGAATTTTTTTTACAAGAATTTCAAAATCGAATTTGGTGAATTTTTGGCTGATCATTGGCGGTTTTTGGCCATTTTTGGGTGCATCCTTCCTTGTAGCGTATAACCACTATATGGAGTCTTTAGCCAAGGGCCCACACTATTTAAATATATATGTCACATTTCTCAATTGTATTTGTGAATTTTTTTACAAGAATTTCAAAATCGAATTTGGTGAATTTTTGGCTGATCATTGGCGGTTTTTGGCCATTTTTGGGTGCATCCTTCCTTGTAGCGTATAACCACTATATGGAGTCTTTAGCCAAGGCCCACACTATTTAAATATCTATGTCACATTTCTCAATTGTATTGGTGAATTTTTTTTTTACAAGAATTTCAAAATCGAATTTAGTGAATTTTTGGCTGATCATTGGCGGTTTTTGGCCATTTTTGGGTGCATCCTTCCTTGTAGCGTATAACCACTATATGGAGTCTTTAGCCAAGGGCCCACACTATATCTATGTCACATTTCTCAATTGTATTTGTGAATTTTTTTTACAAGAATTTCAAAATCGAATTTAGTGAATTTTTGGCTGATCATTGGCGGTTTTTGGCCATTTTTGGGTGCATCCTTCCTTGTAGCGTATAACCACTATATGGAGTCTTTAGCCAAGGGCCCACACTATTTAAATATATATGTCACATTTCTCAATTGTATTTGTGAATTTTTTTACAAGAATTTCAAAATCAAATTTAGTGAATTTTTGGCTGATCATTGACGGTTTTTGGCCATTTTTGGGTGCATCCTTCCTTGTAGCGTATAACCACTATATGGAGTCTTTAGCCAAGGGCCCACACTATTTAAATATATATGTCACATTTCTCAATTGTATTTGTGAATTTTTTTACAAGAATTTCAAAATCAAATTAGTGAATTTTTGGCTGATCATTGGCGGTTTTTGGCCATTTTTGGGTGCATCCTTCCTTGTAGCGTATAACCACTATATGGAGTCTTTAGCCAAGGGCCCACACTATTTAAATATATATGTCACATTTCTCAATTGTATTTGTGAATTTTTTTACAAGAATTTCAAAATCAAATTTAGTGAATTTTTGGCTGATCATTGGCGGTTTTTGGCCATTTTTGGGTGCATCCTTCCTTGTAGCGTATAACCACTATATGGAGTCTTTAGCCAAGGGCCCACACTATTTAAATATATATGTCACATTTCTCAATTGTATTTGTGAATTTTTTTACAAGAATTTCAAAATCAAATTTAGTGAATTTTTGGCTGATCATTGACGGTTTTTGGCCATTTTTGGGTGCATCCTTCCTTGTAGCGTATAACCACTATATGGAGTCTTTAGCCAAGGGCCCACACTATTTAAATATATATGTCACATTTCTCAATTGTATTTGTGAATTTTTTTACAAGAATTTCAAAATCGAATTTAGTGAATTTTTGCTGATCATTGGCGGTTTTTGGCCATTTTTGGGTGCATCCTTCCTTGTAGCGTTAACCACTATATGGAGTCTTTAGCCAAGGGCTAAAGAATTTAGTGAATTTTTGGCTGATCATTCCTTGTAGCGTTAACCACTATATGGAGTCTTTAGCCAAGGGCCCACACTATTTAAATATATATGTCACATTTCTCAATTGTATTTGTGAATTTTTTTTACAAGAATTTCAAAATCGAATTTAGTAAATTTTTTGCTGATCATTGGCGGTTTTTGGCCATTTTTGGGTGCATCCTTCCTTGTAGCGTATAACCACTATATGGAGTCTTTAGCCAAGGGCCCACACTATTTAAATATATATGTCACATTTCTCAATTGTATTTGTGAATTTTTTTTACAAGAATTTCAAAATCGAATTTAGTGAATTTTTGGCTGATCATTGGCGGTTTTTGGCCATTTTTGGGTGCATCCTTCCTTGTAGCGTATAACCACTATATGGAGTCTTTAGCCAAGGGCCCACACTATTTAAATATATATGTCACATTTCTCAATTGTATTTGTGAATTTTTTTTTCAAAAATTTCAAAATCGAATTTAGTGAATTTTTGGCTGTTCATTGGCGATTTTTGGCCATTTTTGGGTGCATCCTTCCTTGTAGCGTATAACCACTATATGGAGTCTTTAGCCAAGGGCCCACACTATTTAAATATCTATGTCACATTTCTCAATTGTATTTGTGAATTTTTTTTTACAAGAATTGCAAAATCGAATTTAGTGAATTTTTGGCTGATCATTGGCGGTTTTTGGCCATTTTTGGGTGCATCCTTCCTTGTAGCGTATAACCACTATATGGAGTCTTTAGCCAAGGGCCCACACTATTTAAATATATATGTCACATTTCTCAATTGTATTTGTGAATTTTTTTACAAGAATTTCAAAATCGAATTTGGTGAATTTTTGGCTGATCATTGGCGGTTTTTGGCCATTTTTGGGTGCATCCTTCCTTGTAGCGTATAACCACTATATGGAGTCTTTAGCCAAGGGCCCACACTATATCTATGTCACATTTCTCAATTGTATTTGTGAATTTTTTTTACAAGAATTTCAAAATCGAATTTAGTGAATTTTTGGCTGATCATTGGCGGTTTTTGGCCATTTTTGGGTGCATCCTTCCTTGTAGCGTATAACCACTATATGGAGTCTTTAGCCAAGGGCCCACACTATTTAAATATATATGTCACATTTCTCAATTGTATTTGTGAATTTTTTTTACAAAAATTTCAAAATCGAATTTAGTGAATTATTTTTGGCTGTTCATTGGCGATTTTTGGCCATTTTTGGGTGCATCCTTCCTTGTAGCGTATAACCACTATATGGAGTCTTTAGCCAAGGGCCCACACTATTTAAATATCTATGTCACATTTCTCAATTGTATTTGTGAATTTTTTTTTACAAGAATTTCAAAATCGAATTTAGTGAATTTTTGGCTGATCATTGGCGGTTTTTGGCCATTTTTGGGTGCATCCTTCCTTGTAGCGTATAACCACTATATGGAGTCTTTAGCCAAGGGCCCACACTATTTAAATATATATGTCACATTTCTCAATTGTATTTGTGAATTTTTTTTACAAAAATTTCAAAATCGAATTTAGTGAATTATTTTTGGCTGTTCATTGGCGATTTTTGGCCATTTTTGGGTGCATCCTTCCTTGTAGCGTATAACCACTATATGGAGTCTTTAGCCAAGGGCCCACACTATTTAAATATCTATGTCACATTTCTCAATTGTATTTGTGAATTTTTTTTTACAAGAATTTCAAAATCGAATTTAGTGAATTTTTGGCTGATCATTGGCGGTTTTTGGCCATTTTTGGGTGCATCCTTCCTTGTAGCGTATAACCACTATATGGAGTCTTTAGCCAAGGGCCCACACTATTTAAATATATATGTCACATTTCTCAATTGTATTTGTGAATTTTTTTTACAAAAATTTCAAAATCGAATTTAGTGAATTTTTGGCTGTTCATTGGCGATTTTTGGCCATTTTTGGGTGCATCCTTCCTTGTAGCGTATAACCACTATATGGAGTCTTTAGCCAAGGGCCCACACTATTTAAATATCTATGTCACATTTCTCAATTGTATTTGTGAATTTTTTTTTACAAGAATTTCAAAATCGAATTTAGTGAATTTTTGGCTGATCATTGGCGGTTTTTGGCCATTTTTGGGTGCATCCTTCCTTGTAGCGTATAACCACTATATGGAGTCTTTAGCCAAGGGCCCACACTATTTAAATATATATGTCACATTTCTCAATTGTATTTGTGAATTTTTTTTACAAGAATTTCAAAATCGAATTTGGTGAATTTTTGGCTGATCATTGGCGGTTTTTGGCCATTTTTGGGTGCATCCTTCCTTGTAGCGTATAACCACTATATGGAGTCTTTAGCCAAGGGCCCACACTATTTAAATATATATGTCACATTTCTCAATTGTATTTGTGAATTTTTTTACAAGAATTTCAAAATCGAATTTGGTGAATTTTTGGCTGATCATTGGCGGTTTTTGGCCATTTTTGGGTGCATCCTTCCTTGTAGCGTATAACCACTATATGGAGTCTTTAGCCAAGGCCCACACTATTTAAATATCTATGTCACATTTCTCAATTGTATTGGTGAATTTTTTTTTTACAAGAATTTCAAAATCGAATTTAGTGAATTTTTGGCTGATCATTGGCGGTTTTTGGCCATTTTTGGGTGCATCCTTCCTTGTAGCGTATAACCACTATATGGAGTCTTTAGCCAAGGGCCCACACTATATCTATGTCACATTTCTCAATTGTATTTGTGAATTTTTTTTACAAGAATTTCAAAATCGAATTTAGTGAATTTTTGGCTGATCATTGGCGGTTTTTGGACATTTTTGGGTGCATCCTTCCTTGTAGCGTATAACCACTATATGGAGTCTTTAGCCAAGGCCCACACTATTTAAATATCTATGTCACATTTCTCAATTGTATTTGTGAATTTTTTTACAAGAATTTCAAAATCGAATTTGGTGAATTTTTGGCTGATCATTGGCGGTTTTTGGCCATTTTTGGGTGCATCCTTCCTTGTAGCGTATAACCAGTATATGGAGTCTTTAGCCAAGGGCCCACACTATTTAAATATATATGTCACATTTCTCAATTGTATTTGTGAATTTTTTTACAAGAATTTCAAAATCAAATTTAGTGAATTTTTGGCTGATCATTGGCGGTTTTTGGCCATTTTTGGGTGCATCCTTCCTTGTAGCGTATAACCACTATATGGAGTCTTTAGCCAAGGGCCCACACTATTTAAATATATATGTCACATTTCTCAATTGTATTTGTGAATTTTTTTACAAGAATTTCAAAATCAAATTTAGTGAATTTTTGGCTGATCATTGGCGGTTTTTGGCCATTTTTGGGTGCATCCTTCCTTGTAGCGTATAACCACTATATGGAGTCTTTAGCCAAGGGCCCACACTATTTAAATATATATGTCACATTTCTCAATTGTATTTGTGAATTTTTTTACAAGAATTTCAAAATCAAATTTAGTGAATTTTTGGCTGATCATTGACGGTTTTTGGCCATTTTTGGGTGCATCCTTCCTTGTAGCGTATAACCACTATATGGAGTCTTTAGCCAAGGGCCCACACTATTTAAATATATATGTCACATTTCTCAATTGTATTTGTGAATTTTTTTACAAGAATTTCAAAATCAAATTAGTGAATTTTTGGCTGATCATTGGCGGTTTTTGGCCATTTTTGGGTGCATCCTTCCTTGTAGCGTATAACCACTATATGGAGTCTTTAGCCAAGGGCCCACACTATTTAAATATATATGTCACATTTCTCAATTGTATTTGTGAATTTTTTTACAAGAATTTCAAAATCAAATTTAGTGAATTTTTGGCTGATCATTGGCGGTTTTTGGCCATTTTTGGGTGCATCCTTCCTTGTAGCGTATAACCACTATATGGAGTCTTTAGCCAAGGGCCCACACTATTTAAATATATATGTCACATTTCTCAATTGTATTTGTGAATTTTTTTACAAGAATTTCAAAATCAAATTTAGTGAATTTTTGGCTGATCATTGACGGTTTTTGGCCATTTTTGGGTGCATCCTTCCTTGTAGCGTATAACCACTATATGGAGTCTTTAGCCAAGGGCCCACACTATTTAAATATATATGTCACATTTCTCAATTGTATTTGTGAATTTTTTTACAAGAATTTCAAAATCGAATTTAGTGAATTTTTGCTGATCATTGGCGGTTTTTGGCCATTTTTGGGTGCATCCTTCCTTGTAGCGTTAACCACTATATGGAGTCTTTAGCCAAGGGCTAAAGAATTTAGTGAATTTTTGGCTGATCATTCCTTGTAGCGTTAACCACTATATGGAGTCTTTAGCCAAGGGCCCACACTATTTAAATATATATGTCACATTTCTCAATTGTATTTGTGAATTTTTTTTACAAGAATTTCAAAATCGAATTTAGTAAATTTTTTGCTGATCATTGGCGGTTTTTGGCCATTTTTGGGTGCATCCTTCCTTGTAGCGTATAACCACTATATGGAGTCTTTAGCCAAGGGCCCACACTATTTAAATATATATGTCACATTTCTCAATTGTATTTGTGAATTTTTTTTACAAGAATTTCAAAATCGAATTTAGTGAATTTTTGGCTGATCATTGGCGGTTTTTGGCCATTTTTGGGTGCATCCTTCCTTGTAGCGTATAACCACTATATGGAGTCTTTAGCCAAGGGCCCACACTATTTAAATATATATGTCACATTTCTCAATTGTATTTGTCAATTTTTTTAACAAGAATTTCAAAATCGAATTTAGTGAATTTTTGGCTGATCATTTTTGGGTGCATCCTTCCTTGTAGCGTATAACCACTATATGGAGTCTTTAGCCAAGGGCCCACACTATTTAAATATCTATGCCACATTTCTCAATTGTATTTGTGAATTTTTTTTACAAGAATTTCAAAATCGAATTTAGTGAATTTTTGGCTGATCATTGGCGGTTTTTGGCCATTTTTGGGTGCATCCTTCCTTGTAGCGTATAACCACTATATGGAGTCTTTAGCCAAGGGCCCACACTATTTAAATATATATATCACATTTCTCAATTGTATTTGTGAATTTTTTTTACAAGAATTTCAAAATCGAATTTAGTGAATTTTTGGCTGATCATTGGCGGTTTTTGGCCATTTTTGGGTGCATCCTTCCTTGTAGCGTATAACCACTATATGGAGTCTTTAGCCAAGGGCCCACACTATTTAAATATCTATGCCACATTTCTCAATTGTATTTGTGAATTTTTTTTACAAGAATTTCAAAATCGAATTTAGTGAATTTTTGGCTGATCATTGGCGGTTTTTGGCCATTTTTGGGTGCATCCTTCCTTGTAGCGTATAACCACTATATGGAGTCTTTAGCCAAGGGCCCACACTATTTAAATATATATGTCACATTTCTCAATTGTATTTGTGAATTTTTTTTACAAGAATTTCAAAATCGAATTTAGTGAATTTTTGGCTGATCATTGGCGGTTTTTGGCCATTTTTGGGTGCATCCTTCCTTGTAGCGTATAACCACTATATGGAGTCTTTAGCCAAGGGCCCACACTATTTAAATATATATATCACATTTCTCAATTGTATTTGTGAATTTTTTTTACAAGAATTTCAAAATCGAATTTAGTGAATTTTTGGCTGATCATTGGCGGTTTTTGGCCATTTTTGGGTGCATCCTTCCTTGTAGCGTATAACCACTATATGGAGTCTTTAGCCAAGGGCCCACACTATTTAAATATATATGTCACATTTCTCAATTGTATTTGTGAATTTTTTTACAAGAATTTCAAAATCAAATTTAGTGAATTTTTGGCTGATCATTGGCGGTTTTTGGCCATTTTTGGGTGCATCCTTCCTTGTAGCGTATAACCACTATATGGAGTCTTTAGCCAAGGGCCCACACTATTTAAATATATATGTCACATTTCTCAATTGTATTTGTGAATTTTTTTACAAGAATTTCAAAATCAAATTTAGTGAATTTTTGGCTGATCATTGACGGTTTTTGGCCATTTTTGGGTGCATCCTTCCTTGTAGCGTATAACCACTATATGGAGTCTTTAGCCAAGGGCCCACACTATTTAAATATATATGTCACATTTCTCAATTGTATTTGTGAATTTTTTTACAAGAATTTCAAAATCAAATTTAGTGAATTTTTGGCTGATCATTGGCGGTTTTTGGCCATTTTTGGGTGCATCCTTCCTTGTAGCGTATAACCACTATATGGAGTCTTTAGCCAAGGGCCCACACTATTTAAATATATATGTCACATTTCTCAATTGTATTTGTGAATTTTTTTACAAGAATTTCAAAATCAAATTTAGTGAATTTTTGGCTGATCATTGGCGGTTTTTGGCCATTTTTGGGTGCATCCTTCCTTGTAGCGTATAACCACTATATGGAGTCTTTAGCCAAGGGCCCACACTATTTAAATATATATGTCACATTTCTCAATTGTATTTGTGAATTTTTTTACAAGAATTTCAAAATCAAATTTAGTGAATTTTTGGCTGATCATTGACGGTTTTTGGCCATTTTTGGGTGCATCCTTCCTTGTAGCGTATAACCACTATATGGAGTCTTTAGCCAAGGGCCCACACTATTTAAATATATATGTCACATTTCTCAATTGTATTTGTGAATTTTTTTACAAGAATTTCAAAATCGAATTTAGTGAATTTTTGCTGATCATTGGCGGTTTTTGGCCATTTTTGGGTGCATCCTTCCTTGTAGCGTTAACCACTATATGGAGTCTTTAGCCAAGGGCTAAAGAATTTAGTGAATTTTTGGCTGATCATTCCTTGTAGCGTTAACCACTATATGGAGTCTTTAGCCAAGGGCCCACACTATTTAAATATATATGTCACATTTCTCAATTGTATTTGTGAATTTTTTTTACAAGAATTTCAAAATCGAATTTAGTAAATTTTTTGCTGATCATTGGCGGTTTTTGGCCATTTTTGGGTGCATCCTTCCTTGTAGCGTATAACCACTATATGGAGTCTTTAGCCAAGGGCCCACACTATTTAAATATATATGTCACATTTCTCAATTGTATTTGTGAATTTTTTTTACAAGAATTTCAAAATCGAATTTAGTGAATTTTTGGCTGATCATTGGCGGTTTTTGGCCATTTTTGGGTGCATCCTTCCTTGTAGCGTATAACCACTATATGGAGTCTTTAGCCAAGGGCCCACACTATTTAAATATATATGTCACATTTCTCAATTGTATTTGTCAATTTTTTTAACAAGAATTTCAAAATCGAATTTAGTGAATTTTTGGCTGATCATTTTTGGGTGCATCCTTCCTTGTAGCGTATAACCACTATATGGAGTCTTTAGCCAAGGGCCCACACTATTTAAATATATATGCCACATTTCTCAATTGTATTTGTGAATTTTTTTTACAAGAATTTCAAAATCGAATTTAGTGAATTTTTGGCTGATCATTGGCGGTTTTTGGCCATTTTTGGGTGCATCCTTCCTTGTAGCGTATAACCACTATATGGAGTCTTTAGCCAAGGGCCCACACTATTTAAATATATATATCACATTTCTCAATTGTATTTGTGAATTTTTTTACAAGAATTGCAAAATCGAATTTAGTGAATTTTTGGCTGATCATTGGCGGTTTTTGGCCATTTTTGGGTGCATCCTTCCTTGTAGCGTATAACCACTATATGGAGTCTTTAGCCAAGGGCCCACACTATTTAAATATATATGTCACATTTCTCAATTGTATTTGTGAATTTTTTTACAAGAATTTCAAAATCGAATTTAGTGAATTTTTGGCTGATCATTGGCGGTTTTTGGCCATTTTTGGGTGCATCCTTCCTTGTAGCGTATAACCACTATATGGAGTCTTCAGCCAAGGGCCCACACTATTTAAATATATATGTCACATTTCTCAATTGTATTTGTGAATTTTTTTTACAAGAATTTCAAAATCGAATTTAGTGAATTTTTGGCTGATCATTGGCGGTTTTTGGCCATTTTTGGGTGCATCCTTCCTTGTAGCGTATAACCACTATATGGAGTCTTTAGCCAAGGGCCCACACTATTTAAATATATATGTCACATTTCTCAATTGTATTTGTGAATTTTTTTTACAAGAATTTCAAAATCGAATTTAGTGAATTTTTGGCTGATCATTGGCGGTTTTTGGCCATTTTTGGGTGCATCCTTCCTTGTAGCGTATAACCACTATATGGAGTCTTTAGCCAAGGGCCCACACTATTTAAATATATATGTCACATTTCTCAATTGTATTTGTGAATTTTTTTTACAAGAATTTCAAAATCGAATTTAGTGAATTTTTGGCTGATCATTGGCGGTTTTTGGCCATTTTTGGGTGCATCCTTCCTTGTAGCGTATAACCACTATATGGAGTCTTTAGCCAAGGGCCCACACTATTTAAATATATATGTCACATTTCTCAATTGTATTTGTGAATTTTTTTTACAAGAATTTCAAAATCGAATTTAGTGAATTTTTGGCTGATCATTGGCGGTTTTTGGGCATTTTTGGGTGCATCCTTCCTTGTAGCGTATAACCACTATATGGAGTCTTTAGCCAAGGGCCCACACTATTTAAATATATATGTCACATTTCTCAATTGTATTTGTGATTTTTTTTACAAGAATTTCAAAATCGAATTTAGTGAATTTTTGGCTGAACATTGGCGGTTTTTGGCCATTTTTGGGTGCATCCTTCCTTGTAGCGTATAACCACTATATGGAGTCTTTAGCCAAGGGCCCACACTATTGAAATATATATGTCACATTTCTCAATTGTATTTGTCAATTTTTTTAACAAGAATTTCAAAATCGAATTTAGTGAATTTTTGGCTGATCATTTTTGGGTGCATCCTTCCTTGTAGCGTATAACCACTATATGGAGTCTTTAGCCAAGGGCCCACACTATTTAAATATATATGTCACATTTCTCAATTGTATTTGTGAATTTTTTTACAAGAATTTCAAAATCGAATTTGGTGAATTTTTGGCTGATCATTGGCGGTTTTTGGCCATTTTTGGGTGCATCCTTCCTTGTAGCGTATAACCACTATATGGAGTCTTTAGCCAAGGGCCCACACTATTTAAATATCTATGCCACATTTCTCAATTGTATTTCTGAATTTTTTTTACAAGAATTTCAAAATCGAATTTAGTGAATTTTTGGCTGATCATTGGCGGTTTTTGGCCATTTTTGGGTGCATCCTTCCTTGTAGCGTATAACCACTATATGGAGTCTTTAGCCAAGGGCCCACACTATTTAAATATATATGTCACATTTCTCAATTGTATTTGTGAATTTTTTTACAAGAATTTCAAAATCGAATTTGGTGAATTTTTGGCTGATCATTGGCGGTTTTTGGCCATTTTTGGGTGCATCCTTCCTTGTAGCGTATAACCACTATATGGAGTCTTTAGCCAAGGGCCCACACTATTTAAATATCTATGTCACATTTCTCAATTGTATTTGTGAATTTTTTTTTTACAAGAATTTCAAAATCGAATTTAGTGAATTTTTGCCTGATCATTGGCGGTTTTTGGCCATTTTTGGGTGCATCCTTCCTTGTAGCGTATAACCACTATATGGAGTCTTTAGCCAAGGGCCCACACTATTTAAATATATATGTCACATTTCTCAATTGTATTTGTGAATTTTTTTTACAAGAATTTCAAAATCGAATTTAGTGAATTTTTGGCTAATCATTGCCGGTTTTTGACCATTTTTGGGTGCATCCTTCCTTGTAGCGTATAACCACTATATGGAGTCTTTAGCCAAGGGCCCACACTATTTAAATATCTATGTCACATTTCTCAATTGTATTTGTGAATTTTTTTACAAGAATTTCAAAATCGAATTTAGTGAATTTTTGCTGATCATTGGCGGTTTTTGGCCATTTTTGGGTGCATCCTTCCTTGTAGCGTTAACCACTATATGGAGTCTTTAGCCAAGGGCTAAAGAATTTAGTGAATTTTTGGCTGATCATTCCTTGTAGCGTTAACCACTATATGGAGTCTTTAGCCAAGGGCTAAAGAATTTAGTGAATTTTTGGCTGATCATTGGCGGTTTTTGGCCATTTTTGGGTGCATCCTTCCTTGTAGCGTATAACCACTATATGGAGTCTTTAGCCAAGGGCCCACACTATTTAAATATATATGTCACATTTCTCAATTGTATTTGTGAATTTTTTTTACAAGAATTTCAAAATCGAATTTAGTGAATTTTTGGCTGATCATTGGCGGTTTTTGGCCATTTTTGGGTGCATCCTTCCTTGTAGCGTATAACCACTATATGGAGTCTTTAGCCAAGGGCCCACACTATTTAAATATATATGTCACATTTCTCAATTGTATTTGTGAATTTTTTTTACAAGAATTTCAAAATCGAATTTAGTGAATTTTTGGCTGATCATTGGCGGTTTTTGGCCATTTTTGGGTGCATCCTTCCTTGTAGTGTATAACCACTATATGGAGTCTTTAGCCAAGGGCCCACACTATTTAAATATATATGTCACATTTCTCAATTGTATTTGTGAATTTTTTTTACAAGAATTTCAAAATCGAATTTAGTGAATTTTTGGCTGATCATTGCCGGTTTTTGGCCATTTTTGGGTGCATCCTTCCTTGTAGCGTATAACCACTATATGGAGTCTTTAGCCAAGGGCCCACACTATTTAAATATATATGTCACATTTCTCAATTGTATTTGTGAATTTTTTTTACAAGAATTTCAAAATCGAATTTAGTAAATTTTTGGCTGATCATTGGCGGTTTTTGGCCATTTTTGGGTGCATCCTTCCTTGTAGCGTATAACCACTATATGGAGTCTTTAGCCAAGGGCCCACACTATTTAAATATATATGTCACATTTCTCAATTGTATTTGTGAATTTTTTTTACAAGAATTTCAAAATCGAATTTAGTGAATTTTTGGCTGATCATTGGCGGTTTTTAGCCATTTTTGGGTGCATCCTTCCTTGTAGCGTATAACCACTATATGGAGTCTTTAGCCAAGGGCCCACACTATTTAAATATATATGTCACATTTCTCAATTGTATTTGTCAATTTTTTTAACAAGAATTTCAAAATCGAATTTAGTGAATTTTTGGCTGATCATTTTTGGGTGCATCCTTCCTTGTAGCGTATAACCACTATATGGAGTCTTTAGCCAAGGGCCCACACTATTTAAATATCTATGTCACATTTCTCAATTGTATTTGTGAATTTTTTTTTTACAAGAATTTCAAAATCGAATTTAGTGAATTTTTGCCTGATCATTGGCGGTTTTTGGCCATTTTTGGGTGCATCCTTCCTTGTAGCGTATAACCACTATATGGAGTCTTTAGCCAAGGGCCCACACTATTTAAATATATATGTCACATTTCTCAATTGTATTTGTGAATTTTTTTTACAAGAATTTCAAAATCGAATTTAGTGAATTTTTGGCTGATCATTGCCGGTTTTTGACCATTTTTGGGTGCATCCTTCCTTGTAGCGTATAACCACTATATTGAGTCTTTAGCCAAGGGCCCACACTATTTAAATATCTATGTCACATTTCTCAATTGTATTTGTGAATTTTTTTACAAGAATTTCAAAATCGAATTTAGTGAATTTTTGCTGAACAATTGCGGTTTTTGGCCATTTTTGGGTGCATCCTTCCTTGTAGCGTTAACCACTATATGGAGTCTTTAGCCAAGGGCTAAAGAATTTAGTGAATTTTTGGCTGATCATTCCTTGTAGCGTTAACCACTATATGGAGTCTTTAGCCAAGGCCTAAGAATTTAGTGAATTTTTGGCTGATCATTGGCGGTTTTTGGCCATTTTTGGGTGCATCCTTCCTTGTAGCGTATAACCACTATATGGAGTCTTTAGCCAAGGGCCCACACTATTTAAATATATATGTCACATTTCTCAATTGTATTTGTGAATTTTTTTTACAAGAATTTCAAAATCGAATTTAGTGAATTTTTGGCTGATCATTGGCGGTTTTTGGCCATTTTTGGGTGCATCCTTCCTTGTAGCGTATAACCACTATATGGAGTCTTTAGCCAAGGGCCCACACTATTTAAATATATATGTCACATTTCTCAATTGTATTTGTGATTTTTTTTACAAGAATTTCAAAATCGAATTTAGTGAATTTTTGGCTGAACATTGGCGGTTTTTGGCCATTTTTGGGTGCATCCTTCCTTGTAGCGTATAACCACTATATGGAGTCTTTAGCCAAGGGCCCATACTATTTAAATATATATGTCACATTTCTCAATTGTATTTGTCAATTTTTTTAACAAGAATTTCAAAATCGAATTTAGTGAATTTTTGGCTGATCATTTTTGGGTGCATCCTTCCTTGTAGCGTATAACCACTATATGGAGTCTTTAGCCAAGGGCCCACACTATTTAAATATCTATGCCACATTTCTCAATTGTATTTCTGAATTTTTTTTACAAGAATTTCAAAATCGAATTTAGTGAATTTTTGGCTGATCATTGGCGGTTTTTGGCCATTTTTGGGTGCATCCTTCCTTGTAGCGTATAACCACTATATGGAGTCTTTAGCCAAGGGCCCACACTATTTAAATATATATGTCACATTTCTCAATTGTATTTGTGAATTTTTTTACAAGAATTTCAAAATCGAATTTGGTGAATTTTTGGCTGATCATTGGCGGTTTTTGGCCATTTTTGGGTGCATCCTTCCTTGTAGCGTATAACCACTATATGGAGTCTTTAGCCAAGGGCCCACACTATTTAAATATCTATGTCACATTTCTCAATTGTATTTGTGAATTTTTTTTTACAAGAATTTCAAAATCGAATTTAGTGAATTTTTGCCTGATCATTGGCGGTTTTTGGCCATTTTTGGGTGCATCCTTCCTTGTAGCGTATAACCACTATATGGAGTCTTTAGCCAAGGGCCCACACTATTTAAATATATATGTCACATTTCTCAATTGTATTTGTGAATTTTTTTTACAAGAATTTCAAAATCGAATTTAGTGAATTTTTGGCTGATCATTGCCGGTTTTTGACCATTTTTGGGTGCATCCTTCCTTGTAGCGTATAACCACTATATGGAGTCTTTAGCCAAGGGCCCACACTATTTAAATATCTATGTCACATTTCTCAATTGTATTTGTGAATTTTTTTACAAGAATTTCAAAATCGAATTTAGTGAATTTTTGCTGATCATTGGCGGTTTTTGGCCATTTTTGGGTGCATCCTTCCTTGTAGCGTTAACCACTATATGGAGTCTTTAGCCAAGGGCTAAAGAATTTAGTGAATTTTTGGCTGATCATTCCTTGTAGCGTTAACCACTATATGGAGTCTTTAGCCAAGGGCTAAAGAATTTAGTGAATTTTTGGCTGATCATTGGCGGTTTTTGGCCATTTTTGGGTGCATCCTTCCTTGTAGCGTATAACCACTATATGGAGTCTTTAGCCAAGGGCCCACACTATTTAAATATATATGTCACATTTCTCAATTGTATTTGTGAATTTTTTTTACAAGAATTTCAAAATCGAATTTAGTGAATTTTTGGCTGATCATTGCCGGTTTTTGGCCATTTTTGGGTGCATCCTTCCTTGTAGCGTATAACCACTATATGGAGTCTTTAGCCAAGGGCCCACACTATTTAAATATATATGTCACATTTCTCAATTGTATTTGTGAATTTTTTTTACAAGAATTTCAAAATCGAATTTAGTAAATTTTTGGCTGATCATTGGCGGTTTTTGGCCATTTTTGGGTGCATCCTTCCTTGTAGCGTATAACCACTATATGGAGTCTTTAGCCAAGGGCCCACACTATTTAAATATATATGTCACATTTCTCAATTGTATTTGTGAATTTTTTTTACAAGAATTTCAAAATCGAATTTAGTGAATTTTTGGCTGATCATTGGCGGTTTTTAGCCATTTTTGGGTGCATCCTTCCTTGTAGCGTATAACCACTATATGGAGTCTTTAGCCAAGGGCCCACACTATTTAAATATATATGTCACATTTCTCAATTGTATTTGTCAATTTTTTTAACAAGAATTTCAAAATCGAATTTAGTGAATTTTTGGCTGATCATTTTTGGGTGCATCCTTCCTTGTAGCGTATAACCACTATATGGAGTCTTTAGCCAAGGGCCCACACTATTTAAATATCTATGCCACATTTCTCAATTGTATTTGTGAATTTTTTTTACAAGAATTTCAAAATCGAATTTAGTGAATTTTTGGCTGATCATTGGCGGTTTTTGGCCATTTTTGGGTGCATCCTTCCTTGTAGCGTATAACCACTATATGGAGTCTTTAGCCAAGGGCCCACACTATTTAAATATATATGTCACATTTCTCAATTGTATTTGTGAATTTTTTTGCAAGAATTTCAAAATCGAATTTGGTGAATTTTTGGCTGATCATTGGCGGGTTTTGGCCATTTTTGGGTGCATCCTTCCTTGTAGCGTATAACCTTTATATGGAGTCTTTAGCCAAGGGCCCACACTATTTAAATATCTATGTCACATTTCTCAATTGGTTTTTGACCATTTTTGGGTGCATCCTTCCTTGTAGCGTATAACCACTATATGGAGTCTTTAGCCAAGGGCCCACACTATTTAAATATCTATGCCACATTTCTCAATTGTATTTGTGAATTTTTTTTACAAGAATTTCAAAATCGAATTTGGTGAATTTTTGGCTGATCATTGGCGGTTTTTGGCCATTTTTGGGTGCATCCTTCCTTGTAGCGTATAACCACTATATGGAGTCTTTAGCCAAGGGCCCACACTATTTAAATATCTATGTCACATTTCTCAATTGTATTTGTGAATTTTTTTTTACAAGAATTTCAAAATCGAATTTAGTGAATTTTTGCCTGATCATTGGCGGTTTTTGGCCATTTTTGGGTGCATCCTTCCTTGTAGCGTATAACCACTATATGGAGTCTTTAGCCAAGGGCCCACACTATTTAAATATATATGTCACATTTCTCAATTGTATTTGTGAATTTTTTTTACAAGAATTTCAAAATCGAATTTAGTGAATTTTTGGCTGATCATTGCCGGTTTTTGACCATTTTTGGGTGCATCCTTCCTTGTAGCGTATAACCACTATATGGAGTCTTTAGCCAAGGGCCCACACTATTTAAATATCTATGTCACATTTCTCAATTGTATTTGTGAATTTTTTTACAAGAATTTCAAAATCGAATTTAGTGAATTTTTGCTGATCATTGGCGGTTTTTGGCCATTTTTGGGTGCATCCTTCCTTGTAGCGTTAACCACTATATGGAGTCTTTAGCCAAGGGCTAAAGAATTTAGTGAATTTTTGGCTGATCATTCCTTGTAGCGTTAACCACTATATGGAGTCTTTAGCCAAGGGCTAAAGAATTTAGTGAATTTTTGGCTGATCATTGGCGGTTTTTGGCCATTTTTGGGTGCATCCTTCCTTGTAGCGTATAACCACTATATGGAGTCTTTAGCCAAGGGCCCACACTATTTAAATATATATGTCACATTTCTCAATTGTATTTGTGAATTTTTTTTACAAGAATTTCAAAATCGAATTTAGTGAATTTTTGGCTGATCATTGGCGGTTTTTGGCCATTTTTGGGTGCATCCTTCCTTGTAGCGTATAACCACTATATGGAGTCTTTAGCCAAGGGCCCACACTATTTAAATATATATGTCACATTTCTCAATTGTATTTGTGAATTTTTTTTACAAGAATTTCAAAATCGAATTTAGTGAATTTTTGGCTGATCATTGGCGGTTTTTGGCCATTTTTGGGTGCATCCTTCCTTGTAGCGTATAACCACTATATGGAGTCTTTAGCCAAGGGCCCACACTATTTAAATATATATGTCACATTTCTCAATTGTATTTGTGAATTTTTTTTACAAGAATTTCAAAATCGAATTTAGTGAATTTTTGGCTGATCATTGCCGGTTTTTGGCCATTTTTGGGTGCATCCTTCCTTGTAGCGTATAACCACTATATGGAGTCTTTAGCCAAGGGCCCACACTATTTAAATATATATGTCACATTTCTCAATTGTATTTGTGAATTTTTTTTACAAGAATTTCAAAATCGAATTTAGTAAATTTTTGGCTGATCATTGGCGGTTTTTGGCCATTTTTGGGTGCATCCTTCCTTGTAGCGTATAACCACTATATGGAGTCTTTAGCCAAGGGCCCACACTATTTAAATATATATGTCACATTTCTCAATTGTATTTGTGAATTTTTTTTACAAGAATTTCAAAATCGAATTTAGTGAATTTTTGGCTGATCATTGGCGGTTTTTAGCCATTTTTGGGTGCATCCTTCCTTGTAGCGTATAACCACTATATGGAGTCTTTAGCCAAGGGCCCACACTATTTAAATATATATGTCACATTTCTCAATTGTATTTGTCAATTTTTTTAACAAGAATTTCAAAATCGAATTTAGTGAATTTTTGGCTGATCATTTTTGGGTGCATCCTTCCTTGTAGCGTATAACCACTATATGGAGTCTTTAGCCAAGGGCCCACACTATTTAAATATCTATGCCACATTTCTCAATTGTATTTGTGAATTTTTTTTACAAGAATTTCAAAATCGAATTTAGTGAATTTTTGGCTGATCATTGGCGGTTTTTGGCCATTTTTGGGTGCATCCTTCCTTGTAGCGTATAACCACTATATGGAGTCTTTAGCCAAGGGCCCACACTATTTAAATATATATGTCACATTTCTCAATTGTATTTGTGAATTTTTTTGCAAGAATTTCAAAATCGAATTTGGTGAATTTTTGGCTGATCATTGGCGGGTTTTGGCCATTTTTGGGTGCATCCTTCCTTGTAGCGTATAACCTTTATATGGAGTCTTTAGCCAAGGGCCCACACTATTTAAATATCTATGTCACATTTCTCAATTGGTTTTTGACCATTTTTGGGTGCATCCTTCCTTGTAGCGTATAACCACTATATGGAGTCTTTAGCCAAGGGCCCACACTATTTAAATATCTATGCCACATTTCTCAATTGTATTTGTGAATTTTTTTTACAAGAATTTCAAAATCGAATTTAGTGAATTTTTGGCTGATCATTGGCGGTTTTTTGCCATTTTTGGGTGCATCCTTCCTTGTAGCGTATAACCACTATATGGAGTCTTTAGCCAAGGGCCCACACTATTTAAATATATATGCCACATTTCTCAATTGTATTTGTGAATTTTTTTTACAAGAATTTCAAAATCGAATTTGGTGAATTTTTGGCTGATCATTGGCGGTTTTTGGCCATTTTTGGGTGCATCCTTCCTTGTAGCGTATAACCACTATATGGAGTCTTTAGCCAAGGGCCCACACAATTTAAATATCTATGCCACATTTCTCAATTGTATTTGTGAATTTTTTTACAAGAATTTCAAAATCGAATTTAGTGAATTTTTGGCTGATTATTTTTGGGTGCATCCTTCCTTGTAGCGTATAACCACTATATGGAGTCTTTAGCCAAGGGCCCACACTATTTAAATATCTATGCCACATTTCTCAATTGTATTTGTGAATTTTTTTTACAAGAATTTCAAAATCGAATTTAGTGAATTTTTGGCTGATCATTGGCGGTTTTTGGCCATTTTTGGGTGCATCCTTCCTTGTAGCGTATAACCACTATATGGAGTCTTTAGCCAAGGGCCCACACTATTTAAATATCTATGTCACATTTCTCAATTGTATTTGTGAATTTTTTTTACAAGAATTTCAAAATCGAATTTGGTGAATTTTTGGCTGATCATTGGCGGTTTTTGGCCATTTTTGGGTGCATCCTTCCTTGTAGCGTATAACCACTATATGGAGTCTTTAGCCAAGGGCCCACACAATTTAAATATCTATGCCACATTTCTCAATTGTATTTGTGAATTTTTTTACAAGAATTTCAAAATCGAATTTAGTGAATTTTTGGCTGATTATTTTTGGGTGCATCCTTCCTTGTAGCGTATAACCACTATATGGAGTCTTTAGCCAAGGGCCCACACTATTTAAATATCTATGCCACATTTCTCAATTGTATTTGTGAATTTTTTTTACAAGAATTTCAAAATCGAATTTAGTGAATTTTTGGCTGATCATTGGCGGTTTTTGGCCATTTTTGGGTGCATCCTTCCTTGTAGCGTATAACCACTATATGGAGTCTTTAGCCAAGGGCCCACACTATTTAAATATCTATGTCACATTTCTCAATTGTATTTGTGAATTTTTTTACAAGAATTTCAAAATCGAATTTAGTGAATTTTTGGCTGATTATTTTTGGGTGCATCCTTCCTTGTAGCGTATAACCACTATATGGAGTCTTTAGCCAAGGGCCCACACTATTTAAATATCTATGCCACATTTCTCAATTGTATTTGTGAATTTTTTTACAAGAATTTCAAAATCGAATTTAGTGAATTTTTGGCTGATTATTTTTGGGTGCATCCTTCCTTGTAGCGTATAACCACTATATGGAGTCTTTAGCCAAGGGCCCACACTATTTAAATATCTATGCCACATTTCTCAATTGTATTTGTGAATTTTTTTTACAAGAATTTCAAAATCGAATTTAGTGAATTTTTGGCTGATCATTGGCGGTTTTTGGCCATTTTTGGGTGCATCCTTCCTTGTAGCGTATAACCACTATATGGAGTCTTTAGCCAAGGGCCCACACAATTTAAATATCTATGCCACATTTCTCAATTGTATTTGTGAATTTTTTTACAAGAATTTCAAAATCGAATTTAGTGAATTTTTGGCTGATTATTTTTGGGTGCATCCTTCCTTGTAGCGTATAACCACTATATGGAGTCTTTAGCCAAGGGCCCACACTATTTAAATATCTATGCCACATTTCTCAATTGTATTTGTGAATTTTTTTTACAAGAATTTCAAAATCGAATTTAGTGAATTTTTGGCTGATCATTGGCGGTTTTTGGCCATTTTTGGGTGCATCCTTCCTTGTAGCGTATAACCACTATATGGAGTCTTTAGCCAAGGGCCCACACTATTTAAATATCTATGTCACATTTCTCAATTGTATTTGTGAATTTTTTTTACAAGAATTTCAAAATCGAATTTGGTGAATTTTTGGCTGATCATTGGCGGTTTTTGGCCATTTTTGGGTGCATCCTTCCTTGTAGCGTATAACCACTATATGGAGTCTTTAGCCAAGGGCCCACACAATTTAAATATCTATGCCACATTTCTCAATTGTATTTGTGAATTTTTTTACAAGAATTTCAAAATCGAATTTAGTGAATTTTTGGCTGATTATTTTTGGGTGCATCCTTCCTTGTAGCGTATAACCACTATATGGAGTCTTTAGCCAAGGGCCCACACTATTTAAATATCTATGTCACATTTCTCAATTGTATTTGTGAATTTTTTTTACAAGAATTTCAAAATCGAATTTAGTGAATTTTTGGCTGATCATTGCCGGTTTTTGACCATTTTTGGGTGCATCCTTCCTTGTAGCGTATAACCACTATATGGAGTCTTTAGCCAAGGGCCCACACTATTTAAATATCTATGTCACATTTTTCAATTGTATTTGTGAATTTTTTTACAAGAATTTCAAAATCGAATTTAGTGAATTTTTGCTGATCATTGGCGGTTTTTGGCCATTTTTGGGTGCATCCTTCCTTGTAGCGTATAACCACTATATGGAGTCTTTAGCCAAGGGCCCACACTATTTAAATATCTATGTCACATTTCTCAATTGTATTTGTGAATTTTTTTTTACAAGAATTTCAAAATCGAATTTAGTGAATTTTTGGCTGATCATTGGCGATTTTTGGCCATTTTTGGGTGCATCCTTCCTTGTAGCGTATAACCACTATATGGAGTCTTTAGCCAAGGGCCCACACTATTTAAATATCTATGTCACATTTTTCAATTGTATTTGTGAATTTTTTTACAAGAATTTCAAAATCGAATTTAGTGAATTTTTGCTGATCATTGGCGGTTTTTGGCCATTTTTGGGTGCATCCTTCCTTGTAGCGTATAACCACTATATGGAGTCTTTAGCCAAGGGCCCACACTATTTAAATATATATGTCACATTTCTCAATTGTATTTGTGAATTTTTTTTACAAGAATTTCAAAATCGAATTTAGTGAATTTTTGGCTGATCATTGGCGATTTTTGGCCATTTTTGGGTGCATCCTTCCTTGTAGCGTATAACCACTATATAAAGTCTTTAGCCAAGGGCCCACACTATTTAAATATCTATATCACATTTCTCAATTGTATTTGTGAATTTTTTTTTACAAGAATTTCAAAATGGAATTTAGTGAATTTTTGGCTGATCATTGGCGATTTTTGGCCATTTTTGGGTGCATCCTTTTTTGTAGCGTATAACCACTATATGGAGTCTTTAGCCAAGGGCCCACACTATTTAAATATCTATGTCACATTTCTCAATTGTATTTGTAAATTTTTTTTTACAAGAATTTCAAAATCGAATTTAGTGAATTTTTGGCTGATCGTTGGTGGTATTTGGCCATTTTTGGGTGCATCCTTCCTTGTAGCGTATAACCACTATATGGAGTCTTTAGCCAAGGGCCCACACTATTTAAATATATATGTCACATTTCTCAATTGTATTTGCGAATTTTTTTTACAAGAATTTCAAAATCGAATTTAGTGAATTTTTGGCTGATCATTGGCCATTTTTGGATGCATCCTTCCTTGTAGCGTATAACCACTATATGGAGTCTTTAGCCAAGGGCCCACACTATTTAAATATCTATGTCACATTTCTCAATTGTATTTGTGAATTTTTTTTTTACAAGAATTTCAAAATGGAATTTAGTGAATTTTTGGCTGATCATTGGCGGTTTTTGGCCATTTTTGGGTGCATCCTTCCTTGTAGCGTATAACCACTATATGGAGTCTTTAGCCAAGGGCCCACACTATTTAAATATCTATGTCACATTTCTCAATTGTATTTGTGAATTTTTTTTTACAAGAATTTCAAAATCGAATTTAGTGAATTTTTGGCTGATCATTGGTGGTATTTGGCCATTTTTGGGTGCATCCTTCGTTGTAGCGTATAACCACTATATGGAGTCTTTAGCCAAGGGCCCACACTATTTAAATATATATGTCACATTTCTCAATTGTATTTGTGAATTTTTTTTACAAGAATTTCAAAATCGAATTTAGTGAATTTTTGGCTGATCATTGGCGATTTTTGGCCATTTTTGGGGGCATCCTTCCTTGTAGCGTATAACCACTATATGGAGTCTTTAGCCAAGGGCCCACACTATTTAAATATATATGTCACATTTCTCAATTGTATTTGTGAATTTTTTTTACAAGAATTTCAAAATCGAATTTAGTGAATTTTTGGCTGATCATTGGCGATTTTTGGCCATTTTTGGGTGCATCCTTCCTTGTAGCGTATAACCACTATATGGAGTCTTTAGCCAAGGGCCCACACTATTTAAATATCTATGTCACATTTCTCAATTGTATTTGTGAATTTTTTTTTTACAAGAATTTCAAAATGGAATTTAGTGAATTTTTGGCTGATCATTGGCGATTTTTGGCAATTTTTGGGTGCATTCTCCTTGTAGCGTATAACCACTATATGGAGTCTTTAGCCAAGGGCCCACACTATTTAAATATCTATGTCACATTTTTCAATTGTATTTGTGAATTTTTTTACAAGAATTTCAAAATCGAATTTAGTGAATTTTTGCTGATCATTGGCGGTTTTTGGCCATTTTTGGGTGCATCCTTCCTTGTAGCGTATAACCACTATATGGAGTCTTTAGCCAAGGGCCCACACTATTTAAATATCTATGTCACATTTCGCAATTGTATTTGTGAATTTTTTTTTACAAGAATTTCAAAATCGAATTTAGTGAATTTTTGGCTGATCATTGGTGGTATTTGGCCATTTTTGGGTGCATCCTTCCTTGTAGCGTATAACCACTATATGGAGTCTTTAGCCAAGGGCCCACACTATTTAAATATATATGTCACATTTCTCAATTGTATTTGTGAATTTTTTTTACAAGAATTTCAAAATCGAATTTAGTGAATTTTTGGCTGATCATTGGCGATTTTTGGCCATTTTTGGGTGCATCCTTCCTTGTAGCGTATAACCACTATATGGAGTCTTTAGCCAAGGGCCCACACTATTTAAATATATATGTCACATTTCTCAATTGTATTTGTGAATTTTTTTTTACAAGAATTTCAAAATCGAATTTAGTGAATTTTTGGCTGATCATTGGCGATTTTTGGCCATTTTTGGGTGCATCCTTCCTTGTAGCGTATAACCACTATATGGAGTCTTTAGCCAAGGGCCCACACTATTTAAATATCTATGTCACATTTCTCAATTGTATTTGTGTATTTTTTTTTTACAAGAATTTCAAAATGGAATTTAGTGAATTTTTGGCTGATCATTGGCGATTTTTGGCCATTTTTGGGTGCATCCTTCCTTGTAGCGTATAACCACTATATGGAGTCTTTAGCCAAGGGCCCACACTATTTAAATATCTATGTCACATTTTTCAATTGTATTTGTGAATTTTTTTACAAGAATTTCAAAATCGAATTTAGTGAATTTTTGCTGATCATTGGCGGTTTTTGGCCATTTTTGGGTGCATCCTTCCTTGTAGCGTATAACCACTATATGGAGTCTTTAGCCAAGGGCCCACACTATTTAAATATCTATGTCACATTTCTCAATTGTATTTGTGAATTTTTTTTTACAAGAATTTCAAAATCGAATTTAGTGAATTTTTGGCTGATCATTGGCGATTTTTGGCCATTTTTGGGTGCATCCTTCCTTGTAGCGTATAACCACTATATGGAGTCTTTAGCCAAGGGCCCACACTATTTAAATATCTATGTCACATTTTTCAATTGTATTTGTGAATTTTTTTACAAGAATTTCAAAATCGAATTTAGTGAATTTTTGCTGATCATTGGCGGTTTTTGGCCATTTTTGGGTGCATCCTTCCTTGTAGCGTATAACCACTATATGGAGTCTTTAGCCAAGGGCCCACACTATTTAAATATCTATGTCACATTTCTCAATTGTATTTGTGAATTTTTTTTACAAGAATTTCAAAATCGAATTTAGTGAATTTTTGGCTGATGATTGGCGATTTTTGGCCATTTTTGGGTGCATCCTTCCTTGTAGCGTATAACTACTATATGGAGTCTTTAGCCAAGGGCCCACACTATTTAAATATCTATGTCACATTTTTCAATTGTATTTGTGAATTTTTTTACAAGAATTTCAAAATCGAATTTAGTGAATTTTTGCTGATCATTGGCGGTTTTTGGCCATTTTTGGGTGCATCCTTCCTTGTAGCGTATAACCACTATATGGAGTCTTTAGCCAAGGGCCCACACTATTTAAATATCTATGTCACATTTCTCAATTGTATTTGTGAATTTTTTTTTACAAGAATTTCAAAATCGAATTTAGTGAATTTTTGGCTGATCATTGGTGGTATTTGGCCATTTTTGGGTGCATCCTTCCTTGTAGCGTATAACCACTATATGGAGTCTTTAGCCAAGGGCCCACACTATTTAAATATATATGTCACATTTCTCAATTGTATTTGTGAATTTTTTTTACAAGAATTTCAAAATCGAATTTAGTGAATTTTTGGCTGATCATTGGCGATTTTTGGCCATTTTTGGGTGCATCCTTCCTTGTAGCGTATAACCACTATATGGAGTTTTTAGCCAAGGGCCCACACTATTTAAATATCTATGTCACATTTCTCAATTGTATTTGTGAATTTTTTTTTTACAAGAATTTCAAAATGGAATTTAGTGAATTTTTGGCTGATCATTGGCGATTTTTGGGTGCATCCTTCCTTGTAGCGTATAACCACTATATGGAGTCTTTAGCCAAGGGCCCACACTACTTAAATATCTATGTCACATTTTTCAATTGTATTTGTGAATTTTTTTACAAGAATTTCAAAATCGAATTTAGTGAATTTTTGCTGATCATTGGCGGTTTTTGGCCATTTTTGGGTGCATCCTTCCTTGTAGCGTATAACCACTATATGGAGTCTTTAGCCAAGGGCCCACACTATTTAAATATATATGTCACATTTCTCAATTGTATTTGTGAATTTTTTTTACAAGAATTTCAAAATCGAATTTAGTGAATTTTTGGCTGATAATTGGCGATTTTTGGCCATTTTTGGGTGCATCCTTCCTTGTAGCGTATAACCACTATATGGAGTCTTTAGCCAAGGGCCCACACTATTTAAATATCTATGTCACATTTTTCAATTGTATTTGTGAATTTTTTTACAAGAATTTCAAAATCGAATTTAGTGAATTTTTGCTGATCATTGGCGGTTTTTGGCCATTTTTGGGTGCATCCTTCCTTGTAGCGTATAACCACTACATGGAGTCATTAGCCAAGGGCCCACACTATTTAAATATCTATGTCACATTTCTCAATTGTATTTGTGAATTTTTTTTTACAAGAATTTCAAAATCGAATTTAGTGAATTTTTGGCTGATCATTGGTGGTATTTGGCCATTTTTGGGTGCATCCTTCCTTGTAGCGTATAACCACTATATGGAGTCTTTAGCCAAGGGCCCACACTATTTAAATATATATGTCACATTTCTCAATTGTATTTGTGAATTTTTTTTAAAAGAATTTCAAAATCGAATTTAGTGAATTTTTGGCTGATCATTGGCGATTTTTGGCCATTTTTGGGTGCATCCTTCCTTGTAGCGTATAACCACTATATGGAGTCTTTAGCCAAGGGCCCACACTATTTAAATATCTATGTCACATTTTTCAATTGTATTTGTGAATTTTTTTACAAGAATTTCAAAATCGAATTTAGTGAATTTTTGGCTGATCATTGGTGGTATTTGGCCATTTTTGGGTGCATCCTTCCTTGTAGCGTATAACCACTATATGGAGTCTTTAGCCAAGGGCCCACATTATTTAAATATCTATGTCACATTTCTCAATTGTATTTGTGAATTTTTTTTTTACAAGAATTTCAAAATGGAATTTAGTGAATTTTTGGCTGATCATTGGCGGTTTTTGGCCATTTTTGGGTGCATCCTTCCTTGTAGCGTATAACCACTATATGGAGTCTTTAGCCAAGGGCCCACACTATTTAAATATCTATGTCACATTTCTCAATTGTATTTCTGATTTTTTTTTTTACAAGAATTTCAAAATGGAATTTAGTGAATTTTTGGCTGATCATTGGCGATTTTTGGCAATTTTTGGGTGCATCCTTCCTTGTAGCGTATAACCACTATATGGAGTCTTTAGCCAAGGGCCCACACTATTTAAATATCTATGTCACATTTTTCAATTGTATTTGTGAATTTTTTTTACAAGAATTTCAAAATCGAATTTAGTGAATTTTTGCTGATCATTGGCGGTTTTTGGCCATTTTTGGGTGCATCCTTCCTTGTAGCGTATAACCACTATATGGAGTCTTTAGCCAAGGGCCCACACTATTTAAATATCTATGTCACATTTCTCAATTGTATTTGTGAATTTTTTTTTACAAGAATTTCAAAATCGAATTTAGTGAATTTTTGGCTGATCATTGGTGGTATTTGGCCATTTTTGGGTGCATCCTTCCTTGTAGCGTATAACCACTATATGGAGTCTTTAGCCAAGGGCCCACACTATTTAAATATATATGTCACATTTCTCAATTGTATTTGTGAATTTTTTTTACAAGAATTTCAAAATCGAATTTAGTGAATTTTTGGCTGATCATTGGCGATTTTTGGCCATTTTTAGGTGCATCCTTCCTTGTAGCGTATAACCACTATATGGAGTCTTTAGCCAAGGGCCCACACTATTTAAATATATATGTCACATTTCTCAATTGTATTTGTGAATTTTTTTTACAAGAATTTCAAAATCGAATTTAGTGAATTTTTGGCTGATCATTGGCGATTTTTGGCCATTTTTGGGTGCATCCTTCCTTGTAGCGTATAACCACTATATGGAGTCTTTAGCCAAGGGCCCACACTATTTAAATATCTATGTCACATTTCTCAATTGTATTTGTGAATTTTTTTTTACAAGAATTTCAAAATGGAATTTAGTGAATTTTTGGCTGATCATTGGCGATTTTTGGCCATTTTTGGGTGCATCCTTCCTTGTAGCGTATAACCACTATATGGAGTCTTTAGCCAAGGGCCCACACTATTTAAATATCTATGTCACATTTTTCAATTGTATTTGTGAATTTTTTTACAAGAATTTTAAAATCGAATTTAGTGAATTTTTGCTGATCATTGGCGGTTTTTGGCCATTTTTGGGTGCATCCTTCCTTGTAGCGTATAACCACTATATGGAGTCTTTAGCCAAGGGCCCACACTATTTAAATATCTATGTCACATTTCTCAATTGTATTTGTGAATTTTTTTTTACAAGAATTTCAAAATCGAATTTAGTGAATTTTTGGCTGATCATTGGTGGTATTTGGCCATTTTTGGGTGCATCCTTCCTTGTAGCGTATAACCACTATATGGAGTCTTTAGCCAAGGGCCCACACTATTTAAATATATATGTCACATTTCTCAATTGTATTTGTGAATTTTTTTTTACAAGAATTTCAAAATCGAATTTAGTGAATTTTTGGCTGATCATTGGCGATTTTTGGCCATTTTTGGGTGCATCCTTCCTTGTAGCGTATAACCACTATATGGAGTCTTTAGCCAAGGGCCCACACTATTTAAATATATATGTCACATTTCTCAATTGTATTTGTGAATTTTTTTTACAAGAATTTCAAAATCGAATTTAGTGAATTTTTGGCTGATCATTGGCGATTTTTGGCCATTTTTGGGTGCATCCTTCCTTGTAGCGTATAACCACTATATGGAGTCTTTAGCCAAGGGCCCACACTATTTAAATATCTATGTCACATTTCTCAATTGTATTTGTGAATTTTTTTTTACAAGAATTTCAAAATGGAATTTAGTGAATTTTTGGCTGATCATTGGCGATTTTTGGCCATTTTTGGGTGCATCCTTCCTTGTAGCGTATAACCACTATATGGAGTCTTTAGCCAAGGGCCCACACTATTTAAATATCTATGTCACATTTTTCAATTGTATTTGTGAATTTTTTTACAAGAATTTCAAAATCGAATTTAGTGAATTTTTGCTGATCATTGGCGGTTTTTGGCCATTTTTGGGTGCATCCTTCCTTGTAGCGTATAACCACTATATGGAGTCTTTAGCCAAGGGCCCACACTATTTAAATATCTATGTCACATTTCTCAATTGTATTTGTGAATTTTTTTTTACAAGAATTTCAAAATCGAATTTAGTGAATTTTTGGCTGATCATTGGTGGTATTTGGCCATTTTTGGGTGCATCCTTCCTTGTAGCGTATAACCACTATATGGAGTCTTTAGCCAAGGGCCCACACTATTTAAATATATATGTCACATTTCTCAATTGTATTTGTGAATTTTTTTTACAAGAATTTCAAAATCGAATTTAGTGAATTTTTGGCTGATCATTGGCGATTTTTGGCCATTTTTGGGTGCATCCTTCCTTGTAGCGTATAATCACTATATGGAGTCTTTAGCCAAGGGCCCACACTATTTAAATATCTATGTCACATTTCTCAATTGTATTTGTGAATTTTTTTACAAGAATTTCAAAATCGAATTTAGTGAGTTTTTGCTGATCATTGGCGGTTTTTGGCCATTTTTGGGTGCATCCTTCCTTGTAGCGTATAATCACTATATGGAGTCTTTAGCCAAGGGCCCACACTATTTAAATATCTATGTCACATTTCTCAATTGTATTTGTGAATTTTTTTTTACACGAATTTCAAAATCGAATTTAGTGAATTTTTGGCTGATCATTGGTGGTATTTGGCCATTTTTGGGTGCATCCTTCCTTGTAGCGTATAACCACTATATGGAGTCTTTAGCCAAGGGCCCACACTATTTAAATATCTATGTCACATTTCTCAATTGTATTTGTGAATTTTTTTTTACAAGAATTTCAAAATCGAATTTAGTGAATTTTTGGCTGATCATTGGTGGTATTTGGCCATTTTTGGGTGCATCCTTCCTTGTAGCGTATAATCACTATATGGAGTCTTTAGCCAAGGGCCCACACTATTTAAATATCTGTGTCACATTTCTCAATTGTATTTGTGAATTTTTTTTTACACGAATTTCAAAATCGAATTTAGTGAATTTTTGGCTGATCATTGGTGGTATTTGGCCATTTTTGGGTGCATCCTTCCTTGTAGCGTATAACCACTATATGGAGTCTTTAGCCAAGGGCCCACACTATTTAAATATCTATGTCACATTTCTCAATTGTATTTGTGAATTTTTTTTTACAAGAATTTCAAAATCGAATTTAGTGAATTTTTGGCTGATCATTGGTGGTATTTGGCCATTTTTGGGTGCATCCTTCCTTGTAGCGTATAACCACTATATGGAGTCTTTAGCCAAGGGCCCACACTATTTAAATATATATGTCACATTTCTCAATTGTATTTGTGAATTTTTTTTACAAGAATTTCAAAATCGAATTTAGTGAATTTTTGGCTGATCATTGGCGATTTTTGGCCATTTTTGGGTGCATCCTTCCTTGTAGCGTATAATCACTATATGGAGTCTTTAGCCAAGGGCCCACACTATTTAAATATCTATGTCACATTTCTCAATTGTATTTGTGAATTTTTTTTTACACGAATTTCAAAATCGAATTTAGTGAATTTTTGGCTGATCATTGGTGGTATTTGGCCATTTTTGGGTGCATCCTTCCTTGTAGCGTATAACCACTATATGGAGTCTTTAGCCAAGGGCCCACACTATTTAAATATATATGTCACATTTCTCAATTGTATTTCTGAATTTTTTTTACAAGAATTTCAAAATCGAATTTAGTGAATTTTTGGCTGATCATTGGCGATTTTTGGCCATTTTTGGGTGCATCCTTCCTTGTAGCGTATAATCACTATATGGAGTCTTTAGCCAAGGGCCCACACTATTTAAATATCTATGTCACATTTCTCAATTGTATTTGTGAATTTTTTTTACACGAATTTCAAAATCGAATTTAGTGAATTTTTGGCTGATCATTGGTGGTATTTGGCCATTTTTGGGTGCATCCTTCCTTGTAGCGTATAACCACTATATGGAGTCTTTAGCCAAGGGCCCACACTATTTAAATATCTATGTCACATTTCTCAATTGTATTTGTGAATTTTTTTTTACAAGAATTTCAAAATCGAATTTAGTGAATTTTTGGCTGATCATTGGTGGTATTTGGCCATTTTTGGGTGCATCCTTCCTTGTAGCGTATAACCACTATATGGAGTCTTTAGCCAAGGGCCCACACTATTTAAATATATATGTCACATTTCTCAATTGTATTTGTGAATTTTTTTTACAAGAATTTCAAAATCGAATTTAGTGAATTTTTGGCTGATCATTGGCGATTTTTGGCCATTTTTGGGTGCATCCTTCCTTGTAGCGTATAATCACTATATGGAGTCTTTAGCCAAGGGCCCACACTATTTAAATATCTATGTCACATTTCTCAATTGTATTTGTGAATTTTTTTACAAGAATTTCAAAATCGAATTTAGTGAGTTTTTGCTGATCATTGGCGGTTTTTGGCCATTTTTGGGTGCATCCTTCCTTGTAGCGTATAATCACTATATGGAGTCTTTAGCCAAGGGCCCACACTATTTAAATATCTATGTCACATTTCTCAATTGTATTTGTGAATTTTTTTTTACACGAATTTCAAAATCGAATTTAGTGAATTTTTGGCTGATCATTGGTGGTATTTGGCCATTTTTGGGTGCATCCTTCCTTGTAGCGTATAACCACTATATGGAGTCTTTAGCCAAGGGCCCACACTATTTAAATATATATGTCACATTTCTCAATTGTATTTGTGAATTTTTTTTACAAGAATTTCAAAATCGAATTTAGTGAATTTTTGGCTGATCATTGGCGATTTTTGGCCATTTTTGGGTGCATCCTTCCTTGTAGCGTATAACCACTATATGGAGTCTTTAGCCAAGGGCCCACACTATTTAAATATCTATGTCACATTTCTCAATTGTATTTGTGAATTTTTTTTTTACAAGAATTTCAAAATGGAATTTAGTGAATTTTTGGCTGATCATTGGCGATTTTTGGCCATTTTTGGGTGCATCCTTCCTTGTAGCGTATAACCACTATATGGAGTCTTTAGCCAAGGGCCCACACTATTTAAATATCTATGTCACATTTCTCAATTGTATTTGTGAATTTTTTTTACAAGAATTTCAAAATCGAATTTAGTGAATTTTTGGCTGATCATTGGTGGTATTTGGCCATTTTTGGGTGCATCCTTCCTTGTAGCGTATAACCACTATATGGAGTCTTTAGCCAAGGGCCCACACTTTTTAAATATCTATGTCACATTTTTCAATTGTATTTGTGAATTTTTTTACAAGAATTTCAAAATCGAATTTAGTGAATTTTTGCTGATCATTGGCGGTTTTTGGCCATTTTTGGGTGCATCCTTCCTTGTAGCGTATAACCACTATATGGAGTCTTTAGCCAAGGGCCCACACTATTTAAATATCTATGTCACATTTCTCAATTGTATTTGTGAATTTTTTTTTACAAGAATTTCAAAATCGAATTTAGTGAATTTTTGGCTGATCATTGGTGGTATTTGGCCATTTTTGGGTGCATCCTTCCTTGTAGCGTATAACCACTATATGGAGTCTTTAGCCAAGGGCCCACACTATTTAAATATCTATGTCACATTTCTCAATTGTATTTGTGAATTTTTTTTTACAAGAATTTCAAAATCGAATTTAGTGAATTTTTGGAGGATCATTGGTGGTATTTGGCCATTTTTGGGTGCTCCTTCCTTGTAGCGTATAACCACTATATGGAGTCTTTAGCCAAGGGCCCACACTATTTAAATATATATGTCACATTTCTCAATTGTATTTGTGAATTTTTTTTACAAGAATTTCAAAATCGAATTTAGTGAATTTTTGGCTGATCATTGGCGGTTTTTGGCCATTTTTGGGTGCATCCTTCCTTGTAGCGTATAACCACTATATGGAGTCTTTAGCCAAGGGCCCACACTATTTAAATATCTATGTCACATTTCTCAATTGTATTTCTGATTTTTTTTTTTACAAGAATTTCAAAATGGAATTTAGTGAATTTTTGGCTGATCATTGGCGATTTTTGGCAATTTTTGGGTGCATCCTTCCTTGTAGCGTATAACCACTATATGGAGTCTTTAGCCAAGGGCCCACACTATTTAAATATCTATGTCACATTTTTCAATTGTATTTGTGAATTTTTTTTACAAGAATTTCAAAATCGAATTTAGGGAATTTTTGCTGATCATTGGCGGTTTTTGGCCATTTTTGGGTGCATCCTTCCTTGTAGCGTATAACCACTATATGGAGTCTTTAGCCAAGGGCCCACACTATTTAAATATCTATGTCACATTTCTCAATTGTATTTGTGAATTTTTTTTTACAAGAATTTCAAAATCGAATTTAGTGAATTTTTGGCTGATCATTGGTGGTATTTGGCCATTTTTGGGTGCATCCTTCCTTGTAGCGTATAACCACTATATGGAGTCTTTAGCCAAGGGCCCACACTATTTAAATATATATGTCACATTTCTCAATTGTATTTGTGAATTTTTTTTACAAGAATTTCAAAATCGAATTTAGTGAATTTTTGGCTGATCATTGGCGATTTTTGGCCATTTTTAGGTGCATCCTTCCTTGTAGCGTATAACCACTATATGGAGTCTTTAGCCAAGGGCCCACACTATTTAAATATATATGTCACATTTCTCAATTGTATTTGTGAATTTTTTTTACAAGAATTTCAAAATCGAATTTAGTGAATTTTTGGCTGATCATTGGCGATTTTTGGCCATTTTTGGGTGCATCCTTCCTTGTAGCGTATAACCACTTTATGGAGTCTTTAGCCAAGGGCCCACACTATTTAAATATCTATGTCACATTTCTCAATTGTATTTGTGAATTTTTTTTTACAAGAATTTCAAAATGGAATTTAGTGAATTTTTGGCTGATCATTGGCGATTTTTGGCCATTTTTGGGTGCATCCTTCCTTGTAGCGTATAACCACTATATGGAGTCTTTAGCCAAGGGCCCACACTATTTAAATATCTATGTCACATTTTTCAATTGTATTTGTGAATTTTTTTACAAGAATTTTAAAATCGAATTTAGTGAATTTTTGCTGATCATTGGCGGTTTTTGGCCATTTTTGGGTGCATCCTTCCTTGTAGCGTATAACCACTATATGGAGTCTTTAGCCAAGGGCCCACACTATTTAAATATCTATGTCACATTTCTCAATTGTATTTGTGAATTTTTTTTTACAAGAATTTCAAAATCGAATTTAGTGAATTTTTGGCTGATCATTGGTGGTATTTGGCCATTTTTGGGTGCATCCTTCCTTGTAGCGTATAACCACTATATGGAGTCTTTAGCCAAGGGCCCACACTATTTAAATATATATGTCACATTTCTCAATTGTATTTGTGAATTTTTTTTACAAGAATTTCAAAATCGAATTTAGTGAATTTTTGGCTGATCATTGGCGATTTTTGGCCATTTTTGGGTGCATCCTTCCTTGTAGCGTATAACCACTATATGGAGTCTTTAGCCAAGGGCCCACACTATTTAAATATCTATGTCACATTTCTCAATTGTATTTGTGAATTTTTTTTTACAAGAATTTCAAAATGGAATTTAGTGAATTTTTGGCTGATCATTGGCGATTTTTGGCCATTTTTGGGTGCATCCTTCCTTGTAGCGTATAACCACTATATGGAGTCTTTAGCCAAGGGCCCACACTATTTAAATATCTATGTCACATTTTTCAATTGTATTTGTGAATTTTTTTACAAGAATTTCAAAATCGAATTTAGTGAATTTTTGCTGATCATTGGCGGTTTTTGGCCATTTTTGGGTGCATCCTTCCTTGTAGCGTATAACCACTATATGGAGTCTTTAGCCAAGGGCCCACACTATTTAAATATCTATGTCACATTTCTCAATTGTATTTGTGAATTTTTTTTTACAAGAATTTCAAAATCGAATTTAGTGAATTTTTGGCTGATCATTGGTGGTATTTGGCCATTTTTGGGTGCATCCTTCCTTGTAGCGTATAACCACTATATGGAGTCTTTAGCCAAGGGCCCACACTATTTAAATATATATGTCACATTTCTCAATTGTATTTGTGAATTTTTTTTACAAGAATTTCAAAATCGAATTTAGTGAATTTTTGGCTGATCATTGGCGATTTTTGGCCATTTTTGGGTGCATCCTTCCTTGTAGCGTATAACCACTATATGAAGTCTTTAGCCAAGGGCCCACACTAGTTAAATACCTATGTCACATTTCTCAATTGTATTTGTGAATTTTTTTTTACAAGAATTTCAAAATGGAATTTAGTGAATTTTTGGCTGATCATTGGCGATTTTTGGCCATTTTTGGGTGCATCCTTCCTTGTAGCGTATAACCACTATATGGAGTCTTTAGCCAAGGGCCCACACTATTTAAATATCTATGTCACATTTTTCAATTGTATTTGTGAATTTTTTTACAAGAATTTCAAAATCGAATTTAGTGAGTTTTTGCTGATCATTGGCGGTTTTTGGCCATTTTTGGGTGCATCCTTCCTTGTAGCGTATAATCACTATATGGAGTCTTTAGCCAAGGGCCCACACTATTTAAATATCTATGTCACATTTCTCAATTGTATTTGTGAATTTTTTTTTACACGAATTTCAAAATCGAATTTAGTGAATTTTTGGCTGATCATTGGTGGTATTTGGCCATTTTTGGGTGCATCCTTCCTTGTAGCGTATAACCACTATATGGAGTCTTTAGCCAAGGGCCCACACTATTTAAATATATATGTCACATTTCTCAATTGTATTTGTGAATTTTTTTACAAGAATTTCAAAATCGAATTTAGTGAATTTTTGGCTGATCATTGGCGATTTTTGGCCATTTTTGGGTGCATCCTTCCTTGTAGCGTATAACCACTATATGGAGTCTTTAGCCAAGGGCCCACACTATTTAAATATATATGTCACATTTCTCAATTGTATTTGTGAATTTTTTTTACAAGAATTTCAAAATCGAATTTAGTGAATTTTTGGCTGATCATTGGCGATTTTTGGCCATTTTTGGGTGCATCCTTCCTTGTAGCGTATAATCACTATATGGAGTCTTTAGCCAAGGGCCCACACTATTTAAATATCTATGTCACATTTCTCAATTGTATTTGTGAATTTTTTTACAAGAATTTCAAAATCGAATTTAGTGAGTTTTTGCTGATCATTGGCGGTTTTTGGCCATTTTTGGGTGCATCCTTCCTTGTAGCGTATAATCACTATATGGAGTCTTTAGCCAAGGGCCCACACTATTTAAATATCTATGTCACATTTCTCAATTGAATTTGTGAATTTTTTTTTACACGAATTTCAAAATCGAATTTAGTGAATTTTTGGCTGATCATTGGTGGTATTTGGCCATTTTTGGGTGCATCCTTCCTTGTAGCGTATAACCACTATATGGAGTCTTTAGCCAAGGGCCCACACTATTTAAATATCTATGTCACATTTCTCAATTGTATTTGTGAATTTTTTTTTACAAGAATTTCAAAATCGAATTTAGTGAATTTTTGGCTGATCATTGGTGGTATTTGGCCATTTTTGGGTGCATCCTTCCTTGTAGCGTATAACCACTATATGGAGTCTTTAGCCAAGGGCCCACACTATTTAAATATATATGTCACATTTCTCAATTGTATTTGTGAATTTTTTTTACAAGAATTTCAAAATCGAATTTAGTGAATTTTTGGCTGATCATTGGCGATTTTTGGCCATTTTTGGGTGCATCCTTCCTTGTAGCGTATAATCACTATATGGAGTCTTTAGCCAAGGGCCCACACTATTTAAATATCTATGTCACATTTCTCAATTGTATTTGTGAATTTTTTTTTACACGAATTTCAAAATCGAATTTAGTGAATTTTTGGCTGATCATTGGTGGTATTTGGCCATTTTTGGGTGCATCCTTCCTTGTAGCGTATAACCACTATATGGAGTCTTTAGCCAAGGGCCCACACTATTTAAATATATATGTCACATTTCTCAATTGTATTTGTGAATTTTTTTTACAAGAATTTCAAAATCGAATTTAGTGAATTTTTGGCTGATCATTGGCGATTTTTGGCCATTTTTGGGTGCATCCTTCCTTGTAGCGTATAATCACTATATGGAGTCTTTAGCCAAGGGCCCACACTATTTAAATATCTATGTCACATTTCTCAATTGTATTTGTGAATTTTTTTTTACACGAATTTCAAAATCGAATTTAGTGAATTTTTGGCTGATCATTGGTGGTATTTGGCCATTTTTGGGTGCATCCTTCCTTGTAGCGTATAACCACTATATGGAGTCTTTAGCCAAGGGCCCACACTATTTAAATATCTATGTCACATTTCTCAATTGTATTTGTGAATTTTTTTTTACAAGAATTTCAAAATCGAATTTAGTGAATTTTTGGCTGATCATTGGTGGTATTTGGCCATTTTTGGGTGCATCCTTCCTTGTAGCGTATAACCACTATATGGAGTCTTTAGCCAAGGGCCCACACTATTTAAATATATATGTCACATTTCTCAATTGTATTTGTGAATTTTTTTTACAAGAATTTCAAAATCGAATTTAGTGAATTTTTGGCTGATCATTGGTGGTATTTGGCCATTTTTGGGTGCATCCTTCCTTGTAGCGTATAACCACTATATGGAGTCTTTAGCCAAGGGCCCACACTATTTAAATATCTATGTCACATTTCTCAATTGTATTTGTGAATTTTTTTTTACAAGAATTTCAAAATCGAATTTAGTGAATTTTTGGCTGATCATTGGTGGTATTTGGCCATTTTTGGGTGCATCCTTCCTTGTAGCGTATAACCACTATATGGAGTCTTTAGCCAAGGGCCCACACTATTTAAATATATATGTCACATTTCTCAATTGTATTTGTGAATTTTTTTTACAAGAATTTCAAAATCGAATTTAGTGAATTTTTGGCTGATCATTGGTGGTATTTGGCCATTTTTGGGTGCATCCTTCCTTGTAGCGTATAACCACTATATGGAGTCTTTAGCCAAGGGCCCACACTATTTAAATATCTATGTCACATTTCTCAATTGTATTTGTGAATTTTTTTTTACAAGAATTTCAAAATCGAATTTAGTGAATTTTTGGCTGATCATTGGTGGTATTTGGCCATTTTTGGGTGCATCCTTCCTTGTAGCGTATAACCACTATATGGAGTCTTTAGCCAAGGGCCCACACTATTTAAATATATATGTCACATTTCTCAATTGTATTTGTGAATTTTTTTTACAAGAATTTCAAAATCGAATTTAGTGAATTTTTGGCTGATCATTGGTGGTATTTGGCCATTTTTGGGTGCATCCTTCCTTGTAGCGTATAACCACTATATGGAGTCTTTAGCCAAGGGCCCACACTATTTAAATATCTATGTCACATTTCTCAATTGTATTTGTGAATTTTTTTTTACAAGAATTTCAAAATCGAATTTAGTGAATTTTTGGCTGATCATTGGTGGTATTTGGCCATTTTTGGGTGCATCCTTCCTTGTAGCGTATAACCACTATATGGAGTCTTTAGCCAAGGGCCCACACTATTTAAATATATATGTCACATTTCTCAATTGTATTTGTGAATTTTTTTTACAAGAATTTCAAAATCGAATTTAGTGAATTTTTGGCTGATCATTGGTGGTATTTGGCCATTTTTGGGTGCATCCTTCCTTGTAGCGTATAACCACTATATGGAGTCTTTAGCCAAGGGCCCACACTATTTAAATATCTATGTCACATTTCTCAATTGTATTTGTGAATTTTTTTTTACAAGAATTTCAAAATCGAATTTAGTGAATTTTTGGCTGATCATTGGTGGTATTTGGCCATTTTTGGGTGCATCCTTCCTTGTAGCGTATAACCACTATATGGAGTCTTTAGCCAAGGGCCCACACTATTTAAATATCTATGTCACATTTCTCAATTGTATTTGTGAATTTTTTTTTACAAGAATTTCAAAATCGAATTTAGTGAATTTTTGGCTGATCATTGGTGGTATTTGGCCATTTTTGGGTGCATCCTTCCTTGTAGCGTATAACCACTATATGGAGTCTTTAGCCAAGGGCCCACACTATTTAAATATATATGTCACATTTCTCAATTGTATTTGTGAATTTTTTTTACAAGAATTTCAAAATCGAATTTAGTGAATTTTTGGCTGATCATTGGTGGTATTTGGCCATTTTTGGGTGCATCCTTCCTTGTAGCGTATAACCACTATATGGAGTCTTTAGCCAAGGGCCCACACTTTTTAAATATCTATGTCACATTTTTCAATTGTATTTGTGAATTTTTTTACAAGAATTTCAAAATCGAATTTAGTGAATTTTTGCTGATCATTGGCGGTTTTTGGCCATTTTTTAGTGCATCCTTCCTTGTAGCGTATAACCACTATATGGAGTCTTTAGCCAAGGGCCCACACTATTTAAATATCTATGTCACATTTCTCAATTGTATTTGTGAATTTTTTTTACAAGAATTTCAAAATCGAATTTAGTGAATTTTTGGCTGATCATTGGTGGTATTTGGCCATTTTTGGGTGCATCCTTCCTTGTAGCGTATAACCACTATATGGAGTCTTTAGCCAAGGGCCCACACTATTTAAATATCTATGTCACATTTCTCAATTGTATTTGTGAATTTTTTTTTACAAGAATTTCAAAATCGAATTTAGTGAATTTTTGGAGGATCATTGGTGGTATTTGGCCATTTTTGGGTGCATCCTTCCTTGTAGCGTATAACCACTATATGGAGTCTTTAGCCAAGGGCCCACACTATTTAAATATATATGTCACATTTCTCAATTGTATTTGTGAATTTTTTTTACAAGAATTTCAAAATCGAATTTAGTGAATTTTTGGCTGATCATTGGTGGTATTTGGCCATTTTTGGGTGCATCCTTCCTTGTAGCGTATAACCACTATATGGAGTCTTTAGCCAAGGGCCCACACTATTTAAATATCTATGTCACATTTCTCAATTGTATTTGTGAATTTTTTTTTACAAGAATTTCAAAATCGAATTTAGTGAATTTTTGGCTGATCATTGGTGGTATTTGGCCATTTTTGGGTGCATCCTTCCTTGTAGCGTATAACCACTATATGGAGTCTTTAGCCAAGGGCCCACACTATTTAAATATCTATGTCACATTTCTCAATTGTATTTGTGAATTTTTTTTTACAAGAATTTCAAAATCGAATTTAGTGAATTTTTGGAGGATCATTGGTGGTATTTGGCCATTTTTGGGTGCATCCTTCCTTGTAGCGTATAACCACTATATGGAGTCTTTAGCCAAGGGCCCACACTATTTAAATATATATGTCACATTTCTCAATTGTATTTGTGAATTTTTTTTACAAGAATTTCAAAATCGAATTTAGTGAATTTTTGGCTGATCATTGGTGGTATTTGGCCATTTTTGGGTGCATCCTTCCTTGTAGCGTATAACCACTATATGGAGTCTTTAGCCAAGGGCCCACACTATTTAAATATCTATGTCACATTTCTCAATTGTATTTGTGAATTTTTTTTTACAAGAATTTCAAAATCGAATTTAGTGAATTTTTGGCTGATCATTGGTGGTATTTGGCCATTTTTGGGTGCATCCTTCCTTGTAGCGTATAACCACTATATGGAGTCTTTAGCCAAGGGCCCACACTATTTAAATATCTATGTCACATTTCTCAATTGTATTTGTGAATTTTTTTTTACAAGAATTTCAAAATCGAATTTAGTGAATTTTTGGCTGATCATTGGTGGTATTTGGCCATTTTTGGGTGCATCCTTCCTTGTAGCGTATAACCACTATATGGAGTCTTTAGCCAAGGGCCCACACTATTTAAATATCTATGTCACATTTCTCAATTGTATTTGTGAATTTTTTTTTACAAGAATTTCAAAATCGAATTTAGTGAATTTTTGGCTGATCATTGGTGGTATTTGGCCATTTTTGGGTGCATCCTTCCTTGTAGCGTATAACCACTATATGGAGTCTTTAGCCAAGGGCCCACACTATTTAAATATCTATGTCACATTTCTCAATTGTATTTGTGAATTTTTTTTTACAAGAATTTCAAAATCGAATTTAGTGAATTTTTGGCTGATCATTGGTGGTATTTGGCCATTTTTGGGTGCATCCTTCCTTGTAGCGTATAACCACTATATGGAGTCTTTAGCCAAGGGCCCACACTATTTAAATATCTATGTCACATTTCTCAATTGTATTTGTGAATTTTTTTTTACAAGAATTTCAAAATCGAATTTAGTGAATTTTTGGCTGATCATTGGTGGTATTTGGCCATTTTTGGGTGCATCCTTCCTTGTAGCGTATAACCACTATATGGAGTCTTTAGCCAAGGGCCCACACTATTTAAATATCTATGTCACATTTCTCAATTGTATTTGTGAATTTTTTTTTACAAGAATTTCAAAATCGAATTTAGTGAATTTTTGGAGGATCATTGGTGGTATTTGGCCATTTTTGGGTGCATCCTTCCTTGTAGCGTATAACCACTATATGGAGTCTTTAGCCAAGGGCCCACACTATTTAAATATATATGTCACATTTCTCAATTGTATTTGTGAATTTTTTTTACAAGAATTTCAAAATCGAATTTAGTGAATTTTTGGCTGATCATTGGTGGTATTTGGCCATTTTTGGGTGCATCCTTCCTTGTAGCGTATAACCACTATATGGAGTCTTTAGCCAAGGGCCCACACTATTTAAATATCTATGTCACATTTCTCAATTGTATTTGTGAATTTTTTTTTACAAGAATTTCAAAATCGAATTTAGTGAATTTTTGGCTGATCATTGGTGGTATTTGGCCATTTTTGGGTGCATCCTTCCTTGTAGCGTATAACCACTATATGGAGTCTTTAGCCAAGGGCCCACACTATTTAAATATCTATGTCACATTTCTCAATTGTATTTGTGAATTTTTTTTTACAAGAATTTCAAAATCGAATTTAGTGAATTTTTGGAGGATCATTGGTGGTATTTGGCCATTTTTGGGTGCATCCTTCCTTGTAGCGTATAACCACTATATGGAGTCTTTAGCCAAGGGCCCACACTATTTAAATATCTATGTCACATTTCTCAATTGTATTTGTGAATTTTTTTTTACACGAATTTCAAAATCGAATTTAGTGAATTTTTGGCTGATCATTGGTGGTATTTGGCCATTTTTGGGTGCATCCTTCCTTGTAGCGTATAACCACTATATGGAGTCTTTAGCCAAGGGCCCACACTATTTAAATATCTATGTCACATTTCTCAATTGTATTTGTGAATTTTTTTTTACAAGAATTTCAAAATCGAATTTAGTGAATTTTTGGCTGATCATTGGTGGTATTTGGCCATTTTTGGGTGCATCCTTCCTTGTAGCGTATAACCACTATATGGAGTCTTTAGCCAAGGGCCCACACTATTTAAATATATATGTCACATTTCTCAATTGTATTTGTGAATTTTTTTTACAAGAATTTCAAAATCGAATTTAGTGAATTTTTGGCTGATCATTGGTGGTATTTGGCCATTTTTGGGTGCATCCTTCCTTGTAGCGTATAACCACTATATGGAGTCTTTAGCCAAGGGCCCACACTATTTAAATATCTATGTCACATTTCTCAATTGTATTTGTGAATTTTTTTTTACAAGAATTTCAAAATCGAATTTAGTGAATTTTTGGCTGATCATTGGTGGTATTTGGCCATTTTTGGGTGCATCCTTCCTTGTAGCGTATAACCACTATATGGAGTCTTTAGCCAAGGGCCCACACTATTTAAATATATATGTCACATTTCTCAATTGTATTTGTGAATTTTTTTTACAAGAATTTCAAAATCGAATTTAGTGAATTTTTGGCTGATCATTGGTGGTATTTGGCCATTTTTGGGTGCATCCTTCCTTGTAGCGTATAACCACTATATGGAGTCTTTAGCCAAGGGCCCACACTATTTAAATATCTATGTCACATTTCTCAATTGTATTTGTGAATTTTTTTTTACAAGAATTTCAAAATCGAATTTAGTGAATTTTTGGCTGATCATTGGTGGTATTTGGCCATTTTTGGGTGCATCCTTCCTTGTAGCGTATAACCACTATATGGAGTCTTTAGCCAAGGGCCCACACTATTTAAATATATATGTCACATTTCTCAATTGTATTTGTGAATTTTTTTTACAAGAATTTCAAAATCGAATTTAGTGAATTTTTGGCTGATCATTGGTGGTATTTGGCCATTTTTGGGTGCATCCTTCCTTGTAGCGTATAACCACTATATGGAGTCTTTAGCCAAGGGCCCACACTATTTAAATATCTATGTCACATTTCTCAATTGTATTTGTGAATTTTTTTTTACAAGAATTTCAAAATCGAATTTAGTGAATTTTTGGCTGATCATTGGTGGTATTTGGCCATTTTTGGGTGCATCCTTCCTTGTAGCGTATAACCACTATATGGAGTCTTTAGCCAAGGGCCCACACTATTTAAATATATATGTCACATTTCTCAATTGTATTTGTGAATTTTTTTTACAAGAATTTCAAAATCGAATTTAGTGAATTTTTGGCTGATCATTGGTGGTATTTGGCCATTTTTGGGTGCATCCTTCCTTGTAGCGTATAACCACTATATGGAGTCTTTAGCCAAGGGCCCACACTATTTAAATATCTATGTCACATTTCTCAATTGTATTTGTGAATTTTTTTTTACAAGAATTTCAAAATCGAATTTAGTGAATTTTTGGCTGATCATTGGTGGTATTTGGCCATTTTTGGGTGCATCCTTCCTTGTAGCGTATAACCACTATATGGAGTCTTTAGCCAAGGGCCCACACTATTTAAATATCTATGTCACATTTCTCAATTGTATTTGTGAATTTTTTTTTACAAGAATTTCAAAATCGAATTTAGTGAATTTTTGGCTGATCATTGGTGGTATTTGGCCATTTTTGGGTGCATCCTTCCTTGTAGCGTATAACCACTATATGGAGTCTTTAGCCAAGGGCCCACACTATTTAAATATATATGTCACATTTCTCAATTGTATTTGTGAATTTTTTTTACAAGAATTTCAAAATCGAATTTAGTGAATTTTTGGCTGATCATTGGTGGTATTTGGCCATTTTTGGGTGCATCCTTCCTTGTAGCGTATAACCACTATATGGAGTCTTTAGCCAAGGGCCCACACTTTTTAAATATCTATGTCACATTTTTCAATTGTATTTGTGAATTTTTTTACAAGAATTTCAAAATCGAATTTAGTGAATTTTTGCTGATCATTGGCGGTTTTTGGCCATTTTTTAGTGCATCCTTCCTTGTAGCGTATAACCACTATATGGAGTCTTTAGCCAAGGGCCCACACTATTTAAATATCTATGTCACATTTCTCAATTGTATTTGTGAATTTTTTTTACAAGAATTTCAAAATCGAATTTAGTGAATTTTTGGCTGATCATTGGTGGTATTTGGCCATTTTTGGGTGCATCCTTCCTTGTAGCGTATAACCACTATATGGAGTCTTTAGCCAAGGGCCCACACTATTTAAATATCTATGTCACATTTCTCAATTGTATTTGTGAATTTTTTTTTACAAGAATTTCAAAATCGAATTTAGTGAATTTTTGGAGGATCATTGGTGGTATTTGGCCATTTTTGGGTGCATCCTTCCTTGTAGCGTATAACCACTATATGGAGTCTTTAGCCAAGGGCCCACACTATTTAAATATATATGTCACATTTCTCAATTGTATTTGTGAATTTTTTTTACAAGAATTTCAAAATCGAATTTAGTGAATTTTTGGCTGATCATTGGTGGTATTTGGCCATTTTTGGGTGCATCCTTCCTTGTAGCGTATAACCACTATATGGAGTCTTTAGCCAAGGGCCCACACTATTTAAATATATATGTCACATTTCTCAATTGTATTTGTGAATTTTTTTTACAAGAATTTCAAAATCGAATTTAGTGAATTTTTGCTGATCATTGGCGGTTTTTGGCCATTTTTGGGTGCATCCTTCCTTGTAGCGTATAATCACTATATGGAGTCTTTAGCCAAGGGCCCACACTATTTAAATATATATGTCACATTTCTCAATTGTATTTGTGAATTTTTTTTACAAGAATTTCAAAATCGAATTTAGTGAATTTTTGGCTGATCATTGGCGATTTTTGGCCATTTTTGGGTGCATCCTTCCTTGTAGCGTATAACCACTATATGGAGTCTTTAGCCAAGGGCCCACACTATTTAAATATCTATGTCACATTTTTCAATTGTATTTGTGAATTTTTTTACAAGAATTTCAAAATCGAATTTAGTGAATTTTTGCTGATCATTGGCGGTTTTTGGCCATTTTTGGGTGCATCCTTCCTTGTAGCGTATAACCACTATATGGAGTCTTTAGCCAAGGGCCCACACTATTTAAATATCTATGTCACATTTCTCAATTGTATTTGTGAATTTTTTTTTACAAGAATTTCAAAATCGAATTTAGTGAATTTTTGGCTGATCATTGGTGGTATTTGGCCATTTTTGGGTGCATCCTTCCTTGTAGCGTATAACCACTATATGGAGTCTTTAGCCAAGGGCCCACACTATTTAAATATATATGTCACATTTCTCAATTGTATTTGTGAATTTTTTTTACAAGAATTTCAAAATCGAATTTAGTGAATTTTTGGCTGATCATTGGCGATTTTTGGCCATTTTTGGGTGCATCCTTCCTTGTAGCGTATAACCACTATATGAAGTCTTTAGCCAAGGGCCCACACTATTTAAATACCTATGTCACATTTCTCAATTGTATTTGTGAATTTTTTTTTACAAGAATTTCAAAATGGAATTTAGTGAATTTTTGGCTGATCATTGGCGATTTTTGGCCATTTTTGGGTGCATCCTTCCTTGTAGCGTATAACCACTATATGGAGTCTTTAGCCAAGGGCCCACACTATTTAAATATCTATGTCACATTTTTCAATTGTATTTGTGAATTTTTTTACAAGAATTTCAAAATCGAATTTAGTGAGTTTTTGCTGATCATTGGCGGTTTTTGGCCATTTTTGGGTGCATCCTTCCTTGTAGCGTATAATCACTATATGGAGTCTTTAGCCAAGGGCCCACACTATTTAAATATCTATGTCACATTTCTCAATTGTATTTGTGAATTTTTTTTTACACGAATTTCAAAATCGAATTTAGTGAATTTTTGGCTGATCATTGGTGGTATTTGGCCATTTTTGGGTGCATCCTTCCTTGTAGCGTATAACCACTATATGGAGTCTTTAGCCAAGGGCCCACACTATTTAAATATATATGTCACATTTCTCAATTGTATTTGTGAATTTTTTTTACAAGAATTTCAAAATCGAATTTAGTGAATTTTTGGCTGATCATTGGCGATTTTTGGCCATTTTTGGGTGCATCCTTCCTTGTAGCGTATAACCACTATATGGAGTCTTTAGCCAAGGGCCCACACTATTTAAATATATATGTCACATTTCTCAATTGTATTTGTGAATTTTTTTTACAAGAATTTCAAAATCGAATTTAGTGAATTTTTGGCTGATCATTGGCGATTTTTGGCCATTTTTGGGTGCATCCTTCCTTGTAGCGTATAATCACTATATGGAGTCTTTAGCCAAGGGCCCACACTATTTAAATATCTATGTCACATTTCTCAATTGTATTTGTGAATTTTTTTACAAGAATTTCAAAATCGAATTTAGTGAGTTTTTGCTGATCATTGGCGGTTTTTGGCCATTTTTGGGTGCATCCTTCCTTGTAGCGTATAATCACTATATGGAGTCTTTAGCCAAGGGCCCACACTATTTAAATATCTATGTCACATTTCTCAATTGAATTTGTGAATTTTTTTTTACACGAATTTCAAAATCGAATTTAGTGAATTTTTGGCTGATCATTGGTGGTATTTGGCCATTTTTGGGTGCATCCTTCCTTGTAGCGTATAACCACTATATGGAGTCTTTAGCCAAGAGCCCACACTATTTAAATATCTATGTCACATTTCTCAATTGTATTTGTGAATTTTTTTTTACAAGAATTTCAAAATCGAATTTAGTGAATTTTTGGCTGATCATTGGTGGTATTTGGCCATTTTTGGGTGCATCCTTCCTTGTAGCGTATAACCACTATATGGAGTCTTTAGCCAAGGGCCCACACTATTTAAATATATATGTCACATTTCTCAATTGTATTTGTGAATTTTTTTTACAAGAATTTCAAAATCGAATTTAGTGAATTTTTGGCTGATCATTGGCGATTTTTGGCCATTTTTGGGTGCATCCTTCCTTGTAGCGTATAATCACTATATGGAGTCTTTAGCCAAGGGCCCACACTATTTAAATATCTATGTCACATTTCTCAATTGTATTTGTGAATTTTTTTTTACACGAATTTCAAAATCGAATTTAGTGAATTTTTGGCTGATCATTGGTGGTATTTGGCCATTTTTGGGTGCATCCTTCCTTGTAGCGTATAACCACTATATGGAGTCTTTAGCCAAGGGCCCACACTATTTAAATATATATGTCACATTTCTCAATTGTATTTGTGAATTTTTTTTACAAGAATTTCAAAATCGAATTTAGTGAATTTTTGGCTGATCATTGGCGATTTTTGGCCATTTTTGGGTGCATCCTTCCTTGTAGCGTATAATCACTATATGGAGTCTTTAGCCAAGGGCCCACACTATTTAAATATCTATGTCACATTTCTCAATTGTATTTGTGAATTTTTTTTTACACGAATTTCAAAATCGAATTTAGTGAATTTTTGGCTGATCATTGGTGGTATTTGGCCATTTTTGGGTGCATCCTTCCTTGTAGCGTATAACCACTATATGGAGTCTTTAGCCAAGGGCCCACACTATTTAAATATCTATGTCACATTTCTCAATTGTATTTGTGAATTTTTTTTTACAAGAATTTCAAAATCGAATTTAGTGAATTTTTGGCTGATCATTGGTGGTATTTGGCCATTTTTGGGTGCATCCTTCCTTGTAGCGTATAACCACTATATGGAGTCTTTAGCCAAGGGCCCACACTATTTAAATATATATGTCACATTTCTCAATTGTATTTGTGAATTTTTTTTACAAGAATTTCAAAATCGAATTTAGTGAATTTTTGGCTGATCATTGGCGATTTTTGGCCATTTTTGGGTGCATCCTTCCTTGTAGCGTATAATCACTATATGGAGTCTTTAGCCAAGGGCCCACACTATTTAAATATCTATGTCACATTTCTCAATTGTATTTGTGAATTTTTTTACAAGAATTTCAAAATCGAATTTAGTGAGTTTTTGCTGATCATTGGTGGTATTTGGCCATTTTTGGGTGCATCCTTCCTTGTAGCGTATAACCACTATATGGAGTCTTTAGCCAAGGGCCCACACTATTTAAATATATATGTCACATTTCTCAATTGTATTTGTGATTTTTTTTTACAAGAATTTCAAAATCGAATTTAGTGAATTTTTGGCTGATCATTGGCGATTTTTGGCCATTTTTGGGTGCATCCTTCCTTGTAGCGTATAACCACTATATGGAGTCTTTAGCCAAGGGCCCACACTATTTAAATATCTATGTCACATTTCTCAATTGTATTTGTGAATTTTTTTTACAAGAATTTCAAAATCGAATTTAGTGAATTTTTGGCTGATCATTGGTGGTATTTGGCCATTTTTGGGTGCATCCTTCCTTGTAGCGTATAACCACTATATGGAGTCTTTAGCCAAGGGCCCACACTTTTTAAATATCTATGTCACATTTTTCAATTGTATTTGTGAATTTTTTTACAAGAATTTCAAAATCGAATTTAGTGAATTTTTGCTGATCATTGGCGGTTTTTGGCCATTTTTGGGTGCATCCTTCCTTGTAGCGTATAACCACTATATGGAGTCTTTAGCCAAGGGCCCACACTATTTAAATATCTATGTCACATTTCTCAATTGTATTTGTGAATTTTTTTTTACAAGAATTTCAAAATCGAATTTAGTGAATTTTTGGCTGATCATTGGTGGTATTTGGCCATTTTTGGGTGCATCCTTCCTTGTAGCGTATAACCACTATATGGAGTCTTTAGCCAAGGGCCCACACTATTTAAATATATATGTCACATTTCTCAATTGTATTTGTGAATTTTTTTTACAAGAATTTCAAAATCGAATTTAGTGAATTTTTGGCTGATCATTGGTGGTATTTGGCCATTTTTGGGTGCATCCTTCCTTGTAGCGTATAACCACTATATGGAGTCTTTAGCCAAGGGCCCACACTATTTAAATATATATGTCACATTTCTCAATTGTATTTGTGAATTTTTTTTACAAGAATTTCAAAATCGAATTTAGTGAATTTTTGGCTGATCATTGGCGATTTTTGGCCATTTTTGGGTGCATCCTTCCTTGTAGCGTATAACCACTATATGGAGTCTTTAGCCAAGGGCCCACACTATTTAAATATATATGTCACATTTCTCAATTGTATTTGTGAATTTTTTTTAAAAGAATTTCAAAATCGAATTTAGTGAATTTTTGGCTGATCATTGGCGATTTTTGGCCATTTTTGGGTGCATCCTTCCTTGTAGCGTATAACCACTATATGGAGTCTTTAGCCAAGGGCCCACACTATTTAAATATCTATGTCACATTTTTCAATTGTATTTGTGAATTTTTTTACAAGAATTTCAAAATCGAATTTAGTGAATTTTTGGCTGATCATTGGTGGTATTTGGCCATTTTTGGGTGCATCCTTCCTTGTAGCGTATAACCACTATATGGAGTCTTTAGCCAAGGGCCCACACTATTTAAATATATATGTCACATTTCTCAATTGTATTTGTGAATTTTTTTTAAAAGAATTTCAAAATCGAATTTAGTGAATTTTTGGCTGATCATTGGCGATTTTTGGCCATTTTTGGGTGCATCCTTCCTTGTAGCGTATAACCACTATATGGAGTCTTTAGCCAAGGGCCCACACTATTTAAATATCTATGTCACATTTTTCAATTGTATTTGTGAATTTTTTTACAAGAATTTCAAAATCGAATTTAGTGAATTTTTGGCTGATCATTGGTGGTATTTGGCCATTTTTGGGTGCATCCTTCCTTGTAGCGTATAACCACTATATGGAGTCTTTAGCCAAGGGCCCACATTATTTAAATATCTATGTCACATTTCTCAATTGTATTTGTGAATTTTTTTTTTACAAGAATTTCAAAATGGAATTTAGTGAATTTTTGGCTGATCATTGGCGGTTTTTGGCCATTTTTGGGTGCATCCTTCCTTGTAGCGTATAACCACTATATGGAGTCTTTAGCCAAGGGCCCACACTATTTAAATATCTATGTCACATTTCTCAATTGTATTTCTGATTTTTTTTTTACAAGAATTTCAAAATGGAATTTAGTGAATTTTTGGCTGATCATTGGCGATTTTTGGCAATTTTTGGGTGCATCCTTCCTTGTAGCGTATAACCACTATATGGAGTCTTTAGCCAAGGGCCCACACTATTTAAATATCTATGTCACATTTTTCAATTGTATTTGTGAATTTTTTTTACAAGAATTTCAAAATCGAATTTAGTGAATTTTTGCTGATCATTGGCGGTTTTTGGCCATTTTTGGGTGCATCCTTCCTTGTAGCGTATAACCACTATATGGAGTCTTTAGCCAAGGGCCCACACTATTTAAATATCTATGTCACATTTCTCAATTGTATTTGTGAATTTTTTTTTACAAGAATTTCAAAATCGAATTTAGTGAATTTTTGGCTGATCATTGGTGGTATTTGGCCATTTTTGGGTGCATCCTTCCTTGTAGCGTATAACCACTATATGGAGTCTTTAGCCAAGGGCCCACACTATTTAAATATATATGTCACATTTCTCAATTGTATTTGTGAATTTTTTTTTACAAGAATTTCAAAATCGAATTTAGTGAATTTTTGGCTGATCATTGGCGATTTTTGGCCATTTTTAGGTGCATCCTTCCTTGTAGCGTATAACCACTATATGGAGTCTTTAGCCAAGGGCCCACACTATTTAAATATATATGTCACATTTCTCAATTGTATTTGTGAATTTTTTTTACAAGAATTTCAAAATCGAATTTAGTGAATTTTTGGCTGATCATTGGCGATTTTTGGCCATTTTTGGGTGCATCCTTCCTTGTAGCGTATAACCACTTTATGGAGTCTTTAGCCAAGGGCCCACACTATTTAAATATCTATGTCACATTTCTCAATTGTATTTGTGAATTTTTTTTTACAAGAATTTCAAAATGGAATTTAGTGAATTTTTGGCTGATCATTGGCGATTTTTGGCCATTTTTGGGTGCATCCTTCCTTGTAGCGTATAACCACTATATGGAGTCTTTAGCCAAGGGCCCACACTATTTAAATATCTATGTCACATTTTTCAATTGTATTTGTGAATTTTTTTACAAGAATTTTAAAATCGAATTTAGTGAATTTTTGCTGATCATTGGCGGTTTTTGGCCATTTTTGGGTGCATCCTTCCTTGTAGCGTATAACCACTATATGGAGTCTTTAGCCAAGGGCCCACACTATTTAAATATCTATGTCACATTTCTCAATTGTATTTGTGAATTTTTTTTTACAAGAATTTCAAAATCGAATTTAGTGAATTTTTGGCTGATCATTGGTGGTATTTGGCCATTTTTGGGTGCATCCTTCCTTGTAGCGTATAACCACTATATGGAGTCTTTAGCCAAGGGCCCACACTATTTAAATATATATGTCACATTTCTCAATTGTATTTGTGAATTTTTTTTACAAGAATTTCAAAATCGAATTTAGTGAATTTTTGGCTGATCATTGGCGATTTTTGGCCATTTTTGGGTGCATCCTTCCTTGTAGCGTATAACCACTATATGGAGTCTTTAGCCAAGGGCCCACACTATTTAAATATATATGTCACATTTCTCAATTGTATTTGTGAATTTTTTTTACAAGAATTTCAAAATCGAATTTAGTGAATTTTTGGCTGATCATTGGCGATTTTTGGCCATTTTTGGGTGCATCCTTCCTTGTAGCGTATAACCACTATATGGAGTCTTTAGCCAAGGGCCCACACTATTTAAATATCTATGTCACATTTCTCAATTGTATTTGTGAATTTTTTTTTACAAGAATTTCAAAATGGAATTTAGTGAATTTTTGGCTGATCATTGGCGATTTTTGGCCATTTTTGGGTGCATCCTTCCTTGTAGCGTATAACCACTATATGGAGTCTTTAGCCAAGGGCCCACACTATTTAAATATCTATGTCACATTTTTCAATTGTATTTGTGAATTTTTTTACAAGAATTTCAAAATCGAATTTAGTGAATTTTTGCTGATCATTGGCGGTTTTTGGCCATTTTTGGGTGCATCCTTCCTTGTAGCGTATAACCACTATATGGAGTCTTTAGCCAAGGGCCCACACTATTTAAATATCTATGTCACATTTCTCAATTGTATTTGTGAATTTTTTTTTACAAGAATTTCAAAATCGAATTTAGTGAATTTTTGGCTGATCATTGGTGGTATTTGGCCATTTTTGGGTGCATCCTTCCTTGTAGCGTATAACCACTATATGGAGTCTTTAGCCAAGGGCCCACACTATTTAAATATATATGTCACATTTCTCAATTGTATTTGTGAATTTTTTTTACAAGAATTTCAAAATCGAATTTAGTGAATTTTTGGCTGATCATTGGCGATTTTTGGCCATTTTTGGGTGCATCCTTCCTTGTAGCGTATAACCACTATATGAAGTCTTTAGCCAAGGGCCCACACTATTTAAATACCTATGTCACATTTCTCAATTGTATTTGTGAATTTTTTTTACAAGAATTTCAAAATGGAATTTAGTGAATTTTTGGCTGATCATTGGCGATTTTTGGCCATTTTTGGGTGCATCCTTCCTTGTAGCGTATAACCACTATATGGAGTCTTTAGCCAAGGGCCCACACTATTTAAATATCTATGTCACATTTTTCAATTGTATTTGTGAATTTTTTTACAAGAATTTCAAAATCGAATTTAGTGAGTTTTTGCTGATCATTGGCGGTTTTTGGCCATTTTTGGGTGCATCCTTCCTTGTAGCGTATAATCACTATATGGAGTCTTTAGCCAAGGGCCCACACTATTTAAATATCTATGTCACATTTCTCAATTGTATTTGTGAATTTTTTTTTACACGAATTTCAAAATCGAATTTAGTGAATTTTTGGCTGATCATTGGTGGTATTTGGCCATTTTTGGGTGCATCCTTCCTTGTAGCGTATAACCACTATATGGAGTCTTTAGCCAAGGGCCCACATTATTTAAATATATATGTCACATTTCTCAATTGTATTTGTGAATTTTTTTTACAAGAATTTCAAAATCGAATTTAGTGAATTTTTGGCTGATCATTGGCGATTTTTGGCCATTTTTGGGTGCATCCTTCCTTGTAGCGTATAACCACTATATGGAGTCTTTAGCCAAGGGCCCACACTATTTAAATATCTATGTCACATTTCTCAATTGTATTTGTGAATTTTTTTTTTACAAGAATTTCAAAATGGAATTTAGTGAATTTTTGGCTGAGCATTGGCGATTTTTGGCCATTTTTGGGTGCATCCTTCCTTGTAGCGTATAACCACTATATGGAGTCTTTAGCCAAGGGCCCACACTATTTAAATATCTATGTCACATTTCTCAATTGTATTTGTGAATTTTTTTTACAAGAATTTCAAAATCGAATTTAGTGAATTTTTGGCTGATCATTGGTGGTATTTGGCCATTTTTGGGTGCATCCTTCCTTGTAGCGTATAACCACTATATGGAGTCTTTAGCCAAGGGCCCACACTTTTTAAATATCTATGTCACATTTTTCAATTCTATTTGTGAATTTTTTTACAAGAATTTCAAAATCGAATTTAGTGAATTTTTGCTGATCATTGGCGGTTTTTGGCCATTTTTGGGTGCATCCTTCCTTGTAGCGTATAACCACTATATGGAGTCTTTAGCCAAGGGCCCACACTATTTAAATATCTATGTCACATTTCTCAATTGTATTTGTGAATTTTTTTTTACAAGAATTTCAAAATCGAATTTAGTGAATTTTTGGCTGATCATTGGTGGTATTTGGCCATTTTTGGGTGCATCCTTCCTTGTAGCGTATAACCACTATATGGAGTCTTTAGCCAAGGGCCCACACTATTTAAATATCTATGTCACATTTCTCAATTGTATTTGTGAATTTCTTTTTACAAGAATTTCAAAATCGAATTTAGTGAATTTTTGGAGGATCATTGGTGGTATTTGGCCATTTTTGGGTGCATCCTTCCTTGTAGCGTATAACCACTATATGGAGTCTTTAGCCAAGGGCCCACACTATTTAAATATATATGTCACATTTCTCAATTGTATTTGTGAATTTTTTTTACAAGAATTTCAAAATCGAATTTAGTGAATTTTTGGCTGATCATTGGCGATTTTTGGCCATTTTTGGGTGCATCCTTCCTTGTAGCGTATAACCACTATATGGAGTCTTTAGCCAAGGGCCCACACTATTTAAATATATATGTCACATTTCTCAATTGTATTTGTGAATTTTTTTTACAAGAATTTCAAAATCGAATTTAGTGAATTTTTGGCTGATCATTGGCGATTTTTGGCCATTTTTGGGTGCATCCTTCCTTGTAGCGTATAACCACTATATGGAGTCTTTAGCCAAGGGCCCACACTATTTAAATATCTATGTCACATTTCTCAATTGTATTTGTGAATTTTTTTTACAAGAATTTCAAAATCGAATTTAGTGAATTTTTGGCTGATCATTGGTGGTATTTGGCCATTTTTGGGTGCATCCTTCCTTGTAGCGTATAACCACTATATGGAGTCTTTAGCCAAGGGCCCACACTATTTAAATATATATGTCACATTTCTCAATTGTATTTGTGAATTTTTTTTACAAGAATTTCAAAATCGAATTTAGTGAATTTTTGGCTGATCATTGGCGATTTTTGGCCATTTTTGGGTGCATCCTTCCTTGTAGCGTATAACCACTATATGGAGTCTTTAGCCAAGGGCCCACACTATTTAAATATCTATGTCACATTTCTCAATTGTATTTGTGAATTTTTTTTTACAAGAATTTCAAAATGGAATTTAGTGAATTTTTGGCTGATCATTGGCGATTTTTGGCCATTTTTGGGTGCATCCTTCCTTGTAGCGTATAACCACTATATGGAGTCTTTAGCCAAGGGCCCACACTATTTAAATATCTATGTCACATTTTTCAATTGTATTTGTGAATTTTTTTACAAGAATTTCAAAATCGAATTTAGTGAATTTTTGCTGATCATTGGCGGTTTTTGGCCATTTTTGGGTGCATCCTTCCTTGTAGCGTATAACCACTATATGGAGTCTTTAGCCAAGGGCCCACACTATTTAAATATCTATGTCACATTTCTCAATTGTATTTGTGAATTTTTTTTTACAAGAATTTCAAAATCGAATTTAGTGAATTTTTGGCTGATCATTGGTGGTATTTGGCCATTTTTGGGTGCATCCTTCCTTGTAGCGTATAACCACTATATGGAGTCTTTAGCCAAGGGCCCACACTATTTAAATATATATGTCACATTTCTCAATTGTATTTGTGAATTTTTTTTACAAGAATTTCAAAATCGAATTTAGTGAATTTTTGGCTGATCATTGGTGGTATTTGGCCATTTTTGGGTGCATCCTTCCTTGTAGCGTATAACCACTATATGGAGTCTTTAGCCAAGGGCCCACACTATTTAAATATATATGTCACATTTCTCAATTGTATTTGTGAATTTTTTTTACAAGAATTTCAAAATCGAATTTAGTGAATTTTTGGCTGATCATTGGCGATTTTTGGCCATTTTTGGGTGCATCCTTCCTTGTAGCGTATAACCACTATATGGAGTCTTTAGCCAAGGGCCCACACTATTTAAATATATATGTCACATTTCTCAATTGTATTTGTGAATTTTTTTTACAAGAATTTCAAAATCGAATTTAGTGAATTTTTGGCTGATCATTGGCGATTTTTGGCCATTTTTGGGTGCATCCTTCCTTGTAGCGTATAACCACTATATGGAGTCTTTAGCCAAGGGCCCACACTATTTAAATATCTATGTCACATTTCTCAATTGTATTTGTGAATTTTTTTTTACAAGAATTTCAAAATGGAATTTAGTGAATTTTTGGCTGATCATTGGCGATTTTTGGCCATTTTTGGGTGCATCCTTCCTTGTAGCGTATAACCACTATATGGAGTCTTTAGCCAAGGGCCCACACTATTTAAATATCTATGTCACATTTTTCAATTGTATTTGTGAATTTTTTTACAAGAATTTCAAAATCGAATTTAGTGAATTTTTGCTGATCATTGGCGGTTTTTGGCCATTTTTGGGTGCATCCTTCCTTGTAGCGTATAACCACTATATGGAGTCTTTAGCCAAGGGCCCACACTATTTAAATATCTATGTCACATTTCTCAATTGTATTTGTGAATTTTTTTTTACAAGAATTTCAAAATCGAATTTAGTGAATTTTTGGCTGATCATTGGTGGTATTTGGCCATTTTTGGGTGCATCCTTCCTTGTAGCGTATAACCACTATATGGAGTCTTTAGCCAAGGGCCCACACTATTTAAATATATATGTCACATTTCTCAATTGTATTTGTGAATTTTTTTTACAAGAATTTCAAAATCGAATTTAGTGAATTTTTGGCTGATCATTGGCGATTTTTGGCCATTTTTGGGTGCATCCTTCCTTGTAGCGTATAACCACTATATGAAGTCTTTAGCCAAGGGCCCACACTATTTAAATACCTATGTCACATTTCTCAATTGTATTTGTGAATTTTTTTTACAAGAATTTCAAAATGGAATTTAGTGAATTTTTGGCTGATCATTGGCGATTTTTGGCCATTTTTGGGTGCATCCTTCCTTGTAGCGTATAACCACTATATGGAGTCTTTAGCCAAGGGCCCACACTATTTAAATATCTATGTCACATTTTTCAATTGTATTTGTGAATTTTTTTACAAGAATTTCAAAATCGAATTTAGTGAGTTTTTGCTGATCATTGGCGGTTTTTGGCCATTTTTGGGTGCATCCTTCCTTGTAGCGTATAATCACTATATGGAGTCTTTAGCCAAGGGCCCACACTATTTAAATATCTATGTCACATTTCTCAATTGTATTTGTGAATTTTTTTTTACACGAATTTCAAAATCGAATTTAGTGAATTTTTGGCTGATCATTGGTGGTATTTGGCCATTTTTGGGTGCATCCTTCCTTGTAGCGTATAACCACTATATGGAGTCTTTAGCCAAGGGCCCACATTATTTAAATATATATGTCACATTTCTCAATTGTATTTGTGAATTTTTTTTACAAGAATTTCAAAATCGAATTTAGTGAATTTTTGGCTGATCATTGGCGATTTTTGGCCATTTTTGGGTGCATCCTTCCTTGTAGCGTATAACCACTATATGGAGTCTTTAGCCAAGGGCCCACACTATTTAAATATCTATGTCACATTTCTCAATTGTATTTGTGAATTTTTTTTTTACAAGAATTTCAAAATGGAATTTAGTGAATTTTTGGCTGAGCATTGGCGATTTTTGGCCATTTTTGGGTGCATCCTTCCTTGTAGCGTATAACCACTATATGGAGTCTTTAGCCAAGGGCCCACACTATTTAAATATCTATGTCACATTTCTCAATTGTATTTGTGAATTTTTTTTACAAGAATTTCAAAATCGAATTTAGTGAATTTTTGGCTGATCATTGGTGGTATTTGGCCATTTTTGGGTGCATCCTTCCTTGTAGCGTATAACCACTATATGGAGTCTTTAGCCAAGGGCCCACACTTTTTAAATATCTATGTCACATTTTTCAATTGTATTTGTGAATTTTTTTACAAGAATTTCAAAATCGAATTTAGTGAATTTTTGCTGATCATTGGCGGTTTTTGGCCATTTTTGGGTGCATCCTTCCTTGTAGCGTATAACCACTATATGGAGTCTTTAGCCAAGGGCCCACACTATTTAAATATCTATGTCACATTTCTCAATTGTATTTGTGAATTTTTTTTTACAAGAATTTCAAAATCGAATTTAGTGAATTTTTGGCTGATCATTGGTGGTATTTGGCCATTTTTGGGTGCATCCTTCCTTGTAGCGTATAACCACTATATGGAGTCTTTAGCCAAGGGCCCACACTATTTAAATATCTATGTCACATTTCTCAATTGTATTTGTGAATTTCTTTTTACAAGAATTTCAAAATCGAATTTAGTGAATTTTTGGAGGATCATTGGTGGTATTTGGCCATTTTTGGGTGCATCCTTCCTTGTAGCGTATAACCACTATATGGAGTCTTTAGCCAAGGGCCCACACTATTTAAATATATATGTCACATTTCTCAATTGTATTTGTGAATTTTTTTTACAAGAATTTCAAAATCGAATTTAGTGAATTTTTGGCTGATCATTGGCGATTTTTGGCCATTTTTGGGTGCATCCTTCCTTGTAGCGTATAACCACTATATGGAGTCTTTAGCCAAGGGCCCACACTATTTAAATATATATGTCACATTTCTCAATTGTATTTGTGAATTTTTTTTACAAGAATTTCAAAATCGAATTTAGTGAATTTTTGGCTGATCATTGGCGATTTTTGGCCATTTTTGGGTGCATCCTTCCTTGTAGCGTATAACCACTATATGGAGTCTTTAGCCAAGGGCCCACACTATTTAAATATCTATGTCACATTTCTCAATTGTATTTGTGAATTTTTTTTACAAGAATTTCAAAATCGAATTTAGTGAATTTTTGGCTGATCATTGGTGGTATTTGGCCATTTTTGGGTGCATCCTTCCTTGTAGCGTATAACCACTATATGGAGTCTTTAGCCAAGGGCCCACACTATTTAAATATATATGTCACATTTCTCAATTGTATTTGTGAATTTTTTTTACAAGAATTTCAAAATCGAATTTAGTGAATTTTTGGCTGATCATTGGCGATTTTTGGCCATTTTTGGGTGCATCCTTCCTTGTAGCGTATAACCACTATATGGAGTCTTTAGCCAAGGGCCCACACTATTTAAATATCTATGTCACATTTTTCAATTGTATTTGTGAATTTTTTTACAAGAATTTCAAAATCGAATTTAGTGAATTTTTGCTGATCATTGGCGGTTTTTGGCCATTTTTGGGTGCATCCTTCCTTGTAGCGTATAACCACTATATGGAGTCTTTAGCCAAGGGCCCACACTATTTAAATATCTATGTCACATTTCTCAATTGTATTTGTGAATTTTTTTTTTACAAGAATTTCAAAATGGAATTTAGTGAATTTTTGGCTGATCATTGGCGATTTTTGGCCATTTTTGGGTGCATCCTTCCTTGTAGCGTATAACCACTATATGGAGTCTTTAGCCAAGGGCCCACACTATTTAAATATCTATGTCACATTTTTCAATTGTATTTGTGAATTTTTTTACAAGAATTTCAAAATCGAATTTAGTGAATTTTTGCTGATCATTGGCGGTTTTTGGCCATTTTTGGGTGCATCCTTCCTTGTAGCGTATAACCACTATATGGAGTCTTTAGCCAAGGGCCCACACTATTTAAATATCTATGTCACATTTCTCAATTGTATTTGTGAATTTTTTTTTACAAGAATTTCAAAATCGAATTTAGTGAATTTTTGGCTGATCATTGGTGGTATTTGGCCATTTTTGGGTGCATCCTTCCTTGTAGCGTATAACCACTATATGGAGTCTTTAGCCAAGGGCCCACACTATTTAAATATCTATGTCACATTTCTCAATTGTATTTGTGAATTTTTTTTTACAAGAATTTCAAAATCGAATTTAGTGAATTTTTGGCTGATCATTGGTGGTATTTGGCCATTTTTGGGTGCATCCTTCCTTGTAGCGTATAACCACTATATGGAGTCTTTAGCCAAGGGCCCACACTATTTAAATATCTATGTCACATTTCTCAATTGTATTTGTGAATTTTTTTTTACAAGAATTTCAAAATCGAATTTAGTGAATTTTTGGCTGATCATTGGTGGTATTTGGCCATTTTTGGGTGCATCCTTCCTTGTAGCGTATAACCACTATATGGAGTCTTTAGCCAAGGGCCCACACTATTTAAATATATATGTCACATTTCTCAATTGTATTTGTGAATTTTTTTTACAAGAATTTCAAAATCGAATTTAGTGAATTTTTGGCTGATCATTGGCGATTTTTGGCCATTTTTGGGTGCATCCTTCCTTGTAGCGTATAACCACTATATGGAGTCTTTAGCCAAGGGCCCACACTATTTAAATATCTATGTCACATTTCTCAATTGTATTTGTGAATTTTTTTTTACAAGAATTTCAAAATGGAATTTAGTGAATTTTTGGCTGATCATTGGCGATTTTTGGCCATTTTTGGGTGCATCCTTCCTTGTAGCGTATAACCACTATATGGAGTCTTTAGCCAAGGGCCCACACTATTTAAATATCTATGTCACATTTTTCAATTGTATTTGTGAATTTTTTTACAAGAATTTCAAAATCGAATTTAGTGAATTTTTGGCTGATCATTGGCGGTTTTTGGCCATTTTTGGGTGCATCCTTCCTTGTAGCGTATAACCACTATATGGAGTCTTTAGCCAAGGGCCCACACTATTTAAATATATATGTCACATTTCTCAATTGTATTTGTGAATTTTTTTTACAAGAATTTCAAAATCGAATTTAGTGAATTTTTGGCTGATCATTGGCGATTTTTGGCCATTTTTGGGTGCATCCTTCCTTGTAGCGTATAACCACTATATGGAGTCTTTAGCCAAGGGCCCACACTATTTAAATATCTATGTCACATTTCTCAATTGTATTTGTGAATTTTTTTTTTTACAAGAATTTCAAAATGGAATTTAGTGAATTTTTGGCTGATCATTGGCGATTTTTGGCCATTTTTGGGTGCATCCTTCCTTGTAGCGTATAACCACTATATGGAGTCTTTAGCCAAGGGCCCACACTATTTAAATATCTATGTCACATTTTTCAATTGTATTTGTGAATTTTTTTACAAGAATTTCAAAATCGAATTTAGTGAATTTTTGCTGATCATTGGCGGTTTTTGGCCATTTTTGGGTGCATCCTTCCTTGTAGCGTATAACCACTACATGGAGTCTTTAGCCAAGGGCCCACACTATTTAAATATCTATGTCACATTTCTCAATTGTATTTGTGAATTTTTTTTTACAAGAATTTCAAAATCGAATTTAGTGAATTTTTGGCTGATCATTGGTGGTATTTGGCCATTTTTGGGTGCATCCTTCCTTGTAGCGTATAACCACTATATGGAGTCTTTAGCCAAGGGCCCACACTATTTAAATATCTATGTCACATTTTTCAATTGTATTTGTGAATTTTTTTACAAGAATTTCAAAATCGAATTTAGTGAATTTTTGGCTGATCATTGGTGGTATTTGGCCATTTTTGGGTGCATCCTTCCTTGTAGCGTATAACCACTATATGAAGTCTTTAGCCAAGGGCCCACACTATTTAAATATCTATGTCACATTTCTCAATTGTATTTGTGAATTTTTTTTTTACAAGAATTTCAAAATGGAATTTAGTGAATTTTTGGCTGATCATTGGCGGTTTTTGGCCATTTTTGGGTGCATCCTTCCTTGTAGCGTATAACCACTATATGGAGTCTTTAGCCAAGGGCCCACACTATTTAAATATCTATGTCACATTTCTCAATTGTATTTGTGATTTTTTTTTTACAAGAATTTCAAAATGGAATTTAGTGAATTTTTGGCTGATCATTGGCGATTTTTGGCCATTTTTGGGTGCATCCTTCCTTGTAGCGTATAACCACTATATGGAGTCTTTAGCCAAGGGCCCACACTATTTAAATATATATGTCACATTTCTCAATTGTATTTGTGAATTTTTTTTACAAGAATTTCAAAATCGAATTTAGTGAATTTTTGGCTGATCATTGGCGATTTTTGGCCATTTTTGGGTGCATCCTTCCTTGTAGCGTATAACCACTATATGGAGTCTTTAGCCAAGGGCCCACACTATTTAAATATCTATGTCACATTTTTCAATTGTATTTGTGAATTTTTTTACAAGAATTTCAAAATCGAATTTAGTGAATTTTTGCTGATCATTGGCGGTTTTTGGCCATTTTTGGGTGCATCCTTCCTTGTAGCGTATAACCACTATATGGAGTCTTTAGCCAAGGGCCCACACTATTTAAATATATATGTCACATTTCTCAATTGTATTTGTGAATTTTTTTTACAAGAATTTCAAAATCGAATTTAGTGAATTTTTGGCTGATCATTGGCGATTTTTGGCCATTTTTGGGTGCATCCTTCCTTGTAGCGTATAACCACTATATGGAGTCTTTAGCCAAGGGCCCACACTATTTAAATATCTATGTCACATTTCTCAATTGTATTTGTGAATTTTTTTTTTTTACAAGAATTTCAAAATGGAATTTAGTGAATTTTTGGCTGATCATTGGCGATTTTTGGCCATTTTTGGGTGCATCCTTCCTTGTAGCGTATAACCACTATATGGAGTCTTTAGCCAAGGGCCCACACTATTTAAATATCTATGTCACATTTTTCAATTGTATTTGTGAATTTTTTTACAAGAATTTCAAAATCGAATTTAGTGAATTTTTGCTGATCATTGGCGGTTTTTGGCCATTTTTGGGTGCATCCTTCCTTGTAGCGTATAACCACTACATGGAGTCTTTAGCCAAGGGCCCACACTATTTAAATATCTATGTCACATTTCTCAATTGTATTTGTGAATTTTTTTTTACAAGAATTTCAAAATCGAATTTAGTGAATTTTTGGCTGATCATTGGTGGTATTTGGCCATTTTTGGGTGCATCCTTCCTTGTAGCGTATAACCACTATATGGAGTCTTTAGCCAAGGGCCCACACTATTTAAATATATATGTCACATTTCTCAATTGTATTTGTGAATTTTTTTTACAAGAATTTCAAAATCGAATTTAGTGAATTTTTGGCTGATCATTGGCGATTTTTGGCCATTTTTGGGTGCATCCTTCCTTGTAGCGTATAACCACTATATGGAGTCTTTAGCCAAGGGCCCACACTATTTAAATATCTATGTCACATTTTTCAATTGTATTTGTGAATTTTTTTACAAGAATTTCAAAATCGAATTTAGTGAATTTTTGGCTGATCATTGGTGGTATTTGGCCATTTTTGGGTGCATCCTTCCTTGTAGCGTATAACCACTATATGAAGTCTTTAGCCAAGGGCCCACACTATTTAAATATCTATGTCACATTTCTCAATTGTATTTGTGAATTTTTTTTTTACAAGAATTTCAAAATGGAATTTAGTGAATTTTTGGCTGATCATTGGCGGTTTTTGGCCATTTTGGGTGCATCCTTCCTTGTAGCGTATAACCACTATATGGAGTCTTTAGCCAAGGGCCCACACTATTTAAATATCTATGTCACATTTCTCAATTGTATTTGTGATTTTTTTTTTTACAAGAATTTCAAAATGGAATTTAGTGAATTTTTGGCTGATCATTGGCGATTTTTGGCCATTTTTGGGTGCATCCTTCCTTGTAGCGTATAACCACTATATGGAGTCTTTAGCCAAGGGCCCACACTATTTAAATATATATGTCACATTTCTCAATTGTATTTGTGAATTTTTTTTACAAGAATTTCAAAATCGAATTTAGTGAATTTTTGGCTGATCATTGGCGATTTTTGGCCATTTTTGGGTGCATCCTTCCTTGTAGCGTATAACCACTATATGGAGTCTTTAGCCAAGGGCCCACACTATTTAAATATCTATGTCACATTTCTCAATTGTATTTGTGAATTTTTTTTTTTACAAGAATTTCAAAAGGGAATTTAGTGAATTTTTGGCTGATCATTGGCGATTTTTGGCCATTTTTGGGTGCATCCTTCCTTGTAGCGTATAACCACTATATGAAGTCTTTAGCCAAGGGCCCACACTATTTAAATATCTATGTCACATTTTTCAATTGTATTTGTGAATTTTTTTACAAGAATTTCAAAATCGAATTTAGTGAATTTTTGCTGATCATTGGCGGTTTTTGGCCATTTTTGGGTGCATCCTTCCTTGTAGCGTATAACCACTACATGGAGTCTTTAGCCAAGGGCCCACACTATTTAAATATCTATGTCACATTTCTCAATTGTATTTGTGATTTTTTTTTTACAAGAATTTCAAAATCGAATTTAGTGAATTTTTGGCTGATCATTGGTGGTATTTGGCCATTTTTGGGTGCATCCTTCCTTGTAGCGTATAACCACTATATGGAGTCTTTAGCCAAGGGCCCACACTATTTAAATATATATGTCACATTTCTCAATTGTATTTGTGAATTTTTTTTACAAGAATTTCAAAATCGAATTTAGTGAATTTTTGGCTGATATTGGCGATTTTTGGCCATTTTTGGGTGCATCCTTCCTTGTAGCGTATAACCACTATATGGAGTCTTTAGCCAAGGGCCCACACTATTTAAATATCTATGTCACATTTTTCAATTGTATTTGTGAATTTTTTTTACAAGAATTTCAAAATCGAATTTAGTGAATTTTTGGCTGATCATTGGTGGTATTTGGCCATTTTTGGGTGCATCCTTCCTTGTAGCGTATAACCACTATATGAAGTCTTTAGCCAAGGGCCCACACTATTTAAATATCTATGTCACATTTCTCAATTGTATTTGTGAATTTTTTTTTTACAAGAATTTCAAAATGGAATTTAGTGAATTTTTGGCTGATCATTGGCGGTTTTTGGCCATTTTTGGGTGCATCCTTCCTTGTAGCGTATAACCACTATATGGAGTCTTTAGCCAAGGGCCCACACTATTTAAATATCTATGTCACATTTCTCAATTGTATTTGTGATTTTTTTTTTTTACAAGAATTTCAAAATGGAATTTAGTGAATTTTTGGCTGATCATTGGCGATTTTTGGCCATTTTTGGGTGCATCCTTCCTTGTAGCGTATAACCACTATATGGAGTCTTTAGCCAAGGGCCCACACTATTTAAATATATATGTCACATTTCTCAATTGTATTTGTGAATTTTTTTTACAAGAATTTCAAAATCGAATTTAGTGAATTTTTGGCTGATCATTGGCGATTTTTGGCCATTTTTGGGTGCATCCTTCCTTGTAGCGTATAACCACTATATGGAGTCTTTAGCCAAGGGCCCACACTATTTAAATATATATGTCACATTTCTCAATTGTATTTGTGAATTTTTTTTACAAGAATTTTAAAATCGAATTTAGTGAATTTTTGGCTGATCATTGGCGATTTTTGGCCATTTTTGGGTGCATCCTTCCTTGTAGCGTATAACCACTATATGGAGTCTTTAGCCAAGGGCCCACACTATTTAAATATCTATGTCACATTTCTCAATTGTATTTGTGAATTTTTTTTTTTACAAGAATTTCAAAATGGAATTTAGTGAATTTTTGGCTGATCATTGGCGATTTTTGGCCATTTTTGGGTGCATCCTTCCTTGTAGCGTATAACCACTATATGGAGTCTTTAGCCAAGGGCCCACACTATTTAAATATCTATGTCACATTTTTCAATTGTATTTGTGAATTTTTTTACAAGAATTTTAAAATCGAATTTAGTGAATTTTTGCTGATCATTGGCGGTTTTTGGCCATTTTTGGGTGCATCCTTCCTTGTAGCGTATAACCACTATATGGAGTCTTTAGCCAAGGGCCCACACTATTTAAATATCTATGTCACATTTCTCAATTGTATTTGTGAATTTTTTTTTACAAGAATTTCAAAATCGAATTTAGTGAATTTTTGGCTGATCATTGGTGGTATTTGGCCATTTTTGGGTGCATCCTTCCTTGTAGCGTATAACCACTATATGGAGTCTTTAGCCAAGGGCCCACACTATTTAAATATATATGTCACATTTCTCAATTGTATTTGTGAATTTTTTTTACAAGAATTTCAAAATCGAATTTAGTGAATTTTTGGCTGATCATTGGCGATTTTTGGTCATTTTTGGGTGCATCCTTCCTTGTAGCGTATAACCACTATATGGAGTCTTTAGCCAAGGGCCCACACTATTTAAATATCTATGTCACATTTCTCAATTGTATTTGTGAATTTTTTTTTTACAAGAATTTCAAAATGGAATTTAGTGAATTTTTGGCTGATCATTGGCGATTTTTGGCCATTTTTGGGTGCATCCTTCCTTGTAGCGTATAACCACTATATGGAGTCTTTAGCCAAGGGCCCACACTATTTAAATATCTATGTCACATTTTTCAATTGTATTTGTGAATTTTTTTACAAGAATTTCAAAATCGAATTTAGTGAATTTTTGCTGATCATTGGCGGTTTTTGGCCATTTTTGGGTGCATCCTTCCTTGTAGCGTATAACCACTATATGGAGTCTTTAGCCAAGGGCCCACACTATTTAAATATATATGTCACATTTCTCAATTGTATTTGTGAATTTTTTTTACAAGAATTTCAAAATCGAATTTAGTGAATTTTTGGCTGATCATTGGCGATTTTTGGCCATTTTTGGGTGCATCCTTCCTTGTAGCGTATAACCACTATATGGAGTCTTTAGCCAAGGGCCCACACTATTTAAATATCTATGTCACATTTCTCAATTGTATTTGTGAATTTTTTTTTTACAAGAATTTCAAAATGGAATTTAGTGAATTTTTGGCTGATCATTGGCGATTTTTGGCCATTTTTGGGTGCATCCTTCCTTGTAGCGTATAACCACTATATGGAGTCTTTAGCCAAGGGCCCACACTATTTAAATATATATGTCACATTTCTCAATTGTATTTGTGAATTTTTTTTACAAGAATTTCAAAATCGAATTTAGTGAATTTTTGGCTGATCATTGGCGATTTTTGGCCATTTTTGGGTGCATCCTTCCTTGTAGCGTATAACCACTATATGGAGTCTTTAGCCAAGGGCCCACACTATTTAAATATCTATGTCACATTTCTCAATTGTATTTGTGAATTTTTTTTACAAGAATTTCAAAATCGAATTTAGTGAATTTTTGGCTGATCATTGGTGGTATTTGGCCATTTTTGGGTGCATCCTTCCTTGTAGCGTATAACCACTATATGGAGTCTTTAGCCAAGGGCCCACACTATTTAAATATATATGTCACATTTCTCAATTGTATTTGTGAATTTTTTTTACAAGAATTTCAAAATCGAATTTAGTGAATTTTTGGCTGATCATTGGCGATTTTTGGCCATTTGGGTGCATCCTTCCTTGTAGCGTATAACCACTATATGGAGTCTTTAGCCAAGGGCCCACACTATTTAAATATCTATGTCACATTTCTCAATTGTATTTGTGAATTTTTTTTTTACAAGAATTTCAAAATGGAATTTAGTGAATTTTTGGCTGATCATTGGCGATTTTTGGCCATTTTTGGGTGCATCCTTCCTTGTAGCGTATAACCACTATATGGAGTCTTTAGCCAAGGGCCCACACTATTTAAATATCTATGTCACATTTCTCAATTGTATTTGTGAATTTTTTTTACAAGAATTTCAAAATCGAATTTAGTGAATTTTTGGCTGATCATTGGTGGTATTTGGCCATTTTTGGGTGCATCCTTCCTTGTAGCGTATAACCACTATATGGAGTCTTTAGCCAAGGGCCCACACTATTTAAATATATATGTCACATTTCTCAATTGTATTTGTGAATTTTTTTTACAAGAATTTCAAAATCGAATTTAGTGAATTTTTGGCTGATCATTGGTGGTATTTGGCCATTTTTGGGTGCATCCTTCCTTGTAGCGTATAACCACTATATGGAGTCTTTAGCCAAGGGCCCACACTATTTAAATATCTATGTCACATTTCTCAATTGTATTTGTGAATTTTTTTTACAAGAATTTCAAAATCGAATTTAGTGAATTTTTGGCTGATCATTGGTGGTATTTGGCCATTTTTGGGTGCATCCTTCCTTGTAGCGTATAACCACTATATGGAGTCTTTAGCCAAGGGCCCACACTATTTAAATATATATGTCACATTTCTCAATTGTATTTGTGAATTTTTTTTACAAGAATTTCAAAATCGAATTTAGTGAATTTTTGGCTGATCATTGGTGGTATTTGGCCATTTTTGGGTGCATCCTTCCTTGTAGCGTATAACCACTATATGGAGTCTTTAGCCAAGGGCCCACACTATTTAAATATATATGTCACATTTCTCAATTGTATTTGTGAATTTTTTTTACAAGAATTTCAAAATCGAATTTAGTGAATTTTTGGCTGATCATTGGTGGTATTTGGCCATTTTTGGGTACATCCTTCCTTGTAGCGTATAACCACTATATGGAGTCTTTAGCCAAGGGCCCACACTATTTAAATATCTATGTCACATTTCTCAATTGTATTTGTGAATTTTTTTTACAAGAATTTCAAAATCGAATTTAGTGAATTTTTGGCTGATCATTGGTGGTATTTGGCCATTTTTGGGTGCATCCTTCCTTGTAGCGTATAACCACTATATGGAGTCTTTAGCCAAGGGCCCACACTATTTAAATATATATGTCACATTTCTCAATTGTATTTGTGAATTTTTTTTACAAGAATTTCAAAATCGAATTTAGTGAATTTTTGGCTGATCATTGGTGGTATTTGGCCATTTTTGGGTGCATCCTTCCTTGTAGCGTATAACCACTATATGGAGTCTTTAGCCAAGGGCCCACACTATTTAAATATCTATGTCACATTTCTCAATTGTATTTGTGAATTTTTTTTACAAGAATTTCAAAATCGAATTTAGTGAATTTTTGGCTGATCATTGGTGGTATTTGGCCATTTTTGGGTGCATCCTTCCTTGTAGCGTATAACCACTATATGGAGTCTTTAGCCAAGGGCCCACACTATTTAAATATCTATGTCACATTTCTCAATTGTATTTGTGAATTTTTTTTACAAGAATTTCAAAATCGAATTTAGTGAATTTTTGGCTGATCATTGGTGGTATTTGGCCATTTTTGGGTGCATCCTTCCTTGTAGCGTATAACCACTATATGGAGTCTTTAGCCAAGGGCCCACACTATTTAAATATATATGTCACATTTCTCAATTGTATTTGTGAATTTTTTTTACAAGAATTTCAAAATCGAATTTAGTGAATTTTTGGCTGATCATTGGCGATTTTTGGCCATTTTTGGGTGCATCCTTCCTTGTAGCGTATAACCACTATATGGAGTCTTTAGCCAAGGGCCCACACTATTTAAATATCTATGTCACATTTCTCAATTGTATTTGTGAATTTTTTTTACAAGAATTTCAAAATCGAATTTAGTGAATTTTTGGCTGATCATTGGTGGTATTTGGCCATTTTTGGGTGCATCCTTCCTTGTAGCGTATAACCACTATATGGAGTCTTTAGCCAAGGGCCCACACTATTTAAATATATATGTCACATTTCTCAATTGTATTTGTGAATTTTTTTTACAAGAATTTCAAAATCGAATTTAGTGAATTTTTGGCTGATCATTGGCGATTTTTGGCCATTTGGGTGCATCCTTCCTTGTAGCGTATAACCACTATATGGAGTCTTTAGCCAAGGGCCCACACTATTTAAATATCTATGTCACATTTCTCAATTGTATTTGTGAATTTTTTTTTTACAAGAATTTCAAAATGGAATTTAGTGAATTTTTGGCTGATCATTGGCGATTTTTGGCCATTTTTGGGTGCATCCTTCCTTGTAGCGTATAACCACTATATGGAGTCTTTAGCCAAGGGCCCACACTATTTAAATATCTATGTCACATTTCTCAATTGTATTTGTGAATTTTTTTTACAAGAATTTCAAAATCGAATTTAGTGAATTTTTGGCTGATCATTGGTGGTATTTGGCCATTTTTGGGTGCATCCTTCCTTGTAGCGTATAACCACTATATGGAGTCTTTAGCCAAGGGCCCACACTATTTAAATATATATGTCACATTTCTCAATTGTATTTGTGAATTTTTTTTACAAGAATTTCAAAATCGAATTTAGTGAATTTTTGGCTGATCATTGGTGGTATTTGGCCATTTTTGGGTGCATCCTTCCTTGTAGCGTATAACCACTATATGGAGTCTTTAGCCAAGGGCCCACACTATTTAAATATCTATGTCACATTTCTCAATTGTATTTGTGAATTTTTTTTACAAGAATTTCAAAATCGAATTTAGTGAATTTTTGGCTGATCATTGGTGGTATTTGGCCATTTTTGGGTGCATCCTTCCTTGTAGCGTATAACCACTATATGGAGTCTTTAGCCAAGGGCCCACACTATTTAAATATATATGTCACATTTCTCAATTGTATTTGTGAATTTTTTTTACAAGAATTTCAAAATCGAATTTAGTGAATTTTTGGCTGATCATTGGTGGTATTTGGCCATTTTTGGGTGCATCCTTCCTTGTAGCGTATAACCACTATATGGAGTCTTTAGCCAAGGGCCCACACTATTTAAATATATATGTCACATTTCTCAATTGTATTTGTGAATTTTTTTTACAAGAATTTCAAAATCGAATTTAGTGAATTTTTGGCTGATCATTGGTGGTATTTGGCCATTTTTGGGTACATCCTTCCTTGTAGCGTATAACCACTATATGGAGTCTTTAGCCAAGGGCCCACACTATTTAAATATCTATGTCACATTTCTCAATTGTATTTGTGAATTTTTTTTACAAGAATTTCAAAATCGAATTTAGTGAATTTTTGGCTGATCATTGGTGGTATTTGGCCATTTTTGGGTGCATCCTTCCTTGTAGCGTATAACCACTATATGGAGTCTTTAGCCAAGGGCCCACACTATTTAAATATATATGTCACATTTCTCAATTGTATTTGTGAATTTTTTTTACAAGAATTTCAAAATCGAATTTAGTGAATTTTTGGCTGATCATTGGTGGTATTTGGCCATTTTTGGGTGCATCCTTCCTTGTAGCGTATAACCACTATATGGAGTCTTTAGCCAAGGGCCCACACTATTTAAATATCTATGTCACATTTCTCAATTGTATTTGTGAATTTTTTTTACAAGAATTTCAAAATCGAATTTAGTGAATTTTTGGCTGATCATTGGTGGTATTTGGCCATTTTTGGGTGCATCCTTCCTTGTAGCGTATAACCACTATATGGAGTCTTTAGCCAAGGGCCCACACTATTTAAATATCTATGTCACATTTCTCAATTGTATTTGTGAATTTTTTTTACAAGAATTTCAAAATCGAATTTAGTGAATTTTTGGCTGATCATTGGTGGTATTTGGCCATTTTTGGGTGCATCCTTCCTTGTAGCGTATAACCACTATATGGAGTCTTTAGCCAAGGGCCCACACTATTTAAATATCTATGTCACATTTCTCAATTGTATTTGTGAATTTTTTTTACAAGAATTTCAAAATCGAATTTAGTGAATTTTTGGCTGATCATTGGTGGTATTTGGCCATTTTTGGGTGCATCCTTCCTTGTAGCGTATAACCACTATATGGAGTCTTTAGCCAAGGGCCCACACTATTTAAATATCTATGTCACATTTCTCAATTGTATTTGTGAATTTTTTTTACAAGAATTTCAAAATCGAATTTAGTGAATTTTTGGCTGATCATTGGTGGTATTTGGCCATTTTTGGGTGCATCCTTCCTTGTAGCGTATAACCACTATATGGAGTCTTTAGCCAAGGGCCCACACTATTTAAATATCTATGTCACATTTCTCAATTGTATTTGTGAATTTTTTTTTACAAGAATTTCAAAATCGAATTTAGTGAATTTTTGGCTGATCATTGGTGGTATTTGGCCATTTTTGGGTGCATCCTTCCTTGTAGCGTATAACCACTATATGGAGTCTTTAGCCAAGCGCCCACACTATTTAAATATATATGTCACATTTCTCAATTGTATTTGTGAATTTTTTTTACAAGAATTTCAAAATCGAATTTAGTGAATTTTTGGCTGATCATTGGTGGTATTTGGCCATTTTTGGGTGCATCCTTCCTTGTAGCGTATAACCACTATATGGAGTCTTTAGCCAAGGGCCCACACTATTTAAATATCTATGTCACATTTCTCAATTGTATTTGTGAATTTTTTTTACAAGAATTTCAAAATCGAATTTAGTGAATTTTTGGCTGATCATTGGTGGTATTTGGCCATTTTTGGGTGCATCCTTCCTTGTAGCGTATAACCACTATATGGAGTCTTTAGCCAAGGGCCCACACTATTTAAATATCTATGTCACATTTCTCAATTGTATTTGTGAATTTTTTTTACAAGAATTTCAAAATCGAATTTAGTGAATTTTTGGCTGATCATTGGTGGTATTTGGCCATTTTTGGGTGCATCCTTCCTTGTAGCGTATAACCACTATATGGAGTCTTTAGCCAAGGGCCCACACTATTTAAATATCTATGTCACATTTCTCAATTGTATTTGTGAATTTTTTTTACAAGAATTTCAAAATCGAATTTAGTGAATTTTTGGCTGATCATTGGTGGTATTTGGCCATTTTTGGGTGCATCCTTCCTTGTAGCGTATAACCACTATATGGAGTCTTTAGCCAAGGGCCCACACTATTTAAATATCTATGTCACATTTCTCAATTGTATTTGTGAATTTTTTTACAAGAATTTCAAAATCGAATTTAGTGAATTTTTGGCTGATCATTGGTGGTATTTGGCCATTTTTGGGTGCATCCTTTCTTGTAGCGTATAACCACTATATGGAGTCTTTAGCCAAGGGCCCACACTATTTAAATATCTATGTCACATTTCTCAATTGTATTTGTGAATTTTTTTTACAAGAATTTCAAAATCGAATTTAGTGAATTTTTGGCTGATCATTGGTGGTATTTGGCCATATTTGGGTGCATCCTTCCTTGTAGCGTATAACCACTATATGGAGTCTTTAGCCAAGGGCCCACACTATTTAAATATATATGTCACATTTCTCAATTGTATTTGTGAATTTTTTTTACAAGAATTTCAAAATCGAATTTAGTGAATTTTTGGCTGATCATTGGTGGTATTTGGCCATTTTTGGGTGCATCCTTCCTTGTAGCGTATAACCACTATATGGAGTCTTTAGCCAAGGGCCCACACTATTTAAATATCTATGTCACATTTCTCAATTGTATTTGTGAATTTTTTTTACAAGAATTTCAAAATCGAATTTAGTGAATTTTTGGCTGATCATTGGTGGTATTTGGCCATTTTTGGGTGCATCCTTCCTTGTAGCGTATAACCACTATATGGAGTCTTTAGCCAAGGGCCCACACTATTTAAATATATATGTCACATTTCTCAATTGTATTTGTGAATTTTTTTTACAAGAATTTCAAAATCGAATTTAGTGAATTTTTGGCTGATCATTGGTGGTATTTGGCCATTTTTGGGTGCATCCTTCCTTGTAGCGTATAACCACTATATGGAGTCTTTAGCCAAGGGCCCACACTATTTAAATATCTATGTCACATTTCTCAATTGTATTTGTGAATTTTTTTTACAAGAATTTCAAAATCGAATTTAGTGAATTTTTGGCTGATCATTGGTGGTATTTGGCCATTTTTGGGTGCATCCTTCCTTGTAGCGTATAACCACTATATGGAGTCTTTAGCCAAGGGCCCACACTATTTAAATATATATGTCACATTTCTCAATTGTATTTGTGAATTTTTTTTTACAAGAATTTCAAAATCGAATTTAGTGAATTTTTGGCTGATCATTGGCGATTTTTGGCCATTTTTGGGTGCATCCTTCCTTGTAGCGTATAACCACTATATGGAGTCTTTAGCCAAGGGCCCACACTATTTAAATATCTATGTCACATTTCTCAATTGTATTTGTGAATTTTTTTTTTACAAGAATTTCAAAATGGAATTTAGTGAATTTTTGGCTGATCATTGGCGATTTTTGGCCATTTTTGGGTGCATCCTTCCTTGTAGCGTATAACCACTATATGGAGTCTTTAGCCAAGGGCCCACACTATTTAAATATCTATGTCACATTTCTCAATTGTATTTGTGAATTTTTTTTACAAGAATTTCAAAATCGAATTTAGTGAATTTTTGGCTGATCATTGGTGGTATTTGGCCATTTTTGGGTGCATCCTTCCTTGTAGCGTATAACCACTATATGGAGTCTTTAGCCAAGGGCCCACACTATTTAAATATATATGTCACATTTCTCAATTGTATTTGTGAATTTTTTTTACAAGAATTTCAAAAACGAATTTAGTGAATTTTTGGCTGATCATTGGCGATTTTTGGCCATTTTTGGGTGCATCCTTCCTTGTAGCGTATAACCACTATATGGAGTCTTTAGCCAAGGGCCCACACTATTTAAATATCTATGTCACATTTCTCAATTGTATTTGTGAATTTTTTTTTTACAAGAATTTCAAAATGGAATTTAGTGAATTTTTGGCTGATCATTGGCGATTTTTGGCCATTTTTGGGTGCATCCTTCCTTGTAGCGTATAACCAATATATGGAGTCTTTAGGCAAGGACCCACACTATTTAAATATCTATGTCACATTTTTCAATTGTATTTGTGAATTTTTTTACAAGAATTTCAAAATCGAATTTAGTGAATTTTTGCTGATCATTGGCGGTTTTTGGCCATTTTTGGGTGCATCCTTCCTTGTAGCGTATAACCACTATATGGAGTCTTTAGCCAAGGCCCACACTATTTAAATATCTATGTCACATTTCTCAATTGTATTTGTGAATTTTTTTTTACAAGAATTTCAAAATCGAATTTAGTGAATTTTTGGCTGTTCATTGGCGGTTTTTGGCCATTTTTGGGTGCATCCTTCCTTGTAGCGTATAACCACTATATGGAGTCTTTAGCCAAGGCCCACACTATTTAAATATCTATGTCACATTTCTCAATTGTATTTTTGAATTTTTTTACAAGAATTTCAAATTCGAATTTAGTGAATTTTTGGCTGATCATTGGCGGTTTTTGGCCATTTTTGGGTGCATCCTTCCTTGTAGCGTATAACCACTATATGGAGTCTTTAGCCAAGGCCCACACTATTTAAATATCTATGTCACATTTCTCAATTGTATTTGTGAATTTTTTTTTACAAGAATTTCAAAATCGAATTTAGTGAATTTTTGGCTGATCATTGGCGGTTTTTGGCCATTTTTGGGTGCATCCTTGTAGCGTATAACCACTATATGGAGTCTTTAGCCAAGGCCCACACTATTTAAATATCTATGTCACATTTCTCAATTGTATTTGTGAATTTTTTTTTACAAGAATTTCAAAATCGAATTTAGTGAATTTTTGGCTGATCATTGGCGGTTTTTGGCCATTTTTGGGTGCATCCTTCCTTGTAGCGTATAACCACTATATGGAGTCTTTAGCCAAGGCCCACACTATTTAAATATCTATGTCACATTTCTCAATTGTATTTGTGAATTTTTTTACAAGAATTTCAAATTCGAATTTAGTGAATTTTTGGCTGTTCATTGGCGGTTTTTGGCCATTTTTGGGTGCATCCTTTGTAGTATTTAATTAAAAAGTTTTTGATTATATATAAGTATATTATACTTTTAATTTGCTTAGAGCTCATTAAAAGCTCCTAAGCTGTAACTTTATTAATTCCTTTAATTTTAAATCTTACTCTACTTATATACTACTTATGAGAAGTTCTAGACGACTTAAATGAGTGACATTCTAGAACTTCACTCAAAACTTAATTCTATTCTTACAGTATGCTTATTTTATATTTTACCAGGCAATCATAAATTTTAGACAGTTTCTAAAATTCATGATTGAGTGGTTTCTTAATATTAATAATTGTGGGAATATAAAAGACATATGATCGTTTAGCTATTTCGAGTGTCTTTTAGTTTCCCAAGGAATAGATACGGCGCGCGTCTCAACAGTTTGTATAGTTTCTACGAGTGCATAATAGATCTTTCTTAAAACACAAGGAATTGTTCAAGTGACTTTAACAACGGCCTACGATACACACACAAGGTGTCAAGTGACCGCTGCACAAATATTCTGTCTGGCATTTGGCAATGTAATTAGAAGCTTGTATGTTGCTGCACTGTAGACTGCAAATGCCTACTACACACTGTTGGTTATAGTGATAATCAAACCACGCTACACCTTCCTTGTAGCGTATAACCACTTTAGCCAAGGGCCCACACTATTTAAATATCTATGTCACATTTCTCAATTGTATTTGTGAATTTTTTTTACAAGAATTTCAAAATCGAATTTAGTGAATTTTTGGCTGATCATTGGCGATTTTTGGCCATTTTTGGGTGCATCCTTCCTTGTAGCGTATAACCACTATATGGAGTCTTTAGCCAAGGGCCCACACTATTTAAATATCTATGTCACATTTCTCAATTGTATTTGTGAATTTTTTTACAAGAATTTCAAAATCGAATTTGGTGAATTTTTGGCTGATCATTGGCGGTTTTTGGCCATTTTTGGGTGCATCCTTCCTTGTAGCGTATAACCACTATATGGAGTCTTTAGCCAAGGGCCCACACAATTTAAATATCTATGTCACATTTCTCAATTGTATTTGTGAATTTTTTTACAAGAATTTCAAAATCGAATTTAGTGAATTTTTGGCTGATCATTTTTGGGTGCAATCTTCCTTGTAGCGTATAAACACTATATGGAGTCTTTAGCCAAGGGCCCACACTATGTAAATATCTATGTCACATTTCTCAATTGTATTTGTGAATTTTTTTTACAAGAATTTCAAAATCGAATTTAGTGAATTTTTGGCTGATCATTGGCGGTTTTTGGCCATTTTTGGGTGCATCCTTCCTTGTAGCGTATAACCACTATATGGAGTCTTCAGCCAAGGGCCCACACTATTGTATTTGTGAATTTTTTTTACAAGAATTTCAAAATCGAATTTAGTGAATTTTTGGCTGATCATTGGCGGTTTTTGGCCATTTTTGGGTGCATCCTTCCTTGTAGCGTATAACAGCTATATGGAGTCTTCAGCCAAGGGCCCACACTATTTAAATATATATGTCACATTTCTCAATTGTATTTGTGAATTTTTTTACAAGAATTTCAAAATCGAATTTGGTGAATTTTTGGCTGATCATTGGCGGTTTTTGGCCATTTTTGGGTGCATCCTTCCTTGTAGCGTATAACCACTATATGGAGTCTTTAGCCAAGGGCCCACACTATTTAAATATCTATGTCACATTTCTCAATTGTATTTGTGAATTTTTTTACAAGAATTTCAAAATCGAATTTAGTGAATTTTTGGCTGATTATTTTTGGGTGCATCCTTCCTTGTAGCGTATAACCACTATATGGAGTCTTTAGTCAAGGGTCCACACTATTCAAATATCTATGTCACATTTCTCAATTGTATTTGTGAATTTTTTTACAAGAATTTCAAATTCGAATTTAGTGAATTTTTGGCTGATCATTGGCGGTTTTTGGCCATTTTTGGGTGCATCCTTCCTTGTAGCGTATAACCACTATATGGAGTCTTTAGCCAAGGGCCCACACTATTTAAATATCTATGTCACATTTCTCAATTGTATTTGTGAATTTTTTTTTACAAGAATTTCAAAATCGAATTTAGTGAATTTTTGGCTGATCATTGGCGGTTTTTGGCCATTTTTGGGTGCATCCTTCCTTGTAGCGTATAACCACTATATGGAGTCTTTAGCCAAGGCCCACACTATTTAAATATCTATGTCACATTTCTCAATTGTATTTGTGAATTTTTTTTTACAAGAATTTCAAAATCGAATTTAGTGAATTTTTGGCTGATCATTGGCGGTTTTTGGCCATTTGTGGGTGCATCCTTCCTTGTAGCGTATAACCACTATATGGAGTTTGTAGCCAAGGGCCCACACTATTTAAATATCTATGTCACATTTCTCAATTGTATTTGTGAATTTTTTTTACAAGAATTTCAAAATCGAATTTAGTGAATTTTTGGCTGATCATTGGTGGTATTTGGCCATTTTTGGGTGCATCCTTCCTTGTAGCGTATAACCACTATATGGAGTCTTTAGCCAAGGGCCCACACTATTTAAATATCTATGTCACATTTCTCAATTGTATTTGTGAATTTTTTTTACAAGAATTTCAAAATCGAATTTAGTGAATTTTTGGCTGATCATTGGTGGTATTTGGCCATTTTTGGGTGCATCCTTCCTTGTAGCGTATAACCACTATATGGAGTCTTTAGCCAAGGGCCCACACTATTTAAATATATATGTCACATTTCTCAATTGTATTTGTGAATTTTTTTACAAGAATTTCAAAATCGAATTTGGTGAATTTTTGGCTGATCATTGGCGGTTTTTGGCCATTTTTGGGTGCATCCTTCCTTGTAGCGTATAACCACTATATGGAGTCTTTAGCCAAGGGCCCACACTATTTAAATATATATGTCACATTTCTCAATTGTATTTGTGAATTTTTTTTACAAGAATTTCAAAATCGAATTTGGTGAATTTTTGGCTGATCATTGTCGGTTTTTGGCCATTTTTGGGTGCATCCTTCCTTGTAGCGTATAACCACTATATGGAGTCTTTAGCCAAGGGTCCACACTATTCAAATATCTATGTCACATTTCTCAATTGTATTTGGGAATTTTTTTACAAGAATTTCAAAATCGAATTTAGTGAATTTTTGGCTGATCATTTTTGGGTGCATCCTTCCTTGTAGCGTATAACCACTATATGGAGTCTTTAGCCAAAGGCCCACACTATTCAAATATCTATGTCACATTTCTCAATTGTATTTGTGAATTTTTTACAAGAATTTCAAATTCGAATTTAGTGAATTTTTGGCTGATCATTGGCGGTTTTTGGCCATTTTTGGGTGCATCCTTCCTTGTAGCGTATAACCACTATATGGAGTCTTTAGCCAAGGGCCCACACTATTTAAATATCTATGTCACATTTCTCAATTGTATTTGTGAATTTTTTTTTTACAAGAATTTCAAAATCGAATTTAGTGAATTTTTGGCTGATCATTGGCGGTTTTTGGCCATTTTTGGGTGCATCCTTCCTTGTAGCGTATAACCACTATATGGAGTCTTTAGCCAAGGGCCCACACTATTTAAATATCTATGTCACATTTCCCAATTGTATTTGTGAATTTTTTTTTTACAAGAATTTCAAAATCGAATTTAGTGAATTTTTGGCTGATCATTGGCGGTTTTTGGCCATTTTTGGGTGCATCCTTCCTTGTAGCGTATAACCACTATATGGAGTCTTTAGCCAAGGGCCCACACTATTTAAATATCTATGTCACATTTCTCAATTGTATTTGTGAATTTTTTTTTTACAAGAATTTCAAAATCGAATTTAGTGAATTTTTGGCTGATCATTGGCGGTTTTTGGCCATTTTTGGGTGCATCCTTCCTTGTAGCGTATAACCACTATATGGAGTCTTTAGCCAAGGGCCCACACTATTTAAATATCTATGTCACATTTCTCAATTGTATTTGTGAATTTTTTTTACAAGAATTTCAAAATCGAATTTAGTGAATTTTTGGTGATCATTGGCGGTTTTTGGCCATTTTTGGGTGCATCCTTCCTTGTAGCGTATAACCACTATATGGAGTCTTTAGCCAAGGGACCACACTATTTAAATATATATGTCACATTTCTCAATTGTATTTGTGAATTTTTTTACAAAAATTTCAAAATCGAATTTGGTGAATTTTTGGCTGATCATTGGCGGTTTTTGGGTGCATCCTTCCTTGTAGCGTATAACCACTATATGGAGTCTTTAGCCAAGGGCCCACACTATTTAAATATCTATGTCACATTTCTCAATTGTATTTGTGAATTTTTTTTACAAGAATTTCAAAATAGAATTTAGTGAATTTTTGCCTGATCATTGGCGGTTTTTGGCCATTTTTGGGTGCATCCTTCCTTGTAGCGTATAACCACTATATGGAGTCTTTAGCCAAGGGCCCACACTATTTAAATATCTATGTCACATTTCTCAATTGTATTTGTGAATTTTTTTACAGGAATTTCAAAATCGAATTTAGTGAATTTTTGCTGATCATTGGCGGTTTTTGGCCATTTTTGGGTGCATCCTTCCTTGTAGTGTTAACCACTATATGGAGTCTTTAGCCAAGGGCCCACACTATTCAAATATCTATGTCACATTTCTCAATTGTATTTGTGAATTTTTTTACAAGAATTTCAAATTCGAATTTAGTGAATTTTTGGCTGATCATTGGCGGTTTTTGGCCATTTTTGGGTGCATCCTTCCTTGTAGCGTATAACCACTATATGGAGTCTTTAGCCAAGGGCCCACACTATTTAAATATCTATGTCACATTTGAAGACCCGAAATCCAAATCATAACTGATTTTTAGTATGTGTTCCATAAGTCGTATTCTTGCATGTAGTGGTGGTAATCCAAATTCATATGCATCGGTATTATCTAATGATTTTGTCGGTATTTGGTTTAATTGGGTTGATGTTGCTTGGCATATAATGCAGTGTTAGTCAAAGCCTGACCTATTTTCCATCTATCATTGTCACCACTAATTGGTAGCTTACTTCAATTTGCTGCCCATCTAACTGTAATTGTAATGGCTGTAGTGTTGCAATTTGTGCCTTGATATCAATAACTTCTTTGTTAATGGCATCATGAGTTTCTTTTTTGAATTCAAATTTGATTGGCCTGCAGTATTTTGGAGAAGATGATGTCTCATTTTTCCAAATAGCCATTGTTTGTGTTGTACTAGTTGAAGGCTCTGAATCTTCTAAAATCTTTTTCAATCGCAATGGTACAAGTGATACCATGAACATATCTGAGTCCGAAATATTTTCACATACAACTTGTTTTTATTGTTTTTGTCCCGCAGAACCATCACATCCCCATTTACAAAAAAGAATTAACTTTGTGTTTCCATATTTCTTTAACTCATTTCCTGTTATTGATTGTAGCAAGCGTTCGGCTGTGTCATCAAGTAGAGATTATAGTTGTACCTCTGCCGAAATTGGTGTGATTGTAATAGTGTCCTTTGATGGCAAACAGTCCATTTTAGCAGCGGTTATGTAATGATATGCTGGATACATATTTGAACCTTTTTCAATCGCACGCAGTCTGAGCTTAATATATTGCTGTTTTGTGTACTGTATTGCATCACGGAGTTGGTATACTTTTAAGAATCCGTTTTGTTCTCACTGGACTAGCTTTAACAACTTTTTCAATGATATCCACTTTTGTTAATTGGTTCTGTGATCGTAATTGATGTAGGAAAGATTCTTTTATATTTGTACAACCAATTGCATCGTTAATATCTTTAAGTTTCCGCCTCTTAGATCTATCGCTGCTTTGCTGTTTCTGCAGCGACAGTAAGTTGGCCCTCTAACCAGTTTGCACTTTTTATATAAAAGCTTTGTTTACTGTAGCGAACTTCTTTGTAGCGTTTTTTTAGAGCTTTGACGAAATTAAATAATTGCTCTTGCATTTCGGTGCTACACGAATTTAAGTTTAATTTTAACGTAACTACGAACATCTTCCTGGTTTTTGTTTCTAAAATACTCTTCGGCCAGTTCTTTATAACTGAAGCTCTCCATATTTTTCTGAATATTTTTATTTGCGTCTGTTATGTTTTATCCGTACACTTAAATGATTAACTTATTACTGAGTAATCCCTTATCGAATCCGTAGTTTTATACATTTTTAGATACATGTTATTCACACATTGATCTTTAATTTCATAGCAGGTAGTGCTTAAATTGCACAAAACTGCACATGTTGTCCAGACCTTAATATCAGGTAAAACTGATTAGTATTTCGCCAATATTTGTTCTTGTTGTTGGGTTGTTTTTTTTTTCTTTAGTGGTTTAATGTCCCGATTATTGTTATAAAACTGTTTATGACTTTAGTTGACCCTAACATTTGATAACAGGTAAATTTAGAAAGATATCATACGTTTGCAGTAGAACTTGTTGTGATAATTTTATTACTAATTTTTGGCTGATCAAAACAAAGCCATTAAACCCTTTCGTAGGTATTATATTTAATTTTTTTAGTTTTACGTAGTCTAAAGTAAAAAAAACATAAACTTTTAGGCAAAAAAGTGAAAATTATATACACCATTGTATACGAGTACTTTGGAGTAATTTCATTAAAATGAAAAAAGTGTTCTACACACGGCTCGTCACGGAAGTATATATAGCGGTAAAGAGGACACTTTCACCTTTCTCCGGGTGGTATACATTTCTTGTTCCCCTTTGTTCCCCAGAAGTTCTATTCCACTAAAGTTTAAATTTGAGAAAAATATAGTAGTTTCATAAATATTCCGTAACGCCCTTAATATTGAACGCTAGAGCTCTGACCACTTACAAAAACTAAAGACTATAATCCTACCAACATTATAAAAAAGACCGCAGGCCATTATCGATGATAGCTTGCGAGTAGTAACCATTTATTTTTTATAAAAAACAAAAGAAAAACACCTTTTTCTGAAATTAAAAAAACTGGTGAATTTGACAGCATGCAACGCTCACAATTATCAATAGTTTAACCTAATTTTTTGGCTACCTTAATCTGGATATATTAGCTGCAAAAGGGCGTAAAAATTTTAAAAATCGGTGACAAAAAAAAATTGACTTTTGGCCAATGAAAAACGATTTTCAGCCACTGTGCGCCGGCAGGCAAAAACACAACTGATAAATAGAAGTTACACTTTGGCAGCTTATACAACTAAACTTATATTGGTTGTAAATAATAATACGGGTAACAACTTAACGAATAAAACTAAATGAACAGGTGATTGAAGGTTGAGTTGAGTTATAAACCATAATAATTTCACAACTGCAACTCGACTATTAATTTAGTTGTGAATCATAATAGGGGCTTATAAGTCGTCCGGATGCAATCGACTTTGTGTACCAATCCGTCATAAGTTTTTTATTTTTCCTGTATATTTTAATCTCTAAATATGGAATGTGGTTTTTCTTCTTATTTTTCTATTGTGAACTTAAGTTTGTTATTATAGTTCTTAAATGCTTTTAATATAATTTCTTCGTCATCCCTTTTGACAATAGCGAATAAGTCGTCTACATATTTTGTTATGAAATTTATTTGTGTGTTCTTTTCTCCCATCTTTTTTATTACTACCTCGTGGTAATTTATATAAAACAATCCAAATGAATTGGAATGTTTGTAAATAGTACTATTTATTTATTTTGCTGATTAAAAACATTTACATGTTTAGATAAATTTGAACAAATTAACGAAATACTTTACGTTTGCTGCAATTTCAGAATAAGTATAAGGAAGCTGCTAACTTGCTAAATGACGCTTTGTCTATTCGAGGAAAAACTTTAGGTGAAAATCACCCAGCGGTTGCGGCAACATTGAACAATCTTGCTGTATTATATGGAAAACGAGGAAAATATAAAGACGCTGAACCTCTTTGTAAACGAGCATTGGAAATTCGAGAGAAGGTTTTGGGCAAAGATCATCCCGATGTTGCAAAACAATTGAATAACTTAGCATTGCTTTGTCAAAATCAAGGAAAATATGATGAAGTTGAAAAATATTATCAACGAGCATTAGAAATTTATGAATCTAAACTTGGTCCCGATGATCCTAATGTAGCTAAAACAAAAAACAATTTAGCTAGTTGTTACTTAAAGCAGGGAAAATATGCGGAGGCTGAAATTTTATATAAACAAGTTTTAACACGTGCACATGAACGCGAGTTTGGAGCTATCGACAGCAAAAATAAGCCTATTTGGCAGGTAAGTTTTTATGTTATGAACAAAAGAAACTCATTTATTTAATAAAAAGAGTATTGCACCAAATTGAATTGATATCACTGTGATGCTTTTTTAAAGCACTCAAATTAACTTTTCAGAAAAAGTATTAAAAAAGTCGCAAAAGAAATAAAAACATGGCAGCTACATGCCTTGGGTTTAAGTGGACTTTTGATTTAACTGCGCTAACTCAGATGGTTATTTTTGCCGAATTGCTTAAATTATTTTGTGTTAATTTTTTTACATTTCTATTTATTGCAGGGATAGAAGATTAAACTTTTTGTTGTTGAATTTGAGAATTCAGATAATGTATTTAGATCAGTGTTCGAAAATAAACTGTACATTATTTAGTTTTTTGTAAACACACAATATATGCAATTTTTGAACTAACGATAAACCGCTTAGTGCAATGAGCGGAGGTTATTCGTTTGGTAGCTCAGCCGTTAATCGCAGACTAAATCTTTCTTCTTCCGAGTGCACAAGTTCTTTACATACAATTTTTTTTAAGTCAAAGTGGTGGTACTTAGTAATACCTAAAATGCAAACGTTCACAAAATTAATTGAAATGAATTTGAAAAATTAAAATCACAAAATCGCGACAGTTTACCTGGTAATCTTTTGTAAAATCCTTCGAAATGAGTATCCCATGTTCGCCACTCTACATCACTTCCATTCACAGCGTTGTTAAATTTATTACTGCTAGATCTATTGACCATATCTTCAAAATCTTGGTAATAATCTACATTTAAGCGACTATATTCTAGTTTCATTAATCCGAAAGAGCGACCAGGACTTGGTGTGGCCGGTTAGGACGAAATTTATGTATAGCAAGATTTTCAGGAATTATCTTATTACATTCTTTCGAACAACATGCTTCGGATTTTTCTCCGTACATCAAATCGATGTTCATCGACTCTTGTATATCTTCAACATACTAAGGCTATGTCGTCTGCAAATCCAACTATATTTACCCTCTCAGGTATTTTGAACCTCAAAACTCTATCGTACATGACGTTCCACAGAAGTGGGCCAAGAACTGATCCTTGAGGCACCCCACCAATGATCTTGCGTCTCCTAATACTCTTATCAGTATCATAAACTAACTCTCTATTCCGGAAATAGTCCTGTATAATTGCCAGTAGCTAATATAGCTAAGGCATCAACAATATGTTCCCAGTTTGCCGTACGTATTATAGGCGTTCTTCACGTCTAAAGTTAAAACTACATTATAAAAGATTTTTCCAAGCTTTAGGTCAATTTATATAAAAAATGTGTATTATATCAATATTTCGCCAATATCGTTGATTGGCTTCTTCAGGAAATTAAAATATTTTTTTCATTTTGATTTACATTATTTTAAAATTTTACATTTGAAAAAAAAAAACAAATATTGTAAACATTAGAAATGAAAAACTTTTTAAAAAAACAAAAACAAAAAACGGATATAGTATTTTCTATTTTCTGTTTCCGTTTTTATATAATATATATCTATATTATCGTATCTGCCCTAAAATTCATCCTCCGATCTGTTGGAACATTTATAATCCGTAACATTTCTAGCAAATATCTACGCTTATAATTAGTTTCTGTATTTAAAATTGAAATATTATTAAAATTTGGATAATGATCTGAATTGAAGCAATGAGAAGATAACGCTGTCTTTTGTGAATTAATACTCCTATATCTCTGATTTGTGACCAGCTATTCTAGTCTTCAATTTATTTTTTGTTGTACCTACATATACTTTATTACATATCTCATTTGTATTTCCACTACGTGGTATCTGATAAACTACATTAGATCTATCCAACTTCTGTATCTTATCTTTAGTTCTATTAAATAACTTTCCTACCGTGTCGTACATCTTATATGCCATCCTATATTTGCTTCTAACATATATTTTAGATTTTTCTAATCTTTCTGATATTTTTGGTACATATATTAATCATAAATACTACTAACACAAATAAAATTAAGAAATTAATCAAGAAAACATTCATGAACTTGCAATGACTATTAAACACTATTATTTAGATTATTTAGATTAACCTTATTACCTGCAGACAAGCCATTATGGCTTTGCAAGGTCTTATAGGCAAATGAATTGTAAACTAAAATAAATAAATAAAAATAAATAAAAAATAAATAAATTTATGTTCATTTTTGATTATTTTCACCATAAAAGATGGGTTCCATTTATCCCTTGGAAGGGCCCACGATCCCGCAGGGCACGTGGGAAGATAACAGCTGCTCACTATGAGTCATGGCTGACCAGGAAGCCGCCCAATCTGGGAACCGTCGCGCCTGGGTTTTTTGACTAGGGTCCGCGAGGTCGTCACACACTCGTCATACCAATCCTTAGGTATGCCCTTGCGGCATTATTATTATTATCATTATTATTATTATTATTATTATTATTATTATTATTATTATTATTATTATTATTATTATTATTATTATTATTATTATCATTATTATTATTATTATTATTATTATTATTATTATTATTATTATTATTATTATTATTATTATTATTATTATTATTATTATTATTATTATTATTATTATTATTATTATTATTATTATTATTATTATTATTATTATTATTATTATTATTATTATTATTATTATTATTATTATTATTATTATTATTATTATTATTATTATTATTATTATTATTATTATTATTATTATTATTATTATTATTATTATTATTATTATTATTATTATTATTATTATTATTATTATTATTATTATTATTATTATTATTATTATTATTATTATTATTATTATTATTATTATTATTATTATTATTATTATTATTATTATTATTAACAACAATTTAACAACAACTAAATACTTGGAAATGCTCTCATCATATGGATTAGAGTGTATGAAAAAAGAAAGCACAAGAGAGGATGTAAATAAAAAAACAAGCACGTGCATTGATCATCTGTTTATAAGATGTAAACAAAATACACAAACAAACGCATCAATAATAACAACAACAATATCAGATCATTATTCACTTTTTTGTTCCTTTAATAAAGAAATAGTCCAGCAAAGGCAAACCAATAAAAATAGTGGGGCCAAAAAAATAGTTAGTCACACAGTAAATAGTCTAATAATAAACACAAATTGGAATAATATCATATGTCAAAACCAAAATGCTAGTGATATGTACACTGAAATCCACGAAAAATTTAGTGATATATATACAAAAATCAACTAAAGCAATAAAAATAATAAGTCAAGATCTAACAATCCATGGATTAGTGATGAAATTATTGAAAATTGCAATATTAGGGATAAACTTTATAAAAAATGGAAAAAATACCCAAATAACAAACATTTTGAAATTAATTATAAAAAATATAGAAATTTTTTGAATAAAAAAATATATAAAGCTAAAAATAGCTACTATAAATATAAATTCGCTGAAAATCGAAATAATATACGTATAACGGGGCAATTAATAAATGAAATTATTGGAAAAAAATATAGCAGCATAGATAGTGTAATACAACAAAACTTTAAAAACGTAAACATCGAAACTGTTGTTCAAAACTTCGCTACTAATTTTAAAGACAATGTTAAAAAAATCTTGCATAAATGTAACATAAAAACCATTAATGGAACTAGGTCAACCGTATCAAACTCAATGTATTTACACCCCACTAATGAGGAAGAAATAGTAAATATCTTAAGAAATCTTAATGCGAACAAAGGTCCCGGATATGATGGAATCAGACCCAGAGATTTAAAACATAATGCACACGTTGTTGCAACCGTTATAACAACTCTAGTTAACTTAAGTTTAGATAGCAATGACATACCACCACCATTGAAAACATCAATTGTACGCCCAATATATAAACAAGGATCGAAAACGGACTATAATAACTATAGACCGATTTCGATTTTACCAGTCATTGAAAAAGTTATGGAAGAAATTGTCGTAAGAAGGTTAACAGATTTTATAGAAAAATATAATATCATTGACAAAAATCAATTTGGATTCCAAAAAGGAAAAAATATAAACAAACTCCTGGGACATTTTTCAAACCTTATCAATGATTCTCTGAGTAAGAAAAACCAGTGCATAGCGACTTTCATTGATTTCAGTAAAGCATTTGACACATTATGCCATGAAAAACTTGTCAATACGCTAGAAAGAAATGGTATTAGAGGTAATTGTATCAAATGGCTCGAAAACTATTTGAGTCTTAGGACATACAGACTTAAGATAGACAATAAGATGAGCACAGAAATCCAATCAGATTATGGAGTACCTCAGGGCTCAAAACTAGGGCCGATACTGTATATAATATATGCGAATGACTTAAGAAAAACGCTAACAAACTGCACAACTTTTGCTTACGCAGATGATACAGCAATTGTAGTATCGCATAGAAATATAAAAATTGCAATTGAAATAATGCAAAGTCAGCTGGATACAGTAGCAAAATGGTGCCATGATAACGGTCTAATTATAAACGCATCAAAGACCAAATTCATGCATATAAAACCACCACATATACTATACACAGAAATTAAACTGAAATTTCATGATACTGAATGTCTACATATTGGTAACAACAACCTAGATCCTAATGACAATTGCAATACTTATATAGAAATGGTCAACACATATAAATATCTGGGAGTGTATATTGACCAACATTTTAAATGGAAAACACAAATACAGGAAGTGCAAAAAAACTACGAAAAACTTTTTTCGTACTCCACCACTTAAGTTATTGTGCTACCCAGTCAGTACTAAGACAAGTCTATTACTCGCTCGCTGAATCCTATATCAGACACGGTATTACAGCTTGGGGTGGAGCAACATACTGCAAAGACCTGCAAAACAGCCAAAACAGGGTACTAAAAATATTAATGAACAAACAAAATAGTATCAACTATAGGAACAACAACAGAAACAGCATAGACACCACCGAAAATACCACAGACATCCAAAACTCATCTTCATCCGAACAAACTGCCAACGGCACAAACAACAACATCGTAAACCCTACAAACAACTGCACATTAAAAGGAAATCCGGCAAAATACCTCAACATATTAAATGTTACAAATATATACAAAACATCTTTAGTAAACGAATTCATCAACGACAACCGATTTTTAAACGTCATCAATCACAGACACAACACAAGATTAAGAACTGCAGGAAGATTTCAGATAGAACAATATGGCAATAACTATGGAAAAATACTCTGCCAGTCGCACTACCAACAATCTTAAATAAACTGCCAACATATATAATAAATATGCCAAACACGAACAGTAGAAAGACGCTAATTAAAAAAACGCAATAAAAGGAAAAATATATATGAATATATACATAAATAAAAAATTAGCTTAATAACTAACAAATTAAAAAATAAAAACTAAATATTTAGGAATTAAAACTGAATTTTTTTTGTTTAATAAATATTACCACCGTATAATAATCCTTGCGCAAACAGAAACTACATTAACACCATCATCAAATTAAACTCAACAAAAACTGGCATTATGAAAAAACGGCGGTATTAAAACTCAGCAAAAAATACATCATGAGTAACAACACAACCAGCATCAGCAATATCAACTTGCTAAATAATATCAAATATTTAAGAACTAAATTACAAATCGATCTATAAAAATTAACAACGTAGACTAATCTCACCCAAAAAACAATTACAATAACAACATCATAACACAACAACCAAAATAACACCAAAAAATCTATAATAAAGTAAAAATAAAAGTACAAACCATTATAAAATCAGTAAAACCTATCAAAGTCACATAATTAAAACTCATAAACAAGGACTTCAACAACATTGATAAAAAAAGTCAACAAAGAGAAATACATTATCAACAACAACACAATCAACAGAAAAAACATCTAGAAGAAGCACTGGAACAACAATTACAACACGATGAATATATAAATGTATATTTTTATTACATAAATTTTCAATATATCAATTTTTTTTAAAGAAAAATATTTAAATAATTAATGTACATTGTAATCTGAATTTATTTAAACATGAATTATATAGTGCAATGAATTTATATATTTTTATTTTTAAGAAATTTGTAAACCTTTATATACCTGCAGACAAGCCAAAACGGCTTTGCAAGGTTGATAATGTTTCAAATTCTTTTTGATAAATAAATAATAAAAATAAAAAAATTATTATTATTGTTATTGTTATTATCATAAAATTTTCTTATTAACTTACAAGAGAGATGTATAGGAAAATTATTTTCCTTCAATATATTTATAATTTTCTCCTTGTTTCTCTTATGAAATTCTATATCACTAATTGATAATATCCTTTCAATAAGATTCTTAGCAGTATTAATTATAATTCTTTTAGGATGGTTAGAATAATAATTAATAATTCTGCCGGATGAAGTTGGTTTTTGAAACCAATTGATTGATAAGTTATTCCCTTTTCTAATTACTAATGTATCTAAATAAGAAATACTATAATTATTTTCCCTTTCAATTTTAAATTGTGTATCAGTATGAAAAGAATTAAATGTTGATAATATATTATCTATTCCTCTTTCCAAAATGATACAAAACAAATCATCAACATATTTTACTAAAAACTTTGGTTTAATAGCTAACTCTTCAATACATTCATCAAGTAATCTTTCCATTACTATATCAGCTATAATTGGTGAGGCTGGAGACCCTGAAGAAGCCAATCAACGATATTGGCGAAATATTGATATTTTAAAAAATTGAAAAAATAAATAATACACATTTTTTATATAAATTGACCTAAAGCTTGGAAAAATCTTTTATAATTATTTAAAAAAAGGTCGAAAAAATAAGAGAATATTGTTAAAACTACATAATACTCTTTTGTTCCATTTTCCACCTTTTCCCCTGGATAGCCTGAGCAAGAACTCTGATAGCATTCACTGTTGATCTTGCTTTCCTAAAGCCAAATTGGTTATCTGATAAGGTTGTCTTCAACATAATCTTCCAATCTTCTACAAATTATGCTCTCTAACAGTTTACCAGTTGTATCTGTTATACACAGCGGACGGTAAGAGGAGGGGTCATCTAACGGCTTATCCTTAGGTAACAATACTAACTTCTGCCGCTTTCACATTGCGCTTACTACCTTCATAAAATGTTCAGGGTGGGGTTTAACAGTTGCTTTTAGAACCATATTCGGAATGCTATCTAAGCCTGGTGCCTTCTTGTCTTTAAATTTTGAGACAGCATCTTCCATCTCGGAAATCCTAACCAGAGGAATGTCGAAAAATTCTGCCGGATACCTTTGTTGCCATGTCGGAATTTCCTGTTGGGGAAAGGGATGATCTACAATTCCTTCGAGGATAGGCTCTCGTCTTGGCGGCGATGGACCAAGGCATTTAAGTTTCTTGGTTACCAGTTTATATGCAAGGCCCCAAGGATTAATATCTCCTCATCACATACACTCAGAAAACAACTACGCTTGCTCCTACGAATTGCAATCTTCAACGCTTTTCTTTTATAGTGGTATACACTATTCTCAAAACGACCTCGAGTCCTTGTATACAGCCTTCGGGCATTTACACACTCTATTCGGAATCTAGCAATTGACTGGAGGCTTATTTGGTGACCTATTACGCTTTACCATAGCTACATTACACGCACTTGTGATATGACTTACTAATTGTACTGTGATATCTTCAGCTGAACCATTCAGATCCGTGTTCTCCATACAAGCTGCGAATATATCCTTATGAAAGGTATTTACCTTCCATCCTGTCAAGTGTCGCGTTTGTACAGTCATATAGTGCTGTTAATCTTGTACATCTATAATTATAGCGCTGTGATCGCGCTTCACTTGGCTTGTGATGCTGCTACTGACAAATGTTATGTCAATCACAGATCCACAATTACCCCGTTTGAAATTTTGTTCAACTCCATTATTCATGAGTACAACATTTAGTGCAGTAAAAGTACAACATCTAAGAGCACTCTGCCTCTTGTGTTTGTCAAGCGGCAGCCCCATTCAACAGACCCGCATTGTGGGTATGTATGTACATATGTACATATGTATTTATGTTAAGCGTGTACTTTTTCTTGCTCTCCATAATTTTGATTAACAAAACATACAATATGAAATACATATGTACATACCATTATTATATACATTCATATTTACGCATTTGTGTATGAATATGTTAATTTTTACACATGAATCAAAAGAACTAGATTGCGCATTGCCCAGATCAGTTAATTTCTGGTATTGCAATCATCAGTTTGTGTGACGTAGACATACATAGAATGGAGAATATGTGTTGTAAACATAGTACATTTGTGTATGAGCTTTCACACATATATATGTAGCTGGCATAACATGCCAGCCATGTTAGAATAACACAGGTAGTGTCGAAGCTACAACACTGCTTTTAGGTTCGAAGCTGTCAAAAAGCACAAAATAAAAATGGCAAAATGGTTGCATTTTCTATTCTAAAAAAAATTTTGTTTACTTTCTTTTCCTTTTCTTATTTGCATTTGAAACAAATCTTAAAGTGTGCTTTTTTAGTAGTGTGGGTGTGTGTTAGTAATACATAATCAAATGTTGACAGACCCGAACCCAAAAAAAAGTACATTAACGCTTCGACTACCTGTATTATTCTACTATGATTCTACCGTACAGAACACTAAAGTACATTATATAATGTTCGAGCACTGATTTAGATAGAACAATAAAAATACTTTGATAATAAGGTGCAATACGGTGCTTTTGATTATTAGTTATGGAGGGTTTATATCAAGTTTTCCAAGAAAGTTCTGGTAAACCATGACTACAGTGTGTTCAAAACTGTTAGAAAAATAGCTAGACGTACATAGCTAAACAAAATGAATAAAAAAATTCATACTAACATACATGTACATATGTATATGTGTAATTCATATGTTATATTTTCACAGCAACATTTGCTTAATTCATAGCCGTTATAATCTACAACAGTGTGTCAAATAACACCATAAAACTTGAGAACAACTTTTTCACATTATGCACGTAAACGTCACACTTTTAAAAGAAATCGTGGAGAGACATAGATTTTGATTAGGAGTATAAAGGGAGTAGTGTTTCTGGACGTTGGACGAACCTTTCCACATTGAAAGTAACAGGAAAGACCTTTGCAGGGAATTTATTCCACATGCTAAAGAACGAATTTTCTCTGTAATGCGTGTTGCGGTCCACTGGCATATAAACCATAACGAAGAACGTGTTCGCAAAAATGAGCGGGTTTCGGGATCAAGTTGCCTGATTTCATTAGAGCACATTCCATTGTTGTAACGATAAAACAGTGAAACACATCCCACATTGTGTCGATGCTACAGTGAGTCAATAGCGTTGGCTACACTATTGTCACTGATGAGCTTCTTCGCCCTCTCCTGGGTAACTTCAAAATCGACTTTGAACCACCGGCCCATATATGTAATTTGTATTCCATTTTCGGTCGGATATACGTGGTATAAATATTAAGGAGATCAGATGGAGTGAAGTATCTCTTACACCGTCTTAGAAAACCGAGGCACTTGAATGCTTCTTTTGAGACTTGAGAAATATGATCAGTCCATCTGGCAGAGCCCATTCTTGGATCCTTCCAAAAAAAAAAAGCTTATCGGAGGTCTAACCGCCTCCAGACAGTCATGATCCTCCATTCCTGAGCCCAGTCTTGTTAACTCATCGGCCAGATTGTAGGTACAGCATGTATAGTATGGTGTGTACTAAAACACTTAAAAATAGTACACTTTAGCTAAATTTCACACGAGATGCCTGTTTTGTTACCGTTTCATTTAGTATTTTAAATCATAAATATTAATGTATTATATACCAGGTAGAGAACTGTGTTTTACTATTTTGTATGAATTTAAATAATTTTCTAAAATAAATAAGGCATTTGATTGAAAAACCTAAAAATTAGCCATTCGTATTTTCTTCACATATTGTTTTTTCAATTTGAAAATTCATAAAAAAAATTCCATTTAATATATCGTTGAAATTTTTTAATATAAGAAAATTGCTATGTTTTTTAATAAATAGAAAAGAAATAAAAATTAAAATGTAAACATTGGTGCAATTTTCGTGCAGGTATATTAAATGGTTCTGAAAATATTACTGTTTTTGGTAAATCTGCTCTCCTGCCCCCATAGTTTTGAGCGGGCGGCTAACAATAAAAAGTCAGATTAATTGTAATAAATAGATCAAATATAACTTGTAAAAAAATGTAACATTCGTTTTTATTTTTATTTTTTCTTAAGCGAATAATTTAGAATTTGGATAAAAAATTCTCCATATTCGTCCAATGATTGATATAGCGTGCATGGTTTAAACTATTTAAAACTTCTATTGCAGTCTTTTTTGAAGCCTAATCTTTGGAAATATTAAAAAAAATAAAAATTTTGGTTTTGTGAAAATTTTGAGAAAAATGGCGATTGCTCTATTTTTGTTAAAATTTAGCCATTTTTCACTCTCATTTGAAACACTTGATTTTGATTTTTTTTCACAACTACTTGAATTGAGATCAATTAAAAATTTTCTCTGCATATTTTCAGAGATTGTATTGAAAATCATATAGTACGTTCCTTTTATTTGTGCTATTACCGGGGATATTGACGGAATTGCGAGCAAAGTCAAGGAAAAATTAAAACTTAAAAATTGAAAGCCAAATATCTTTGAATATATTAAAGAAATTTTTGCGAAGCAAAATGTATTTTCTTTATCTATTAAAAAGCTTTACAAAAAGGTAAAAATAAAAAAGTAAAAGCTATGAAGCCAACAAAGTTTTACATGCCCAAGGTAGTCAACTTTGACACCCTGTAGCCCATCGTATGTTAAAATTATAAAATCCTTATAGCTTAGGTCCTCCTCTGTGATTCTTGCATGCATTGTTTTGTAATCGGATCGCAAGTTTCAAAGATACAGATTTATTACCTTTTTTTCTAATTGGGTCCACTGTGCGCCGCACTGTGGTGAAGGCGCCAAAACTCATTTTTTTATGTTCACCGATTGTAAAATGTTAAAGTTCATTCGAAAGTAGACACTAGTGTATGTCGGAAGCCAAAAAATTAAAACTATTGATTCAAAATGGATATTTTTATTATTTCGCAAAAACTGCAAATTTCTTAGTTAGCTTTTGATTTTTAAACATCTATAACTTTTTTGTGTTGAAAGATTTTCAAACGAAATAAATTTTGTTTATTTGCCTAATTTGTTATATATAGAGAGTGTTTAGATGCTTTGGGCATAACATATAAATATACAAGGGCGGATTGATATTGAAGCTACCTAAGTAGGAAAAATAAATTTTTTTTCAAAAACCATTTATTTCTCAACATAGTCTCCTTTTAGCTCAATACACTTAGTAAGACGATATTCCAACTTTTTTATACCATCTGAATAATACGATTTTGGGAACCCCTCAAAATATGCGTTAGTTTCGGTAATCACTTCTTCGTTTGAGATTAATCTTTTTCCTGCGATCCATTTTTTCAAGTTTGGAAACAGGAAAAAGTCACTAGTAGCTAAATATGGACTATAAGGTGGATGATCAACCAACAAACAAAGTGTATTTCACGTAATTTTAGCATCGTATTCGATGCTTGTCTTGAAGAAAGAGCACATTTTTCTTCTTTAATGTGGTCGTTTTTTCTTTATTGCATCAATCAATTGATCCAATAATGCACGATAATACTTTCCTGTGATTGTGGATCTTTTTTCAAGATAATCGATGAGAAATATTTCGTGTGCATCCCAAAATACAGTGGCCATAACCTTGCCAGCCGATTTCACTGTCCTCGCCTTCTTCGGAGCACTTCCACCAGCTTCCATCCATTGTTTCGATTGATTTTTGGTTTCAGGTGTGTAGTGGTGGGCCCACGTTTCATCAACAGTTATTAATCGACGCCAAAAATCAACAGGATTACGCTTTATCATGTCCCAAACACCGCTGTGAAGTGGTCTGTCGAACTCGTTCTTGTTCGACACTGAGCAAACGCGGTACCCATCTTGCCGATATCTTTTTCATATGCAAATGTTCATGCAATATGTTGAACATTTCAACAATCTCACGTAACTTGACTCGGCGATCATTCATAACGATATCGAGGATTTTTGATATTTTCTTCAGTAACCACCTCTTTTGGCCTTCCTGTTGATGGTATTGTTGCAGTGCTTGTTCGGCCGCGTTTAAATTCAGCAATCCAATATTTTACCATGTAATCTGACAGAGCAGACTTACCATAATGTTTATCGAGCTATTCTTTTGTCTCTTTCGCTGTTTTCCCTTTCAAATATAAGTGTTTAATCACTTTTTTCAATTTTTCAAGAAACACAAAAGTTGCTCACTTGAAACGACTACAACAAATAAACTAATCGATGAATTTGGGTGAAATTTTAACAGCTGACGTTTGACAGATCGCAATTTCTAAAAAAAAGTTTTTGTGTTTGTACTGCCATCTAGCGCTAAGTAGCTTCAATATCAATCCGCCCTCGTATATTCACAAGTGCGCACAATAAGAAACAGGTGAACTAATTATGGTAAAAACCATTGATACACTCACAATATTATTACAGTAACGGACTGTACGTTATTCAAGAAGTAATCCGTTGTCATTTTTAAACGAATTAACATTTAAAATTGTAAGCAATTTTATTTTTAACTGATTCTAACATTCATTAAAAAAACTAAGGACATATTAATACGGATTTTCGGTTACATTCAATATTGTCCGTTGTTTTTACGTGCTGTTTTTTTCTTTGCTTGTAGTAGTTCAGCTCCACTCAACAGTTGAATATTTGCTGCCATTTTTTCCATCATAAACTTTTTTCGCTAAATTTAGTCAACATGTTGTGTTTAGCTCCGCAGCTGATCAAGAGAGTTGTGCGCTTTTATATTCTAATGCAACGCCGCACAGTGGCTGAAAATCGTTTTTCATTGGCCAAAACTCTGTAACTTTTGAACCGATCAAAATATTGAAGTAATTTTTTTTTTTATTGGATAGATATTTAGTTCAGCTTGACTCAGTTTAAATTTTATTAAAATTGATTGAGGACTTTTTAAGGAATTCTAGGTCAAAGTTGAACTTTTGAATTTTTTTTAACTTTTAGAGTGAAATATGGAATTATTATTTTTTTATTTATTAAAAAATTTGAATATTTGGAAATTAATAATAATTATAAATAATTTTTGTAATAATGGAATTTTTTTTATGTTACACTTAAAAAAATTGTACACTGAAAAAAATAGTAAAATCAACTGGAGATTTTGCTATTACTGAAAAATTTAAAATTTTTTGCTGACAAATTTGCAAATTTGTTTACACAAAAAGAATAGTTACACTTAAAAAAAACGTTAATAATATTATCTAAAAATATTGCTATTACTACAGAAAAATTTATTATTTTTTGCTGTCAAATTTGATAATTTTAAAAACATTTTAAAATAAAAACTGCAATAAATTTTAATAGCATTTGTAACAATGGTAGGTTCGTTTATTATTATTTTTTACTAATACTATGTTTTTCGTACTTAAATAACAATGAAAGGCAATTATAATTATTATTCATTTGACTCAAATATTGATTGCAAATATTCCATATTTTGTTCTGTGCTATCTCTGTTCTTTAGTAGTTTTTTGGCTTCTTCATCTAAATCCCGATGTTCCACTTTCCATTGATTTCGAATACTGGAGATAAACGGATCTGACGTTGCCAATAATATATTAAATAGATCTTCATTTGTTGAATTTCTTGAAATTTTTCTAGTATTGTGCTCTCTATAAAATCTGTAATCCTTGTTCCTTTTTTCCTGAGCCTCCTCTGATAGATCTCCAAGTGGCACCAAATGATATTTAATGACATCTTCTCCATGATAAAGGATTTTGTGAACTGTTGCAGACATATTTCTCCATGGGTAGTTGGTTGTATATATTTTTGCAGTTTCCTTAGCATAATCTCCAAATTTTCTAGAGTCAATTTCTTCATTGCACGCAAGTACTTCTAGGATTATTTTAAATCTGAAAATGAGGTTTAAATCCACTCCTGTTATTTCAGATGCTGTTTCTGGATCTGAAAAGAATCTTCTTGCGGTATTGCCATCATTTGTATTGGCTGACCCTTGTTTTGGCTGATCTATAATCAATCCTAATTTGCGATATTCATCTTGAACATGTTTCTTTTTTGAACTTCTTAACTCTTTGTTGGTTTCGTTGTTTCTTATTGATCCTGAAGACCCGAAATCCAAATCATAATTGATTTTTAGTATGTGTTCCACGAATTTAAGTTTAATTTTATTTTAACGTAGCTAAGAACATATTCCTGGTTTTTGTTTCTAAAATACTCTTCGGCCAGTTCTTTATAACTGAAGCTCTCCATATTTTTCTGAATATTTTTATTTGCGTCTGTTATGTTTTATCCGTACACTTAGAGGATTAACTGAGTAATCCCTTATCGAATCCGTAGTTTTATACATTTTTAGATACATGTTATTCACACATTGATCTTTAATTTCATAGCAGGTAGTGCTTAAATTGCACAAAACTGCACATGTTGTCCAGACCTTAATATCAGGTAAAACTGATTAGTATCTCGCCAATATTTGTTGTTGTTGTTGGGTTATTTTTTTTTCTTTAGTGCTTTAATGTCGCGATTATTGTTATAAAATTGCTTATGACTTTGGTTGACCCTAACATTTGATAACAGGTAAATTTAGTAACAGATCATATGTTTACTGTAGAATTTTGTGATAATTTGTGATAATTTTATTACCAATTTTTGGCTGATCAAAACAAAGCCATTAAACCCTTTCGCAGGTATTATATTTAATTTTTTTAGTTTTACGTAGTCTAAAGTAAAAAACATAAACTTTTAGGCAAAAAAGTGAAAATTATATACACCATTGTATACGAGTACTTTGGAGTAATTTCATTAAAATGAAAAAAGTGTTCTACAGGCGGCTCGTGGCGGGTGCAAAAGTATATATAGCGTTAAAGAGGACACTTTCACCTTTCTCCGGGTGGTATACATTTCTTGTTCCCTTTTGTTCCCTAGAAGTTCTATTCCACTAAAGTTTAAATTTGAGAAAAATATAGTAGTTTCATAAATATTCCGTAACGCCCTTAATATTAAACGCTAGAGCTCTGACCACTTACAAAAACTAAAGACTATAATCCTACCAACATTATAAAAAAGACCGCAGGCCATTATCGATGATAACTTGCGAGTAGTAACCATTTATTTTTTATAAAAAACAAAAGAAAAACACCTTTTTCTGAAATTAAAAAAACCGTTGAGTTTGACAGCATGCCACGCTCACAATTATCAATAGTTTAACCTAATTTTTTGGCTACCTTAATCTGGATATATTAGCTGCAAAAGGGCGTAAAAATTTTAAAAATCGGTGACAAAAAAAAATTTGAGTTTTGGCCAATGAAAAACGATTTTCAGCCACAGTGCGCCGTTTTCTTAGGTGGCGACTGCAAATTAATTTGTTAAATTTTGCATTAAAAATTCGATAAAGTAACGAAAATAAAGAAATAAAATTAAAATACTAATTTCATTAAATATACGTCGTTTTATTATGGTGTCTATTTATATTAATTACATAATTAGCTCAATATACGATATTCAGCGTTGAAATATAAACTATTATTGGCGCAGGCTTATAATTTTATTGGAATGTTTTGTTGTGCATTTTTATGTTCAGAATATAAAATTTGTGGTGCATATTTTAAACTAAATTGGAAAATTCCTGCCAAGAAAAACTCCATTGTAAATTCTGTGTTGTCCGTACTTTTTAGCATAAGGCAAACTAATTAATTTAGGAAATTTAAATTATTTCTTTCAACATTTTAATTTCTTTTCAATTGTTTATATTAAACAGCTGTTCAATATCCAATTACTCATCATGCCGTTTCTAAGACGTAACTGTTGAGCTCAACAGTTGACAACAGTTTCACAACAGTTGAGCTCAACACCTACGTCTTATGAACGTGACCATTGGCATTGTGAACTGCACTTAATATTGTGCAAATATGATTCATATATTGTTCGGGTGAAGAGGAATATATAAGTACATCATCAATATAAACGTAAGCGAACTTAACAATATTATTACGTTTCGACCTATTCGATAACGAGTTCATTTAATGTGTCAAAAATAAAATAAAAACACAATGGAAATTGATTTTAACTTACTGCCAGTCACAGGATGTCACACATATTCGTTCTTTCGTACAATTTCATTTAAAACAAAATTTTAGAATTTGTTTTTATTTTAAATGTAGTTGTACGAAAGAACGAATACTTGTGACATCGTGGGACTGGCAGTTAATTGTGTTTTATTTCCTTTAATACCACTATTTAATAAAATAAACGAAGTAATTTGCATATCAACGCTGACACTTCAAAAGCTTCTTCACAACTGATATCCGTGGTTAGGCAGCAATTTCTTATATAAAAAACATCTAAGCTTCTAGATAGTTCTTTGTAGAGACGTTCGGCGTTGCCGGTCATGTTGTATATGCGTGTAATTGTGTATTTAGCTTTTATCTATATGGCAGCTTTATAAAAGACCGCATAATATGGATGGTAAATCAACCAATTTAAATTCATGTCAACCTAAACGGCCAAACTATCATTTACAGTACCGAACAATACTTGTCGTATAGATTTCTCGGACAATCTTATAGATTCTTGTTGCTGTTTCTAGTGCCTTCCTGAATGTTATATTTTCGTTATTTTGAATTTCAGTGCTACCAAGTTTGTACACACGGTGGATTAAACTGTGCTCAATAATCGTTGTATATTTATGTTCGTTAAATTTGAATCTACATTTAAATTTTGTAACCATAAGTATGTGTGCGTAAAATATCCTCTATGCATCGATGAAATATGGAAGGTTGGTTCTTTAAACCGAACGGCATCCTAAGAATTTCTTACTTAGCGCTAATCTCACTGAATGCGGTCTTTGCTCTATCTGATTATTTGATCCAAATTTTTGGAGGACTCTAAATCTAACATCCTAAATACTTTTGCTTTCCTAAGTTTCATGGCCGTGTTCCCCTAAAAACATATCGAACTCTAAAGCTTTAGTTTGGAAAAATTCTAAATTGTGATTGAAAAATAGAATTTTTTCTAGCTTTAGTCAAAGCGTTTAAACTTTTACTGGTTTTATGGAAAATGATTTCCCTATATTGCACATAGAATGTAATTATTTGTCGCACATGTATCAATTAAAATGTTAACGGATATGCTAGTTGTTTGGCAGTGCCTTGACAATGGTAACCCGTTTATTATTCTAAAAGAGTACATCCTTCTTTTTTCTTTTGAATTATACACGCCGAAAAAAATGTGGAATTGTGTTATTAGAGATGAAAAATTTACGTAATGTGGTTAAATAGTCGATATTACCATATTTCTCTTCTGCCATTCAACTTTCAAACTCGAGCCTACATTAATATGTTTCAATTAAATCAGTATAGTACCAGGTTTCGTTCACAGAAAGCTTTGGGAAAAAATGTACGGGACATTACGTTATTTTCTACTTCCCGATTCCCGAAAAATTTTGCCGGGTGTCTAAAAAATCAATTTTTTAGAAACTGGTTTTCGAATTATTCGAAAAATGATCTGCTCTTAGAAACCTGGTTTCGAATATTCATCAAAAACTTGTTAAAGACTTATATTAAGAACTACGTACTTTTCAACACGAAATACATACCATGTGCATTTCTTTGTAGTAGTTATTCAAATACTTACTACGCGGAAGTAGATTTTGCGCTTATAATAGACTACTTAAACGATTCAACACTAGCCGAAATAAAATCGATTTTTTTAATTGTGTGTGTATTCATATTGGTCAGCAGATATTAAATTTTTATTATGTTTTGTGTAATCAATGACTATTGTTAAAAATAAAGTGGTAAGTACGTTCTGCCAATAATGGTATTGCCTTTTTAATATATATACTTCATATTTTCATTAACACTATAACACATTCCCAGTGAGCTTGAGATTCAAGTACAATCAGGCCTCATCGGAGAATAAAAATGTTTTTTTATGTTATTTAACTAACATAAAAAACACGTACGTTTTTCATATTATCACAATAAATCGTTTGACGTAAACCCTGGAACCCATCCCTGGAACTTTAGCTAAGCTCAGTTCTAAAGCTTTAAAAATTTTATACATTTTCTATCACTCCAGTTTTTTTGAACCAAAAATTAAAAACCGATTTTTCCAAATTTATCAACAGTTTGCGGCATTCGAGGTTTATCAAGTCTAACAAGGGATCCCGAATATTAATTTGACAAGGACTTTGGAAAAAGGATTTTATTAAGTTTTTCGTCAACTATATTTCTCGAACGGATCAATCGATTTCCATAAAATTTGTGTTTGCTGAGCGTAAGAGTTGATTAGATTTTGGTTTTATACGGTTTACTAGTTTAAAGTTTATTTGAAAAAAATATTTCTTCAGAAATTTTATTTTCCAAAATTCTCAAAATCGATCAAACTAAATCGGTTTATTATCACACGATACCTAAGTGAGGTTAATATATTTTGGTTTGCGATCGGTTTAGCCATTTTTCATTTACGGTGTCTTTATACATCTTTATAATAATGATGTTCTTGAAACTTTTACGGTGAGCCAGCTCCGTCAGATTACATTGTAAAAAATTGGATTGCTGAATTTAAACGCAAGATTGTTGAAATGATAAACATATCATATGAACGTGTGTTCAACATTTTGCATGAACATTTGCATACGAAAAAGCTATCGGCAAGATGGGTGCCGACAGACCACTTCACAGCGGTGTTTGAGACATGATAAAGCGTAATCCTGTTGATTTTTGGCGTCGATTAATAACTGTTGATGAAACGTGGGCCCACCACTAAACACCTGAAACCAAAAATCAATCGAAACAATGGGTGGAAGCTGGTGGAAGTGCTCTGAAGAAGGCGAAGACAGTGAAATCGGCTGGCAAGGTTATGGCCACTGTATTTTGGGATGCACACGGAATAGTGCTCATCGATTATCTTGAAAAAGGATCCACAGTTACAGGAAAGTGTTTTCGTGCATTATTGGATCAATTTAAAGAAGAAAAAAGTGCTCTTTCTTCAAGACAACGCACCGGTTCACACAGCATTAGATACGATGCTAAAATTACGTGAAATACACTTTGTTTGTTGGTTGATCGTCCACCTTATAGTCCATATTTAGCTACTAGTGACTTTTTCCTGTTTCCAAACTTGTAAAAATGGCTCGCAGGAAAAAGATTAATCTCAAACGAAGAAGTGATTATCGAAACTAACGCGTATTTTGAGGGGTTCCCAAAATCGTATTATTCAGATGGAATAAAAAAGTTGGAATATCGTCTTACTAAGTGTATTGAGCTAAAAGGAGACTATGTATTGTAATTGGTTTTTGAAAAAAAAAATGTTTTCTTCGTACTTAGGTAGCTTCAATATCAATCTGCCCTCGTATATACATTTTATTCATTCGTTTCTATTCAATACAGAGGAATAACGATGAAATGAACACAATGAACACTCGTCAATAAAGAGGCTAATGCAGGAATGGCATCAGGAATTTTAAAATTGAAAAATTGTACTTTTTGGAACTTAATTGTACTAAAACACATTTTTTAAATTTTTATTACTTTTATTTATATTTATTAAGAATATAGCGAAAAAGGCACATTAAATTTAATTTATGCTATAATATAACAAAAGGCAGTTCAGTATTGAATATGTATAAACTATTTACGTATAAAGAAAATCAAGGTAGTTTTAAATCGATTTCGAGATCACAATTACAATTTTGATATTAACTTACTTGATATATTTATATTATAGCAATTGCAATTTTGTGAATTCAGTAAATTCTTTGTTTGGATGAAGCCGAAAAGAGTTGCTGTTTGTAGTCTGTTTTTATCTTTGGTTTTAATTATATTTTGGTAAGAAAATATTTTTTTCGCATTTGTAAATGAATGTGAAACTGATAATATTCCTCTTACAATTTTTTAAATTTCTGGAAAAATAAACTCATTTGTCTAATTTTTTATTTTAGAAACTATAGCCCAAAAATAGCTAATATTGGAATCTTTGTAAGATTTTAATATTTCAACATCAGCAAAAGACCTAAATTGCAAAATTATGATATAAAATTTTTTCAATATTCGTTTGGGAACATTTTTACTAATAGTGGTACTATTGTATTAGAGTTCCACTGATTTTCTGGGATAAATTTACCGAACCATTTTCATGTTTCATTTTCAAATTCAATTTTGTTCTTAAAACTTCGCAAAATTTAACACACAAATTTTGGAGAACTGTTTTAAACCGAAAAACTGGTCACAGCATTTGTTGTTAAAAGTTCTTACTATTATTATTGTTAAATTTTTGGACACACTGCAATAGGTGCTTTCATCTAATATTATTTAATAATAATTATCTTTACAAAAGTGTTTAATGTCGGCAACATTTTCTTGTCCGTTAACTTCTGTTACAATTTTTTTTATATTCGAATTAGAAATACCTGTTTTAAGTACGTTATTTTTAAGTGGTTCAATATTTGGAATTGCAAATTGTACTACGCAGCAAACATAGTCAACTTACTTTCCAACGTTTTTGCTGACTGTTCTGTGGAGCAATCTGTGGTTTTCATAAATTTTCAGTGTTGTTTTCATGTCTAAACTTTTTTTATTGTGGCTGCCACACGATACATGACACTTAATGTGTACTATTATGTTACCCATTATATTGACATGCTTAGTGTACAAAATTTGCGGGGAAGATGGCGGAACATAAGAGCAAGTAACATATACTCTTTTACAATTAAGTTTTATTAATACCGATATAAATTCTATATCATGCGAGGAGTCAATAATGACCAGCTCCGAAGAAAAATTACAAGAAACCGCAATAAGAACACCCCTGCCAGTAGTTTTGTTACCACGATCGCGGCGAAAAATATTGAACTTGTTACAAAGTATTTCGGTATTTAAAAAATTGTCGTTGAGCCATGTTTCTGTAAACAGTAAGACATGATGATCAATGTTGAAACTTTCCATATACATACATATAGAGTTGATAGTTTTGTTCTCAAGCATTTGTTCTCGAACATTTTGGTAAATAATAGAAACGTAATCAGTAGTTGTATTTAGTTTTTTTTTTTGAGCGTTAGATTGACGTTGTGGCAGCACAGCGATGTTTTGTGATCTGCTTCTATACACATATTCCCGAACAAAAGTATTATTCGGATCAAGTAAAATCCCGTAAAGACCAGTGGAAACCGTAATCTCAAAAGATGATATAGACCTGGGTTGTGAAAAGTTGATTTTTTGAATAGAAATGTCTGCATCGTTGCCAGTTTTATTTTTCACGTAAAAATTAACTGAATCAGAAGTAGTATCGCTGGCCAGACGAGAAACGAAAATAGTTTTTTGGAGGTACTGCTCGTAGCGGACTATAAACGCCTACATCAGAATTCGATTGTAGCGGGCCATTAGTAGTCTGATAAATAAAGGTGATTTACGACGTTTAGCTTGCGGGGGAGAGAATACGTTCATTTAACTTAGAAGCTTCATTTTGTAATTCCAGAAATTTTGATATGGTATTTTGGAAAAACGATAATAGTCAACTCCTATTTTTCTGCAGCTCTCAAAACACCAATGTAGTCAATTATTCTTGGGTATATGTAGCCTCTGCAACTAACCCAGAGAGACCGCTGCATTTAAAGAGACAGCATTCGTGACAAAGCCAACAGACAACCATTCTGTTATCTTCGCCTGTTATGGTACAATTTTTAGCTAAACATGCCATATCAATGACTATTATTTTAAACGTTAAAAAATAAAAATATGAGCAGTTCTAATATTATTTTTACTAATTTTGTATGCTGGGATACGAATTTATTGTTGAATTATGTTGTTATTGATTTATGGCTATTGAATACTGTGTTAGTTATTGTTTTAAATTTGCGGTTTTTTTGTTTTCTTCTTAGTTAAGTGTTTTTTGTTGGATATATTGTTAATTTTTGTATTTTGCACATAGGATGTTATTATTGTTGTTTAGGTTTAAAATTTTAAATTATAAATAATCACTGATTGTTGTTATTATAGTTGAGAGAAATATATGAAGCATATTTTTTAGCAGTGAAAAGAAAAGCAGAAAAGAGACACTTTAAAGATTTAACTGTTATTGTTGTTGTTATTGATTGTTTGTTAAATTATTGAGTATGTTGGTATAAATGTATGTTAATATAAAAATGTATGAAGTAGGAAGATTAGAATAGCATAAAATCAGAGTGTTTTTTTTAACAATTTAAAATATATTTAAACACATGACAAAGATTTAATTATTTCAAGTCGAATTACTTTATTATTGTTTGTACACAGTTCAAGGCAGAATTTAAAGTTTTTAGCAGAGCTCAATAAAACACGTCTTACTTTCAAGAGAAATAAAATCATCATACATGTGGTGGAAAGCTTAGCAAATCAAGCGAATCTAAAAATTCGACAGGATATTTGTTTAGGTTAGGTTCCATTGGCAGCCGTGATCAAGCACAGCTCATGTGGGTCCATTAATTATTTCCCGCTGTGCTACCATGTTGCCCCGTCTCCCAAAAGTCCTATGTTATCTGGCTGCTGATATTCTCACGCAGCCACCCGGTTGATTCAATGAAGGAGTGGATCCTGTTTAAATCAATATTAGAGACACAAGTTTTGTCTCCAAGGGTTCTTTGACCGAATAGTTCAAGTCTTAGATCATCGAATGCCGGACAATGACAGAGAAGATGGTCATTGTAATTGAGCCTTAACCTTTGAGCGTGCCTCCCAATAGGCCGGTGGCGAGTTATTATCGCGATTAGGTTTCTGAGATGATGTCTGGATAGCTGTAGTCACCGCATAGTGATTTTTTTCATCTAAAGGGTCCGCCAGATAACTTTTTTTTGAAAATGCTATAAAAAAAACTACTGAATATTTTCTCAAATTTCTTTTTTTATTTGAAAGTACAATCCTTCCGGTTAATAATGAAGAATAATTTCATTCAAATGGCTGCCTCGGCTGGCCATGCAGTAGCCTACACGATCGGTCCAATTTTTAAGCACATTATCGATTGTGTGCAGCTGTATTTCACCAATGGCTTCACGAATATTGTCCTTTAAAGCGTCAATTGTCTCTGGCTTGTCGGCGTAGCACTTATCTTTGACGGCACCCCACAAATAATAGTCCAACGGTGTCAAATCGCAGCTCCGAGGTGGCGAAACGACATTAGCTCTGCAGCTGATAATGCGATCTTCAAAAACAGGGCGCAAAACATCGAGTGTAGCTTCGGCTGTGTGCCACGTAGCGCCGTCCTGTTGAAACCAAATGTTGCCAATATCCTCGTCTTCAATTTTTGTGAACAAAGATTCGTTCAACATGGCCCGATAACAATCGCCATTGACTGTAACGGCCACTCCTTGCTCATTTTCGAAGAAAAATGGTCCAATTATGCCTCTGGACCAAAATCCGCACCAAACAGTGACTCGTTTTGGGTGCGTCGGCTTTTCAATGTATGCGTGCGGGCTTTCTGTGCCCCAAATACGACAATTTTGCTTCTTTACATACCCGTCAAGATCAAAATGAGCTTCATCTGAAAAGATGATTTTTTTTGGCAAAATTTGCATCTTCTGTAAGTAAGTAATGTCGCAATATATCCCAGCGTTGTTCAAGCGTATACACAACCATATTCGTTCAGCGGAAAGATAAAACTAATTATCTGTCAAATCAGATATGAGCTAAGTGTTACCATTTACGAAATAAACACTAGTTGAAAAAAAACGTTAGATGGCGGACCCTTTATTATGGGCCAGATTTTCCTAGTTTCCCTACAGGAAGTTTCATATAACCATTTCTGATTTGTAGTAAGGTGAAACTTATGTGCAATAAGTTGTTCACTCATTCTGAGAGAGACACCTATAGCAAGTGTTGAATCGTTTCGATTTAAAGTGGAGCCTGCAGGCGCCAACGCGTCTGCAATACAGTTTCCATGTATGTCCCTGTGTCCTGGTACCCACTTGAGGGTGACTATGGAATGTCTCGCTATCTCCTCCAGATATATCCGGTATTCTTGGACAATTTTTGATGTGATGAACACATTCTCCAGGGATCTAATGGCCGCCTTACTATCGGTATCCCTGCCAGATATTTCGCCATACTGAATGTATTTTGCGGCTGTGTAGATGGCCGTTATTTCAGCTTGAATGATACTGCAGTGGTCCGGCAGCCTTAAAGGAATGCACCAGTTTAGCTGCTCGGAGTAAATGCCACAACCGACACCATTCAGTGATTTAGACCCGTCCGTGAAAATTTGAATCACATTTGCGGGGGTATGTAGGTCATCAGGGTGGACCGCGTTATCCGAAAAGCTTACAGAGAAGCCAGGATCAAAGATTGGCTCAGGTGTGACATAGTCAACGTTCATGTGCCAATTTATATTATACAGGATGGTAGCATGACCGCTATTGTAATGGCTCCATGCTCTGGTGGTCTTTAGTCTTACTGCCGTGTTCGCAGCCAACTTTTTAGCTATAATGTCTGGTGGTAGCTAATTCAATATCGTGAACAGTGTCTTAGAATGAGTTGTTCTAATGGTACCTATTACTGTTATTGCCATCATTCTCATTACACGTTCAAACTTAGTTTGATGACTCTTCCGCCTAAGCGCCGGCCCCCAAACAACTGCACCGTAGAATAGAATGTGTTTAATGACACATTCGTATAGCCAGTATACATATTTCGGGTTGATTCCCCAATTTAGGCCAATGTATTTTTTACAGCAATATAATACAGTTGCTGCCTTAGCGGTTCTGGAAGTGTTACTCATGTTCCAGTTCAATTTGCTATCTAGTATTATTCCAAGATATTTGGCATTATCAGATAGTTTCAGTGGGACCCCATTTAGCTTCGGGGTAACAAATTTGGGAATTTTGTATCTCCTAGCGAAAAGTACCAGGTCCCTTTTTGGCAGGATTAACATCCAAACCACATCCCTGGCACCATTTTACGAGGACATCCAGTGCGGATTCAGACAGTTGTCTGGGATCCTTACCCATAGCCATGACTGCAACGTCATCAGCATACGCAATCGTTCTGCAGCACGTCTTTTCCATGGCCCTGAGGAGGAATTTTATATTCATATTCCAAAGTAATGGTGAAAGTACACCTCCTTGCGGGGTGCCCCTGGTAGTCACTTTGGAAATGTTTGCGGTGCCCCAGTTAGATTCAATACGCCCTAAAGTGCAAGATGCTACTGACAAATTGGATGATCGCTGGGTCGATCTACAGGGGCCTCACAGCATTAATAACCGACTCCGGCTTAACATTGTTGAAAGCTCTTTCAATATCCAGGAAAGCAACTAATGCGAATTCCTTGTATTGTGGGGATCTCTCTATGTGACCCACCAATAAGTGAAGCGCAGTTTCAGTGGACTTCCCTTTCGTCTAAGCATGTTGAGCTATTGACAAGGAGTTATGTCGTAGCTTTGATCTGATATGAATGTCTATAATCCTCTCCATTGTTTTCAGCAGAAAGGAGGATAGACTAATTGGCCTGAAGTCTTTAGCATTAGTGTGCGATGTTTTCCCCTTGGGGATGAAGACAATCTTATATGTTGTCCATATGGCTGGGACATGTGAGAGACTTAGCAAGCTCTAAAAATCACCAAGAGACATGGCGTCAGTGCCTCTAGGTTATTTTGCTGATCCGCTGGGATGATCCCATCCGGACCCGGAGATTTGAAGTGATGGAAGCTTTTAACAGTCCATTCCACACGATGGCGAGTTATCGGAATAATAGAGGTATTCCGAGCGCCATTAAGAATTACCTCCCTCGGCGCATCATCAGTGCAACATGGGAAGTGAGTGTTCATCAGAACCTCAAGGGTCTCTTGACTATTTATTGTTCAGGATCCATCTGACTTCTGTATATACGATGGAATAACTGGTCTTGAGGTTAAGATCTTACGTTGCAGAATTTCCTCCATGACTGTCTCTTAGCCTTCCTGATAAGATTCTTGAATCCATTCACTGGGGATTTGTAACTGTTCCATACACCATTACGTTTAGCCTCGTTTAAGAGCTTCCTGCTTTCATTGCGTTTTTCAGCAATTTCCGCATTCCAGCACATAGGCTTAGCCTTGCCTTTCCTGTCGATTCTTTTACAGGACATATATTTTTTCGGTTAAGACACTCGTTAGTGACTCCACTGCGGAGTCAAGCGTGGATACATTGCCTATGCAAACTTAGCATGGAGGCAGCTTGTCTTCGAGTACATTAGCATAGACAGACCAGTTGGTCTTTCTTCTATTCGTTCCACTAAATCAACTCTAAGAGAAAAATTTAAATCAATGTACATGTGGTCAGAGAAGGAACAGTCCTTTGATACATTCCAATCGCTAATCATATCCGAGAACCTATCGCTAATAAGCGTAATATCAAGAACTTCCCTTTTGTTAGTCACAATAAAGGTGGGCTCATTACCCCTATTAACTACTGTTAGTTAATTTTCTACTATAAAGTTTATAGTAGGATAATTATTTACATTTTCAACATTCGCTGCAGTATTGATGGATTTATAAGTTCTGGCATTACCGCCAATTTTATTCAAAATTTCACTATTCATCAAATTTACGTAAATATTCTTAGACGCTAGTAAAAAACGTTCCGTAAACCACTTTGTGTTTCTGAAATTTTGTGCTATATTTGGGTATACACATTGGATTGAGTCGTCAACATATTGTGTGAATTGTCAAGTTAGGTGGAAATGTTATGACATTTTTTGTTGGATCGGCTGCCATATTTCCAACCCCTAAGTCTAGTAATTGCTAGAAAAATTGAGTAGCTAATGCATCATTTTGCAATTGAACACGCATATTAGTACTTAATTTTAATAAGAGAACATATCGCCAAAGAAATAAAGATTTAAGACATGCATTTAGCTCATCATTCGGTGTTGAGTTGGAATAACAGGAAGTGTTTGTCGAAAGTCACCAGGTAATAGAATAAGTGCACCACCAAGTATGTTCGAATTACTCCTGAAATACTGTAAGGCTTAGAGGTTCTAAAGATATCTTACGTTATTGTAAGAGCAACACACATCAAATTTAAAGAGCCTCACTCTTACAGTTGTATATCTAGATATGAGAAAAATAATAATCACCTTGTATGGGGGACCACTCTCCACTTAATATTTAGCCACATATTGTAATGTGTTCTAAGAGAAACCACATAACATTTGTGCTAATATAGAAATAATAATAATTGCTTTATGTCGGGGGCAACCGTTTCCCCATCCTATGCCCCTAGTATTTCTTTGAAAATTGCACGTTATTCTAGGAATAAAACTCATCGAATTTAGAAAGCTTCACTCTTATATTTGTACAGATGTGAGAAAATTAATAATTACCTCCTATTTGGGGACCAGTTTCCCCTCCAATACCTCTAATATTTTGATGGAAATTACACGTTGCTCTAGGAATAACACACATCGAAATTAGAAATCCTGCCTCTTAAAGGGGTATCCGTTTTCCCCATTCTATACGTCCAATATTTTTCTGGAAATTGGGCGTTATTTAAAGAAAAATACACGTTGATTCTAGAAAGGTTCACTTTGATCGTTGTACAGATATGAGAATTTAATAGTTACCTCCTATGGGGGTACTCGTTTCCCTCCAGCGATACCTTTGACATTTTTCTGGAAGTTTTACTTTCTTTTAAGAACCGCTCACAGTAAAATTGGAGAGTCTCCCTATTTTAGTTATACAGATATAGGGAAATTAAAAATTGCTTTGTATGGGAGATCCCTATCCCCCTAAATTAAAAAAAAACCTATTTGAATTTCATTGTCATCGGTAAGACAGTTCTGAAATTTCAAAACGATCGGTCGTACCTATAAGGAACATACAAACATACAAACACAGATTCTTTTTTATATATATAGATAATAAAAACGTCGAGATTTGATGAAAACTCGATTTTGAAAAATTTGGGTGAAATCAGTAACGTCCTATTTTTGATAAATAAAAACAGCTGTCGATTTATTCTAAAATACAAATTATACGAAACCGGTATTTTTTCTGAAAGAAAAGCCCTGTAAAACGGTTTTCGGTTCCGGTTTTTTGATACTTTTCAAGCATCTGCGTTATTATAAATTTGTGCCTAATTGGAGCCAATTCACTTGATCAGAACATGAGTTCAGAGCTTCAATAACGTTTTTAATTGGCCTTATTTCTGAATTATCTGATTTTAGTTGATATTATTTTGATATGAAACATATTAATTCTGCGTTACTTAATTTTTGTTGTTGCTTGTTTTGCTTTTATAAAAATATATATAATTTTAAAATTTAAATTTTCTCTAGTATTTCCGTGTATCCGGCAGTTAAAAAGAATTTTTCCCAATTCCCGGGAATCGACAATAGGAATGGAAATTTAAGTTGCCAGTTCTCAGTGCTTTTTTGGCACCACAAATTTTCAGCTGCCGGTTGTCAACACTAGTGCTATCAATAAAATAAAATAAAATTATTATACTTTTTAACATACTATGTTCACTATATTTTTAAGGTTGCGGAGGAACGCGAAGAACATAAGTATGACAACAGAGAAAATACACCTTATGGAGAATATGGCGGCTGGCACAAAGCCGCAAAAGTAGATTCGCCAACTGTTACTACAACATTAAAGAATTTGGGGGCACTTTATAGAAGACAAGGAATGTTTGAAGCTGCTGAGACTTTAGAAGATTGTGCTCTTCGAAGTAAAAAAGAAGCTTTAGATCTTGCAAAACAGTCCAAAGTAAACCAGCTTTTGTCTGGGAGCGAAAAGAGGAGATCCAGACAATTGAAAGATGATGAACATGGTGATGAGGTAGGTATTTCAATATATTTTGACATTACCAGCCCAATTATGAATATCCGCAAGGAATTTTACCCTTGTAGATGGATTTGTTCTAGAGAAAAAATCTTATTCTAATCTTCCGAGGAATAATCAGCCACAGGGTTGTAAGTAGTTGCCTATTATGAACAAAGTAAATCTGTTTAAAATAGTGATGATGTACTTGTTGTGAATTAGAGAACCAGGCGTGAGTGGATGAACATCATTAAAAAAATAAAACATGGGGCATGAGAACATTAGTTGGAAGCGGTCGAGTTATGTGTACTCGGAAAATATTGGTTCATGAAATAAATTTTTGATTTAATAAAAATATCATTTGTCAGGCTGCTTAACTTCTTGAAAAAATTGGTGTAAAAACCCGTAAGAAATGCTAATATCCAGAATACCTAATTTTCTTCTACAATACAATAGGGTTATAACATTTTTTGGACATAATTCTGCAAAGAGTCTATCTTTCGAGCAATATTGTTTTGATAATAAAAAACATTTTTTTAGTCCAATTTGGTAAAAAAGCGACTTCTAAAAAGCATTTGATAATTTCAATAAAAAATTTGGAAAGGGGAAGATTTGCCATTCCATATGTACATAATTTCTAAATTATTCAATTAAGACCCCATAAGTATATATTCTGGATCCTTATAGATAGGGAAGTCGAATGAGCGATGTCCGTCTCCTATATTTTTGTGGAAGTGCCACGAATGCCTCACACAACATAGAGACCTAAATTTTGGACCATGGAATTTTTTCTAAAATTTTTCGGTTTGAAAATAACTAAACTCGGTTCAATAATTAATGAGATATAGCTGAAAGACATTTTTTAGTTATGTGTGCTATTTATTCTGTTGTTTTCTATGGCTCCAGTAGGTCGATTCACTAAGATTTATTACGCTAATCGTATCGTTAAAATTAATATAACGGAAATTTATCGAATTTGCTATTTAGTAACATTTTTATCGATATTCGCTGTTGTATGCAGAGTAAACAAAACGAAACGTTTGCTTTCATTTTGTTTTGCTCTTTCAAATGAGTAAAACAAAAACAAAACAAAAACAATGAGAACGATTGTCCCATTTAATTTTGTACTGGTTTTGTTTGTGAGCACTAAATGTACATTAATTTAAACGTACACAGCTGGAAAATAAAAAATGGGAGCAAAATTTAAAAGTTTTAAAAAGAAATGTTTGCAAAGGTTTGCTGATTGATTTGCTCATTATACAATGACGAACGAAATGAAACACTAAAAAAACGTTTGAGCATTTGTTTTGTTCTCAATTGTACGATTGTAACGGAATATTAAAGCAAGAGGATGAGTGAAAAGCCAGTTTTGTTTGCGCTCTTTGTCATTTAAAAGGTATTTGTTTTGGTTTTGCTCATGTACAAAACGATTAAAAAGATTTTAAAAGTTTGCGTTTTCATAGGAAACGTTTGCGAAAAGTTTTGTTTGTTTTCCCAGTCTGGTTGTATGTAAACGGCATTATTTTTTTATTGTTACTGAATCGGGAAGACTCAGCTGTTCAGTAGAAGCACGTCGAATTTGGCAAAAACTTAAGTTGTTTTAGAATAACTAGAGTACGCATAGTGGTCGAAATTCGACCGCCAGTTTAAACATATACTCGTACCTATTTTAGTTGACTTCATTTAACTACTTATTCCCTTCCCCATGGAAAAAACAATAAACGAAATAAAATTGCATGCAAACACGCAAATTTATAAAAAGATCTTTTCACTGATATACATATACATATGTATGTATTTATGTGCTCTTAAACACTCTCATTGCTTTGCTTATGTTTTTACTTGAACCAATCCTTCCTTACATAAGTGAATGCGTTTACGTGTGTATTTTTAGAATTTGCAGTGGTGTCAAATTAATGAGCATTTTATTTCTTTAATACCGAACCAATTTAAATAATATATAGTCGGGTCACTAAAGCTCAATAATGTTTACTATTTGGTAAAAGAATGAAGAAAATCGGTTGACCAACAAAGGAGAAAAAGGGATCTAAAAATTTGTCATTGCCTATTTATATATAGATATGCATATGAAAGCATTTATATGTAAATAATAATATTTATATTATTTAAACGTTTTATTTTAAGTTTATTGTGCGAAAGTAATAAAATTCATGAAAAAGGTGTTTAATCCTCCGATGAGTGAGAAGGTCCCTAGGGACCTTTTTGCCTTTTCAAACTGAAATTACTCCTACTTCGGCCACTACAAACAAAAATATAAATATGGCAGATGCAAGTAATTTGGACGTTGATGAAATGGTTGTACGCCGTAGTACACGTTACCAGCAAATGACTGCGGATGAAAGGCGTGCAGCTGATAGTAGATTTGCTGATTTTATGGACGAAGAAATTGATATTGCTGCAATTGATAATTATGAAGTTGAGGATGATGAAGATCGCACATACCAACCTGCTGAAGAGTCAGATGCCGAAACTGAAGGATACGTCGAGCTAAATGAAGATACTGATGACGACGATGATGAAGAGGAAGAAAATGATGGACAGGAAACGAATGAAAGTTACTATATTGGTAAAGATGGCACCCAATGGAGTAAAAAAGCACCACCAACATCACGCACTCGTAATCATAACGTGGTCGACTTCACAAGAAAGAAACCAGGACCAACAGGAAATATACACGACCCCTATACAATAAAGCGTTCAATCATGACACAGGAAATAATACACTTAGTGCTACGTGAAACAAATCGTAAAGGCAGGGAGGTTACAGCTGCATGGAATTTGGTGAATCCCACGAAGAAAAAGGAGTGGAAGCCAGTGACAGTGAAAGAGTTTGACGCCTTTGTAGCTATTCTTTTGTATGCTGGACTCACAAGATCAAACCATGAACCAGCTATGGAATTATGGGGCGCGACGCGTTGCCCAATATACAAAGCTGCGTTGTCGTACGATCGCTTCATGTGTATAAAGCAATTTATTCGATTCGACAATGGAAATACTCGACAACAGCGAGTCATCAACAGCAAAACTGCGGCTATTGACGATATTTGGCAAATGTTGCAACATAACTTGGCAGCAGTTGATGAGCAGTTGTTCCCTTACAGAGGCCCCACCCGCTTCATACAATATATTCCGTCAAAGCCAGCTAAGTATGGTTTGAAAGTATGGTGGTTATGCGACTCACAGAGTTATTATCCTGTGAAGGGAATGATATATTCTGGAAAACTGCCAAACCAACAACGGGAGATAAACCAAGGGCAGAACGTAGTGCAGGATCTTGTGGAAAAATATTTAGATGCTGGCCGTACTATATACGCGTATAATTTCTTTACCACTCTTGACTTGGCGCGTATTTTGATGAGGAGGAAGACCGCATATGTTGGTACAGTGCGCTACAACAAAACATTCATTCCACAGGAGTTCAAGAAGAACCCGAAGCGCACCATCAATAGTACATTATTTGGGTTCAACGAAAGGAATATAGCGTTATGCTCATACGTGCCGAAAAAAAATAAACTGGTGAACGTGCTCTCCACAATGCACTACACCTGCCGCGTTGACGAGCAAACCGAGAAGCGGAAGCCCTATGCCATATTAGATTACAACGCCAACAAATGCGGCGTTGATACCATGGATCAAATGCTAGGCACTTACAGCTGCAAAAGAGCAACACAACGATGGCCGTTGGCCATGTTTTATAATATGCTGGACGTCGCTGCATTGGCTGCTTTTACTATTTACAACGAAATGAAGCCTATAAAAAGGAGTGACAGACGGCGGTCGTTCTTGTTACTGCTAACGAAACAATTGGCCAAACCAAATATTGAAGAACGTGCCCTGAACAACCATATAACCTCATATCCAATGATACGCAATGCGATGGAAGCATTCGATGTCAGGGTAAGAAAAACATCTTCAAATTCAAGAATAGAATATATATTTATTTGTTTTTTATTTTTCTTTTCATTTCAGGTATTACCAAGACCGATGGAAGGCAATGCACCGTCGTTTGCGGCTAGGTCAAGTAGACCGTCATTCGCCTTTGCCGTTCTGAGTACGGGCGGCAGCGGAAAACGCGGGCATACTGCTTCGGCTGCGGCAACGCTGTTTGCGGAGAACATAGCACACTTTTACATCGCTGCAACACTTGCGCACAGGGCGGGGGACAAGAAGTACACGCTCAACAACAATAATTTTTAAACTTTTTTATAATAGTCTTAAGAAAATTCAAGCAAAAAAAAAAATTAAAAAAATTTATAAAATTATTTTTGTATGTAGAATTTAGTTATAAACAATAAAAACAAAAAAAAAAATAAAAAAAAAAATTTTTATATGAAAAAAACATGATTTACAAAAAAGGTCCGTAGGGACCTTTTTACACGGCCGTGAAGTTCAGAACTGTCACTCATCGGAGGGTTAAACATATTTCTCCCTTTTTTTTAGATCTTTTTTTAGATCCTCTTTACGGGCGTAATACTGAACCGATTTTGTAAAGAACAAGTTTTTACATAGATGTACGCAACTTTAATTTTATTTAAATCGGATCGATATTTAAGGAACTATAAGCGTTTAAAGTTGCTACTAACACAAGCACATTTATTACACATGCATGTATCAGCTTCAAGTTGAAAAATAAACAAAGAATGCAAGTGTGTTTAGCCAATTTGCTTGTGCATAGAAATAACATGGAGTTTTAAGTTGTTTATTTATAATTTTTTTGTTTTGTATTTTATCGTATGCATTTATGGGTATGTTTAATATTAATTTATAGAGTCGACCGCATTATACCCTAGTATTAAATTAAAACATATTTGTTGAGAATGTGTTACTGAATCAGATAATCTTTACCGCAAACAACAAAATTTGTAGACAAATTTTGCTTTTAACGAATCGTTAAAAGTTATTGAATTGTACCACAGATGCTCTACGGACGATTTTATTTAGCAGATCTCTTGTATATATGTAGTTCTAGGAAGGTTTCTACTGAAAATAATTGATGTCGGTCTGTTAACTGCTAAAATATAGGCAAAAAATGGTATTTGAAATAATGTTTACTTGTAAAAATTTTGAAATTTTTTAAAAAATTTTGTTGAGTTTCATACTTACAACGTACTCTTATATATAATATTTCTTATTCATATTGTTACGATATCCAAATGTATATTCAAATTTAGCGGACATAAATATACAGCGATGATTAATCGCAGCTTTATCAACCGTGTGTGCAAATTTGTGAGCACTCAAATTCAAACTAACGGAAACAGAACATTAAAAAAAGTTCTAGAAACAGCAACGAGAATCTTCAAAATTTTTCGAGAAATATGTATGAAAAATCTTCATAGCAATTGTATACAAAAACTAACGCCATAAAATTGGCTAGTTGATTCACCATCCACATTATAATTTTCATACTGCCATCTACATGCCGTCTGTAACCCAAATACATTCGCATACTACCTAAGGCAATCATAACATAGCTGAATAACAATGCAGGTTTATACAAGCAAGCTTATTGGATTTTTCTACTAAGTTTGAGAACCTTAAACGTAAAGCTTAGTACTCTGTTTGAATTTGCGAAAAATGTTGAGCAACATTGATTATTTCGTTTGAAAATTTTGACAACTGATCAGTGGTGACAATACCACGATTTACAACAAATTTATCGGTTTTATTGCCTTGAAGTAAGCACCATTGTTTTTCGTATGTAAACAAAAATCATATGTTTATATTTGAGGTGATTAATTTAAAAAAAAAATTGTATAATGGACAACAAAATAATATTAGGAGCTTACGCTGCAGCGTGTCAATTAATGCAAATTGCAGCATCTATGGGAAGCTCTTTGAAGCCACACGCTCTGCAAAAAGTCCCTACCTTCGGGATAGAAATTATAAAGGAAGGTTTGCTTCAGATGTATGTAAGTGTAATTTCCTAACTTATTCATGCATTTAATATATGCGGTTGGAATGTAGCTTATGTGACTTATCCCAAATACTTTTCTTTTTTTTATAGCTGATATAAGTAGACGCTTCTCTGTGTCACTAAATTTAATTTTATCTTTTTCAATTTTTGTCATATTTTGACTATTTTCCATTATTTTAAAGATTTTTGCGCAACAAAATTAAAATTAAAAACAACGCAAGTAAAATATGATCAGCTGTTGTTTGAAATTCCGTACGAAATAAGTGGTGCTTACATTATTTCGCAGTTGGAAAATATGTTGCCAGAAACATTTTGTGGTTGAAAAAATAATGCTGCCAGAAACATTTCGTATGTTTCCACAAGATGAACAGAGTACAACTTCGGCCATCTTATTTTGCAATTATTTCGCATGCATTTTTTTTATATGGACTTTTGACAGCAGTTTGCACGAAATGATGAACAGAGTACCCTGCTTAACAGTCAACAGGTATACAAGCCGATACTGCAAGGCACACATAAGTCAGGCTTGTCGAAGCTACGGCATGCCGTAAAACAAAGTTTGTGAATCGTAGAAAACTGGACCAATGAAGTGCACTTACTTTGCCACGACACTCTTCCTAAGCATTCTTAGGATTTTTTTCAATTCGTTTTGTCGTTGTTTCAAAAGGACCGATTCTCTTAATACACATTTTTCATTCTATACTTATTTTATTAGTGTAGTAAATCCAATCTTCGCTGAATCTATTTCTTATCTTCACGTATCATCGTATACAAAATACCCTGTTGAATTTGATAATGTTTTTGTTTTTTGTATCTGTCTCAATTTCTTGTTAATTAAACATTCCGTGTTCTGCTTGATTATTTTGGTCTTCACAATGAGACGTTTTTGTTCTCAAACCATATAAGAACTAGTTGTATAAAAGAAAGATTACAATAAAGTATAAATTTACAATAAATATGCTGTGTATGACGAAGTACAATGTACATGTTAAAAGTCATACAGGCAAACATAAAAACATACATATTCTACATACTTCGAACATGCATTTAACGAAAATCCGCAACAAAACATCACAATTTTAAGCTGCATATACAAAACGCTGCAACCACAAAACAAAGGAATAGCAGAGAGAGAATGTTTGTGTATGTTATTGGAATTTATTTTTCATCCATCATTTTTCACGCATTATGTATCAAATAAATACACTTTATGGGTAAAGGGAGCAATCAGCTATTTTAAAGTCCCTTCTCTGCATGAAGGGTTCGACATCAGCTAGATCACTATCCCCGGCATTAATTGTACATTTATAAGAGACATTACACGAGAATACAATTGCTCAAATGCAAATCAAGTAACACGACGCAAAAATTTAATTGAACGCTACAATTTTTCATTGCATTTCTTTATTTACAAATGCGGCAATTTGTGGGCGACCCTAATATTTCTTTTGGAAATAGAACAACGAACAGATGTGTTTAAAGTGCGTTTATTTTTAAATGAAATACAGTGAATATAAACAACAAAGCTGTTCATTTTAAAAACAAACATGTAATTAAAACTTTACTATTTTTCCTATACAGCAACCACAAAAAAGGAAGGAAAAAAGTTAAAATTTCCAAGTTTTTTCCTTTAATTAGGAATTTAGTGAGTTTGCTTGATGAACTAGTGAAAGAAAAAATACTAGTAAAATAAAATAGATTCAAGCTTGTGAACTAAATAATAGTTTATGTGTTTTTATTTTGTAATGCCAAGCGAAGTCAAGTAGTTACTCTGTATATCCCCGGTAATATATACTAGAGGCAGTTACTGATCTACAATAACAAAATGTTTGTAATGCTTTATTTTTTGTTTATTTACTTTTTAAGAGAAACAACACTCAGACAATTATTGTGCCTACCAAGCAGTAGATGTGATGCCTCCTTTATGGAAGGGATAATGAAAGAAAACTGATAGCGAAAATCAGAAATTTTTATAGTTTTACAAATCTGGTATTTCGCAATATCGTCGTTCGAAAAATTTTTCTTTGGGAAATCAAGTCTAAAGTTTCAACATGATATAGAGAAAAATTATTAGATGAGCTGAATTCGCATCACTTCCGGAGCACAAGTTTTGGATGTTAGACCCGGTCACGTCAGGTTTGACATACGAAAAAGTCCGCGAAAGGAATTCCCAAGAAATTCTCGATAGTTCTTCGTAGCAGAAAATATCAGTATGTAAATTGCCTTCGAGGACTCACAATGGAAGTTGAAGGCGCTGGTTGCACCTGAATCTATAATAGCAAACTTTTGTCTCTGTGGGGCGGTGTCTAAGCAGAGTTTGTGGCCTATAATTATACACATGCAGCATGAATACATATGTATATATATGCCACAAGACAATTTTCCAGCATTGTCTTGAGTTGGGAATGGCAACCTAATAAATTTACTTGAATACTTTTCATTATTAATACTCCAACAAAATTCAAAGAATATTTATTCTATATATATATATATGTGGATCTTTTGAACCACAGTAAAAGATTGATTTCTTTAAATTTGTATATTATAATTTTCAGTTTTATTATTTAGTATTTTTAATATAAATTTAAGTTTTAATATTAGTTAGGTTTAATATTAAGAAAGATTTAATTTTAGATAATTATCCAATCTTAGGTTTTAAGTATTCACATTCTAATATTAGGTAAGTTTTAATATTAGATAAGTATTCAATCATAGATTTCAAGTATTTCACATTATAATATTAAGTAGTTTTTAATATTAGATAACACAGTGAGACAAAAAAAAAACCTGGGATGTGATATTATTTTTCTAGTAGCTACTGTCGAGTAGATCAGGATTCTGTATTTGAAATTTCCGGGACACCCCCAAAATCCGGATTTACGGTTAAAAAACCGGTTTTTGTACCTTTGCGCACTTATAAGCCTGTAATTTTGTTGATAATGATCTGATTTTCAATTTCTTATTAGATTAGGAAAGAAGAAACTGAGATATTTCGAATGACATATAACTTATCTAAGAAAATTTGAGAAATTTGGGTGTTATTGTGGAGCAAACACAAATTTTGTAGATTTTTCAAAATTTTTTTAACTTTGGTGACGTTTTTATACATTATTTTATTAAGAAACTATAATACTGTGGAATTTATTCAAAAAGAACGTTTATTTACGATTACAACGCATATTTGGGTTTAAAAATAGATAAGTTATTGACTGAGTTATTTAACTTTTCATGAAAATAAACTTTTAAACATTTCATACAAATTTTATTAATCCAAAAAAAAAGACTGGGATGTGATATTATTTTTCTAGTAGTAGCAGTAGTAAATCGGTTAATATTCAACTAACGTAAAGACCTATAAGTGCATAGAGTTACGAAAACCCGGTTTTTTACCCGAAACTCCAGATTTTGGGGGTGTCCCGGAAATTTCAAATACAGTATCTTGATCTACTCGACAGCAGCTACTAGAAAAATAATATCACATCCCAGGTTTTTTTTCTTTGTCACACTGTGTTAATGGATTAATAAAATTTGTATAAAATGTTTAAAAGTTTATTTTCATGAAAAGTTAAATAACTCAGTCAATAACTTATCTATTTTTAAACCCAAATATGCGTTGTAATCGTAAATAAACGTACTTTTTAAATAAATTCAACAGTATTATAGTTTCTTAATAAAATAATGTATAAAAACGTCACCAAAGTTGAAAAATTTTTGAAAAATCTACAAAATTTGTGTTTGCTCGACAATAACACCCAAATTTCTCAAATTTTCTTAGATAAATTATATGCCATTCGAAAGATCTAGTTTCTTCTTTCCAAATCTAATAAGAAATTGAAAATCAGATCATTATCAACAAAATTACAGGCTTATAAGTGCGCAAAGGTATAAAAACCGGGTTTTTAACCGTAAATCCGGATTTTGGAGGTGCCCGGCATATTTCACTATTGGAATCTAGTTTTAATCGACAAGCCCTACAAGAAAAATAATATCCGGTCCCAGGTTTTTCTACTTCATTCAATTTTGTAACACTGTGTAATTATTTAATCTTAGGTTTTAAGTATTCACATTCTAATATTAAGTAGGTTTTTAATATTAGATAATTATTTAATATGTATTGAACATCAATTATTTGGATTAATACACTTTAACTTTATTATTTAGGGTAAGTATTATTATTTGTCTTTTCCTCTTCTAGTTTTAGCGACCGACCAACGCACTCTTGAATCATTCGCCACGACATCAACTTCTATACTCTCCCTGATTAACTAATGTATGTTCTTCATTACCTTTGTCTGCTTTATCTGTCTACTACATGTGTATGAGTGAGAGTCTGTTCTACAGTCATGAGTGTATGTCTTGTTAGTTGTGTTATTGTAAGAGTTTTACAGGTGATGCCAATGTAGCGATACCGACTGGTTTCAGCATCCCACAACCGGCCGTCCTGACTATACATTCGAACTCGAATGTCCTTCCCACGGTTTCATCATATCTACAACGGTAGTAGTGTTTCTTGAACATTGATATATAATTTTTATAAAGTTTTTTTTTTGTAGTGGTAATTTGAAATGGGTTTAAAGAAACTGTTTTTTTTTTTTTAAGGTTTGAAATTCAATTCATATGATAAGAAACGCATTCGATTTTTGCTTGTTTCTTTAATCGTCAAGATATTGTAGTTCATATTAAATGAGACTTATAAAAAAGGAAATCAAATTATTACCCCTAAAACTATTAACATTTGTTATGCTACTAAAATAGCATATTTTTTAAAAATTTTAATGCATTGAGTCCAAGCTAAATATTAAAACGCCAACGCTGTTTACAGTTCAATAATGAACACTGCTATAATTTTTGGTCCTTCCAATATGAATTACTCACAGAAAATGGGTAAATATTAACTTCCCTTCGCTTTGATTGGCAGTTTGTAAGATATATATGTATGTACATATCTATGGGTGTGCGAGTACAGATATTAATAATGATTAGGCACAAATTCTATGCAAAGATTTTTGGTGTAACAACTTGAACCGGAAATTTTTATACTTTAATATGAAGTCGGGTTCGAACCGCGGTTGTTATAGAAGAATATTATTTTATTTTATTTCCGTACTTTTTTTTAATGTTAGGCAATATAATAATATTTTTTTCTTTGTAAAATGTGATAAGAAACCTCTTAACAAATAATATGTTGTTTGGCGAATTAGTTACTCATAACAAAGCAGAAAAATCTCTTTCCGGCTAGAATTTTATACCTCTTCCCAAATATTTTCTAATTGAAACTTTCAGTATATTTACCAAGCTTTTTTCTAATTTTTTTATTTTATGTATACAACTTGGTATTTTACTGTTGTTTTCAATATAAATTCCTATAAGAAATGTTTCTTTCATTCCATAACTACAGTGAGTTAATCTTCAAAAGCACTTCAATTAATTGCCTTTTCTATAAAATGGAAACAAAGTTTAATGTAAAAATTTAATTTGAAATCGAGCTCCAAAATGTAATTAGAAAAGAAACTGAAAACTATAAAAAAAATATTTTTAAATTGGTTTGAATCTTAGATCGGAATGTTTGAGGCGTAGCGATGATTGTTTGCGGGCTGTACCGTGTCTAAAAATGGTATATGCATACATATTTGTATTAAGGACCGTTAATAGTGTTACATTATATGAATGCCCGTAATATTTTTCTACATTACGTGAATACCCTTAATACTAAGTAGTTAAATTTTCGGTGGTTAGTCAAATTACATTTCTTGTAAACTTTATTCTTATTGGTTAATATAGCTTAAAATTTGTATTTTCACTTTATTAAGTCAACACAATTATTCTTACGAGTAATATCCAGCGGTCGACGGTGAATCGCCCGCATTCTAGTAATTAAATATTAAGCATTTACATAAATATATACGATAAAGTACAAAAATATTCTAAATAAACAGCTTAAAATTCTCTTACTTCTCTCTGTCTTTTTGTATAATTTTAAGTATAAATAGTTCAATAATATGTACTGAAATCGTTCAGTAATAAAAAAATTAGTACGCTCAAATTAAAGTGTTTGACCTGAATTATACTAATTAATAAAAAAGGAACCTGTATTTCAAATAAACATTTTGGTGACTCCGACGTTTAACAGTTTTAAGTTTCCCCCACCAGTAGTAAAAAAGAAAGTTTTAACGCAACACGCTCCAGGATATTAGGACATTTCAAATCCAGTAAAGTATTCCAGGATTTAAATGTTTACTAAATCCTTGCTGTAGAAGACAACAGCAGTTTTAGCCAATCTGTGATGCAGCCCTCAACAGGACAACAGTCCATGAAATACGACAGGTCACATTTTGGTGACCCGGCAACGACACAACAAGGCAACTGGTATCAACCAGGCCAAAAACAACAATTCGTGTATTTAAATTCATAACTTTCGTACATCAGCTCAAATTGAAATCCTACTTCACGCCAGTGCATAACCAGTATAAAGGGTCCTTTTTCAACACCCCAATATGGAAATTCTATTAGATCTTCAAAGAGAGACTGGTGAAATAATCCAGAGGATTGTAAGGAACTTCAAGAAGGATTCAGTCAACAGAAAAGGAACAGTTGACTATTTTGAGAAACGATTGCGAAGAAAAGTGGTGCCAATTAGAAAAAAAGGGTAATAAATCTGTACCTTTGAAACTTGCGAACCGATTACAAAACAATCTATGTACGAATTATAGAAGAGGATCTACACTTAAAGAATATTCTAATTTGAATCGCCCTGTTGAAACATACGGTGGGCTACAGGGTGTCAAAGTTGACTACCTCGGGCATGTTAAACTTTGTTGGCTTCACAGCTTTTACAAATATTATTTGATTTTAACAAATTTATGCTTTTTGTAAAGCCTTTTAATAGATAAAGAAAATTTCTTTAATATTTTCAAAAATATTTAGCTTTCAATTTTAAATTTAGATTTTTCGCCTTGACTTTGCTCGCAATTTGTCAATATCTCCGGTAATAGTCAAGATAAAATTTAAAAAAAAACGTTATATGATTTTTAATACAATCTCTGATAATATGCAGCAAAAACTTTTAATTGATCTCAACTCACGCAGTGGTGAAAAAAAAATCTAAGTAAATTTTTTTTAAATGAGAGTGAAAAATTACTAGGTTTTGGCAAAAATAGAGTTTGATTGTTCGACGTTTTTCTTAACATTTTTTGAAAACCAAAAATTTTCGTTTTCAATATATCAAAAGAAAAGACTTCAAACAAGACTGCAGTAGAAATTTTAAGTCGATTAAAGCAGCCATGCTATATCCAGCATTGGACGAATATGGAGAATTTTTTGTCGAAATTCGAAGTTAATCTCTTAAGAAAAATAACGCCCATCGAGTTGTTAATTTTTTTTACAAATTATATTAGATATATTTATTACAGTTAATCTGACGTTTTATTGTTACGCCCCTGGTCAAAAATGTGCCCAGGAGACACAGCAATTCTCTTTTATATTAAAAAAATTACAACGATATATTAATTGGAAATTTTTTTATGAATCAAAAAAAAAATATGTGAAGAAAATACGAAGGGCAAATTTTTTAGGTTTTTCAATCAAATGCCTTATTTATTTTTAAAAATGATCTAAATTCATACAAAATATTAAAACACAGTTCTCTACCTGTCCATTGGTATATAATACATGTATATTTATGTTTTAAAATACTAAATAAAACGGTCACAAAACAGGCATCTCGTGTGAAATTTACCTAAAGTGTACTATTCTCAAGTGTTTTTACTACATCCATACACAGAGAGTGCTGTACATAGTATATTTTTTTAACTTATTTCTTCTTGTTAAAAAAACCTTTAAAATATTTTTTGCTAAAAACTTTTATTTTTATTGTAAAATATAAAAATTGTTTTTTTTTATTTTTTATAATATATTGTATATAAAGTATAATAAGTAATACTGTAAATTGTCTTCAATAATTAAAACAAGTTGTTCCTTAAATTCTACCTTAATTCCTTAATTTATGTAAATCTGCATTATTTTTCGCTGCAATATTTTCAATTCCAGGAGTTGCTCGATTATTTATATTATACGCAAGATGTAAGCAGAACTCCAGAAATCTAATCCTGGCATGAAGTGGTGAGATTTCAAATTTCAAAGCATTTTCATTAAGAGTTGTTTCAGAACTCACATGAAATTGTGAGCTCATTTTTCCACATATATTGCTTTTTTAAGGGGATGTTGTATCCGTTAGAGCATTTTCAACTTTTCCATCAATCATTGTTAATTGTTCTTGAAATTTAACTTTTATTATCCAATTACATTTTTCAATTAATATCGGAGACAATGCTTTCCTTTTCTCTTTCAAATGATTGACACATTCATTGATTGTTGCATTATTTTCCTTCATATATTCGAGAAGTATTGGCCGACACAAGAATTTCGAACCTGGGGTTAAATTTATCCATATATCTTCGCGTTTGACAGCGCTACTAAGTGATGATGGATTATTTAAGGGCATACGTAGTGCAACCAAAGATGCCATAAATATTGAGGAATAATTTATTTCGGGGCAACTTCCGCTCTGTTGTTTATAGTCAGACAATCCAGATGTTCCATCGCATCCCCATTTGAAAATCAAAATAAGTTCAGTTTTTGTATTTATATCACTATCGCTGAACGACAGACGATATAATTCTCGAGACAGTATTTTCAAGGAGTTCCGATATATTTACTTTTGCACCTCTCAAGGAGACATCCAATGGTTGTTGTATTGGACGTAATATTTCGAATTTCGTGTCCCTTCTTGATTTACTACTGGGAAATATGTCATATCCTTTTTCAGCAGCAGCCTGCTTCAAAATCTTATACTCATTTCTTGTTAATCCCATATTAAGAATAAGCGCTGAAGCATCTCACTAGTGAATGATGACTTTGAATGGTGGTGTGGTTTAGCTTTAGTCGCTTAGGAGAGGCAGTTGGTAACATATCTACAACTTTTTCCACTTCGTTTGGATGCGTGTTCTTCAATAATGATTTAAATTAATCTTTTATTTCGCTGCCAGTGTGTGTGATTAAAAGCTCATTGTTTTTTCCTTTTTGACTATATTCACATCATCATAATTTTCTGGAGGGCGACCTTTGTTTTTGTCATGAATGAATATATTTATTTCTTTTGTCATCCAGTCTTCATTTTTTATAAACTTTTGCTTCGACCAATCTGAAGCCTTAATTCCTTTTTCGTAGCCTTTATAAAAATTTTCAAGTTTTTCCGCTTTAAACATTCGATCAGTAATATCGTTGTTGTCCCATATTAATTTACAGAAAGAACTATATTTTAATGTTATCTCCATTATTGCAAGATCTTAAATAAATGCATTTATAAACGCATTATTAGTATATGTAGCAAAAACATATTATCAGGTACATTTGGATAATTGCAGCCAAAAATAGATTATTTTCTTAAACTTTGTTTAGCAGATAAGGGTTTCTTATCCAATAGACATTTATATTCTTCCTCATAAAAGGCTTTCTAAGCTACAATTGATAACCGTACCTTTACCTTATTGATTTCGTCACGAAAGCCATTATTCTCATAATGAAAACTGCCTTAATGGGCTGAATGCGTAGAATGAAAAAAATCGAAATATATACGCAGAGATGAAAATCTCTAAAATATCTTCAAAATCTCTAAAATATCTTCAAATTTCGAAAAATGTAGCATGAACTTTAACTTTTTTACTTTCAATATCCGTGTCGATATTTTCCAGGCTATGCGCGTACCAATAGGTTTTGTCTTAATTTAACCAAAAAGGGCCGTGCCACCAAAGTCCACTTTTCGATAAAGTGAGCGGGTCTACCCCACGGCTGCCTTAATCGGCATGATTATCTTCTGAACGGACGTGAAACGAATTATGATTTCCCATATACTCCTGAATATGACAAACCCTATTTACCACAACTGTGGCCCAGGCACACGGCATTTTTCGTAACTATGCTAACACAATCGTCGAATTCGCCCAAAAATAAATACGTTTGATTGGAATTTCAATTTCACTAAGTATATTCTTAAGCAACTGTCATCCCAAAACTGCTCCACATAATTCAAGGCGAGGTAAAGAAATTGACTTAATTGGAGCTGCCTTTGTTTTAGATTATAATAAATAGGTATGAATTTTCCCATCCGATGTTTCAATGCGACTATAAATTACTCCCGAATATGCCTTTTCCGATGCATCTGTAAAAACAGGAATTTCTACAGTAGATTCTTTATAATAATTTACCCATCTAGGCATTTGAATGTAATTAACTTTGTCAAAAAATTCTACAAAATGCAACCACTCCTTTTCCGTTGAAGCTGGAAGTAAATCGTCCCAATCATATTATTAAGCCAAATTCGTTTCATTATGATTTTTGCTGTAATAATTACTGGGCTCAACCAACCAATTGGGTCAACAAATTTTGCTATGGTCGATAATGCTTCCCTTTTTGTATATCCCGATTTTATCTCGAGAGGAAAAACCTTAAAAAAGAATGAAACTGGCCAGTTTATTATATATCATACTGTTATGAACAGGAATAAACACGTTAGGTTTTTTTGATTACTGCAAACATAGTATCGAGAGAATGCTATAATGGGGACTGCGGGAGCCATTGATTTTATTGGCTAGCTAACAGTCGGGCACGGGGGTTCGGTCCACATAACAACAGACTCTAATCTTTAACAGTATGTTTTTTATTTTATTATTATAGACTCCCTATTTTTGATAATTTTAACTTGGATAAAATAAAGGATTAATTAATTATGCGTATTTATTTTTTATAACCAAACGCGTGACCTTGATTCAATATTTTGACTTGAATTCTTTTAACAATTTTCTGTAAATCAATGAATAATTTTCTATGGCCGTCCGTCTACGAAAACAAACAGCCTTGAAACAATTAGTATTTTACCCGAATTGTATACAGGATTGTAACAAAAAGGTATTCCATGTTGTGTAAAACAATATTACTGCCTTATCTTATCAAAGTGGCAGTTTTATTCTCTTCTTGTGATTAAGTGTATTAAGCTAAGAGAAAAGCTGAAACCGTAAATAATTAAACTTGTATTTAAACAAACTTATTTTTAACAAACAAATATATACATTCGAGTTAATATCGGGCTGCAGAAATTATATAAACTGGTAGATAAGAAACAAAATACATATGTATGTATGTGTTTTGTCATAATTTTCAACCAAGTTTTTACCTGTTATATTTTAACAAATATTCGTATTTAGAGAACATATACTATATAAAAAAATAAAAATAATTTAAATTACATTGAAATGAAAATTTTTGGCTTAAGTTAAAATCTGAGTTTACCCATATCTTCTTAATTTAAGAAATTATGTTTAGATAAATTCATTATATTTTTATTAAGAGAGTACTTTTTTATTTGAAACAATTTATTCATCAGACTAGCAGAACGGATCAATACTGATTTCAGTTTATATTGAAATTTTTCTTAATAAAAATATAATGAATTTATCTAAATTAATTTCTTAAATTAAGAAGATATGGGTAAACTCAGATTTGAACTTAAGCCAAAAATTTTCATTTCAATATAAACCTTAAACAGTTCAACAATTACGAATAAATATTAATTAATAATTTAAATTGTAGATACACATAGAAACACGTAGACCTATAAGATCTTAGGTACAGTAGTACACTTTATCTAAATTTCACACGAGGTGCCTGTTTTGTGACAGTTTTATTTAGTATCATACATATACATGTTTTATATACCAATCGATAGCTAAGGAACTGTGTTTTTATATTTTGTATGAATTTAGACCATTTATAAAAATAAATAAATCATTTGATTGAAAACCCTAAAAAATTACCCAATCGTAGTATTTTCTTCACTTATATTTTTTTGGATTTAAAAATTCATAAAAAATGACCATGTTGCAGTTTTTGTTTTTAATATACGAGCTATGTTTTTTAATAAAAAGGAAAGAAATAAAAATTAAAAAAATTTTGTACAATTTTCATGCAGGTACTCGTATATTTAATGCTTTTGAAAATTTTACTATTTTTAGTAAATCTGCTCTCCTGGGCACATTTTGGACCGGACGGGTAACAATAAAAAGTGAGATAAATATATCTAATATAATTTGTAAAAAATTTAACAACTCGATGGGCGTTAATTTTTCTTAAGCGATTAACTTAGAATTTCGATAAAAAATTCTCCATATTCGTCCAATGCTCGATATAGCGTGGCTGCTTTAATCGACTTGAAATTTCTACTGCAGTGTTGTTTGAAGTCTAATCTTTTGATATATTGAAAAAGAAAATTTTTGGTTTTGAAAAAATGTCGAGAAAAACGTCGACAATCAAGCTCTATTTTTGTAGAGAATTTAGCCATTTTCACAATCATTTCAAAAACTTGACTTTGATTTATTTTCACGATTACATGAACTGAAATCAATTAAAAGTTTTTTCTGCATATTATTAAGACTTTTGTTAAAAATCATATAATATTTTCTTTTTACGCCAGTATTCATATTTCTAGAGCACTGGTAGGCACTCGTTTAGCACGGTTACGAAGTTTTTTCGGCTATTTACATTTACTACTCGTGAATATTGCAACCAGAAATGCCACAAAGAAACGTTTTCCCCTACAAACATTTTCCTTAAAATCTACCAAAACCCCCAATACCGCCGGTTTTTATAACATTAAATTTTATTGTGAAAATATCAACGTTTTATTTTATGTTATGTATGTATCTTTAATTTATTCACTGACAATGCTTATATAATGCCATTTACACATCTTGAAAACACATTTGTATTTCGTTGTTAGAAAACTGCCCAAAAAAAAAGCTGCAATTTTTTTATAATTTTATTGGAGTATTTTGCTGTACATTTTTATGTTGTTAATATTCACAATTTGTGGTGCAGATTTTAACATAAAAATGGAAAATTCCTTTCAAGAAAAACTTCATTGCAAATTCTGTGTTGTCCATACTTTTTAGTATAAGCCAAACTAATGAATTTAGCAAATTTAAATTATTTCTTTTGCAGCATTTTTATTTCTTTAAAATTGTTTAATCAGCTGTTCATTATCCAATTATTCATCAAACCGTTTCTAAGAGGTAACTGTTGGGCTCAACAGTTAACAACAGTTGAGCTCAACAGCTACAATAAAATTATTTAATAACAAAATGGAAATAAAATCTTTATTAATTATTTTTTAAATTAATCTTCTTTCAAAGATTTTCAAAATTTTTGTTTGTTAATTTTTGAATAAGTTTCAAAGCCAACTATGCTTATTTATACTTTTGTAATTTTTGAAATTTTCATTGGTTTTTAAAAAGATTTTTGTATAAGATAAGAGGTTTGAAACATTTCAAAAATATGGCTGATGATTTGGCATTAGCACCAATGAAATGCATGTACATACATATGTAGACTAGCTAAAAACCCCCAAAAAACAAAAGTTTTTGAAAATTATATGTATATTATAAATATTATATAGTTTTATTAAAAAGTTCATCGCGTTTGGTACGCAAACTTATTTAACGATCGTGAAAAGCAAAAATGCAGTTCTTAATATTTTTCAATGCCCTACACAGTTTTACCTGGGAAGGTATGACATTTGAACAAAATTCAAAAATTTTTCATTTTAATATACAGCATATCGTTGGTCTCAAATAAAGACGTGCATTGTTCCATCCAAATGATACAAGTTTTTAAAATCATTGCTTCTTGTGCGTAGTTGTACGTAAATTAGCGCTTGTTGAGTTAGTTGTTATTTGTGTCTTATATGGATTAAGTGAGTTATAGTAAAGAGAAAAATAGAGTAACACATTTGTGTTATACATTTTCAGCAAAGAAAACACAATAGTTATGGAGTCCACTGTGTATGTTTGTGCGCATTCTTTTAAATAAGCAAAAGTAGAAAAAAGCACACATACATACATACACATGTAAATGCAAGAGGTTTTCAATAAAAGACGTTATACAGTAGTTTTGATTGATCTGCTTTTGTTTTTTGGCATTTTAAAATTATTTTTATACAAAAAACCAACGTTAGCTGAACACATTAAAAAATATGGTGGCCACTTTCTTATATTCATACATACATAAGTATGTACTTATGTATGTATGTATGTAAACATCTAACTTATGCCATTTATAATTAAAAAATATCGCATACCTATAAGTCACACAAATTGCAAGTCATTAAAATTCATATACATATATACATACATATGTATGTATTTTGTTTGTTTGTATGTATGTACATACAAAACACATTTAAGATAACAGCATTTTAACTTATATGCACAAAAAATTGTGCAAAGTTGATTGTGCAGCTAAAGCAAAATTACTGTATTAATAACAAAAAATACAAAAATAAATTATTTCATACATATGTATGTTATTGTTTGTATTTATTAGATTAACTATAGGCAAGTTGTAATAATGGCCATAACAAATTGCATTTAGTTAAAGGTTATTATTATTAATAATAAAAACATTTAATGGACAAAAATAATAAATAAAGGTTTTATAATACATAGCCATCTATCGGTTCGATAAATGGCTTTAAAATTTATGCACTTTCCCACATCAACTTTATAACTTTACTTGTTGTAACATAAGTTTCTCACTTATACTTGTTGTACAAATAGTATTTTCTCAAATGCAAGCAGTGGAAGGTAGTCTTGGACGCAGGAAAACAAGTAAAATTTTTTGGTTTGTTGAGTAGAGTGAGTTAGTGAGAGCGAAGTAGTACAATAATAGTAGCACTCATTTTCTCATATATACTTACATATAGTATGTTATATGTAACATGTTAGAACTGTTTTCGCAATACTTGTTACACAAATGCACGTTTTTAGTCTCAAATAGAAAGAACCAACTCAAATAATTTTAACTTTATGCTTAGTACTCTGCTCACATTTGCGAAAAATGTTGAGCAACATTGATTATTTAAAAATTTTGACTATTAGCCAGTGGTGACAACACTACGATTTAGAAGAAATTTATCCTTTTTATTGCCTTGAAGTAAGCAACATTGTTTTTCATATGTAAACAATAAACATGTGTGAAAACAAATTGAGAAAAAAATAATTTTAAGAGCTTGTGCTGCAACGTATCAATTAATGTTAATTGCAGCTGCTGCGGAGGAGTTCTTTGACTACACACGTTCTGCAAAAATCCCATACCTTCATTTGATGTTATTTTTCCACTATTTTCCATTATTTTAGTTATTTGTGCGCAACAGTAAAATCTGATCACCTGTTGAATACAATTTCGTACGAAATAAGTGATGCTTATATTATTTCGCAGTTGGAAAATTTGATGCCAGAAACATGTTGTGGTTGAAAAAATAATGCTGTCAGAAACATTTCGTATGTTTTCACAAGATGAACAGAGTACAACTTCGGCCATATTATTTTGCAATTATTTTGCATGAATTTTTTTATATGGACTTTTGACAGCAGTTCGCACGAAATGATGAACAGAGTACCCTGCTTTACAGGAGAAGTTAAAAACATAAAAGAAACTGTAAAACTGCGTTATTGCAATAAATTTTTGTGACGAGATATACATATGTATGTGCAAAATGTATTGGATTCACTAAAATCTAAATTTCTAGAAAATAATGTAGAAAAAATGAACCTCTTACAAATAAGGTGTGTCAAGGACGATTAAAATGCATAAGATAACCATTTGTTGCAAAAATGTGAATGAAATCGAACAGCTTATAGACGCCAACTTGCTTCGAAATAGTCATCTGCGGTCGGAAAGAGAGCAAATGCCAGTACAACCAGTCGTAGACTTGTTAGTTATAGGCTCGAATCCTATACAATATCCTTTTCGATATTTCAAAAGAATAGACTTAAAAAAGGCTGTGGTGAAGATTTTAAATCGATTAAAGCATATAGCGTAGAACATACATCAACGAAGCATACCATAAGCATAGATGCTTCAACAGCAAGTTGTTTGGAGGTTGAAGACTATTATGACATACGAGGGCGGATTGATATTGAAGCTACCTAGCGCTAGATGGCAGCACAAACACAAAAACTTTGAAAACACCTGTTTATAAAACAACAGGAAATAAAAAGTACGTGCTGTGTAATAGGTAGTAACAAAATTCATTAATATCGAACGGTACATGCTAAACGTTGATATACTGGAATAGCTTTTCGAAAAGTGTTGCTTTTGAATGTATGGAGTGGTTAGTTCAACCAATTCGAAGAATTTTTTTGTTGACTGTTGACTTCACAAAATTCGCGTAAAATACTCTCAGAGACACCATATTCACTCATCTTTTATAACCACTCTTTTACCCAAATGCTACATTTTTTAAGGGTTCTTTTATTTTTTATTTGTTCGTGTTTTTAAACATTGACGCCACAATATATACGGCAAAAGCAGTTTTCTATTTTTCATAGTAATCAATTCGGAAAATTAAACTGTGTCAGCCACAAGCAAATAAACAAAAAAAATGATTTAATTTGCCAAACAAAGGACGATGGTGTGATCGGATTGTACGAATTATTATCGTAATTGATGTTTGAATGTTTTGCTTTAATAAGGCGAAACGGAAAATAAAATCTTAATTACGTAATTATTAAATTTATTATTCGAGACATGTCTCGCTATTTTTTCAAAGAATTCAAAAAGTTTTGTTTGTTGAGGGTTCTAATGACAAATCACCAGCAGACCTTAAACCATATACTTATATATGTATATAATTAAACATCCTAGTAATTTAAAAAAGCAACAAATACGTATGGTAAGGCGAATCATTGCGAAACATGAGATTAGGTACCAAAAAACGTGCAATTGGCGAATCAAATAAATTTGTAGTGAAAGAAGAACGTTTTAAAACTAATAGGAAATGATCGAGAAGTTCTTTCAAGAGACGTTGCAAAGAAAATAAAATAGGAACAAACTAGTTCACTCCAACGTGTTAACGAATAGTTTATTGATTTGTATAAGATGCAAAAAGACAAAAATTTAGGAATCTTTATATCAAAAATTTCAACCCCACTAGATATTTATATTTTTTAAATGAAACAACTTGAAATTTTAAATAACAAAAAAAATATTCTCTCTGAAATTGAGCAGGATTACACTGTTTATGGATGCGACGAGAAACGTTGTCAAAAAACAGTGTAAAAGAGTATTTTTATACTCGCTAAAGAATCCATATATGAATAATAATAGAGCAGTATCGTGCCTTCAAATTCCATTCAATTTTGTCCGCCCACGTTGACTGCTTCCCAAAAAAAATTTGGCTATCCCTTATAACACCCTAATTTGAAAAACTGTAAATAACTCAGTCAAACTCCAACTGTTAAAGAATCCGTATAGAAACAATAACAGAGAAACACGAATTCAAATCCCATTAAATTTTCTCCGCCCACGTTGACTCCTTCCCAAAATAATTAAATTTTTAATACACATCGGTCGACGCCATCAAAAGAAGTCTTTTGCAATATCAAAAGTTGTACTTTGTAAAGGAGTTTCTCAATTTTTGATTTGGAGTGTTTAATATACCCTTTTCATCGCCAAAATTATAAGCGACACCACCTTGAAACTTGTTTAAAAAATTGTTCTTTGAACATAGGACATTTGAAGTTTACATAAAAATATATATATATAAATAATATATATATAATTATATTATTAATAGGCAGACACTTTTTTAGATTCCTTTTAATGTGCACAATCTTAATTTTATTTAAATCAGTTTAGTATTTTGGTTGTCCAATTTGCTTTTGCGTCGAAATAAGACATAGTTTTTTTCTATATATAGTTTCTAATAAGTAAGAGAGTGTTAAGTTTTTTATTTAGATTTTTATAATGTTTTTTTATGTAAATGCTTATGACCTTATTCTAGAGTTTTTTCCCGCAATTTTTCATTTCCAAATTTTTTTTTAATTTCCCGGGATACCATTCCATGAAATAATAAAAATTAAATTTGCTAGGCATTAACAAAAATTTTATTAGAAAGTTTGAAGCACTTAAGCCCGTGAAACACTATCATACACAGTCGTACGATTCATTCACTGGAAAATCTGACAGAATTCTGTCCCACTTTTAAAAATTGCATTAAATTTGCCACATTTTATGGCCACACTATTATACTTTTTCAACACACGACTTTTTTGACCAAGTAGGATAGTGTATCACGGCCTTTACTAAAACATACCTTATGTTTTAATAATACATTAATATGTCAATTTTAATTGGGTATTACCACAGGAACTATATTTTTTTAACTTTAAGTTTTTAATTTTAAATTCCTTAAAGGTTATTTTTAATACGGCAAACGTATATTTTTGTTATATGAGATCAAAGTAAACTCACAAATATAGGTGAACATAAACAAAAACATAACAATTCAGTCAATAAAAACAAACATAAAATAATACAGAAAAAATAATACAATAGTACCCGAATATTAAATTCTTAAAATAAGAAAATACTTTAATAATATAATTCATACATTTTGGTTTAGGAAATAATTCTTTAAAACGCTTAAAGCGTTTATGGACTCGTCTTAAAGCCTATTTATAATTTTATTAACAAATTGCCTTGCTACCGAAAACGCCCGCTCACTTTTTACCGTTAAGTTGTCAATTATTATTTTTTTTATACCCTTCACCAAAAAATTTGGAAAGGGGATATATAGGTTTGTCATTCCGTATGTAATTTCTTCATTATTCATTTATGACCCCATAAAGTATATATATTCTGGATCCTTATAGATAGAGAAGTCGAATGAGCGATGTCCGTCTGTCCGTCTGGTACATTTTGGTGTAGTTAGAATTAAGGCCAAAACACAACATAGAGAAATAAATTTTATACCATTCTCTTGGTATTTTTCATAAATTTGTTCGGTTTGAAAATAACAAAACTCGGTCCAATAATTAATGAGATATAGCCAAAAGATTATTTTTTTGTTATATTTCCTATTCTGTTGTTTTTTTATGGCCCCAACTGTCCTACGGTCAATTTTATGAAGCAGATCTCTTGTATGGAGTTCTACGAAGATTTAAACTGAAAATAATTGAAGTCGGTCCATTAACGCCTAAAATATGAGCTAAAAAATGGCATTCGAAATAATTTTACTTTTAAAAATTTTTTTGAAAAAATTGCGTGGGGATTCAGTCCAACATCCTATTGGTTGGTAGCCACGACCGCTTCTTGTACACCACAGAGCAGTTGTATTTCTCACACTAGTTTACGCGTTTAAGAACATAATATATCCTATTTATTATATAAATACTAAAATTTCAAATTCTTGATAGAAATTGGCGTGGTTGTTGTAAATCTTCCCTTTTTGTCACACAGATATCACATACATATGAAATGCGCTCATGGGCACATTTACACATTGTGTTTATACATGTGTATATTTATACAATCGAAAAGAAATGTTTTGTTTTTGTTTGTTTCTTTAACGTATTTTTGTACGTTTATTAGTATAATATTATGCATGCATATTACAGTATTTTTTATCGCTTACATTTTCTTTTCGTATATAAATAACCATAATTATTTTTTATATTATTTATATTAAAGAAATGTAATGGATCGCCAAGACACTATGTACGAGTAAATATACAAAATCAATGAAATTGAATTTTAGTTTTGCTTTGAAAATGTATTAATTTTCCATTTTTTATGACTATTTGTGATTTCAGAAGAAAGGCAAAATTGATGCTTATATCCTATTTTATTCTTGTGTAATTTTAATTATTTTCTATATTCAGGTGCAGAGCGTACCTGCAGTATATCAGAACCGGGTATTATTATTGTATTTGTACAATGTGATAAAACATCTTTTGACAATTAAAATGTCGTTTGGATACTTAGTAACACATAACAAAGCAGAAAAATCTCTTCCCGGCTAGAATTTGATAAGAAATGTTTCTTTCATTCTGTAACATCAGTGAGTTAATCTTCAAAAGCACTTCAATTAATTGCCATTTTTCTATAAAATTAAAACAAAGTTTCATGTAAGAATTTAATTTGATATCAAGCTCCAAAATGTAATTAGCAAAGAAACTAAAAAATTTAAAACCCCGCGAAAATAGCGCATATTCTAAAAATTGCAACTGCAATATTGGAAATTATTCCCAAAATTTATTTAAAAAAAAATCATATAATTGGCAATCGGAAGCCAAAAATCTTGAAAAATCTCTAAAATGCCAAATATTCTTAAAAAAATATGCGAACATCAGGAAAATTGTATGATTCAATATTGATTAAAAAACGGCAAAATTATAGAGTAAAAAAACTTAAAAAATATCATTTCCATTGTGAAAATTAAACTTTTATTAAAAACTATTTTGTATTTGGAATAAAAATTTAAAATGCATTTGTATTTTGAATAAAAGTATTGCAAATACCTACTTTCCACAAATTTATATTTAGCTTCGAGATTGCTTTATCCAATTGAATAATTTAATGTGGGCTTAATTAAAATGTATTCTAAGAATAGTTCGCAATTCATCAAATATTTTTCAAACAATCAGTTCCTATCGTACATATCACACATATGAACTTTGGATTTTTAGATCGGAATGTTTGGGGAAAATTTCCAAAAATAGTATATGCATACACATTTGTATTTAATTTTTTTTGCATATTTTCGTATTTTCCCCAATTCAACATATACAAAATGATAAGTTAAGATCTTAGGAGATAAAAAATTGTTTTCTTCATATTCATATAAAATTAACTGGTCTTACATTCATTAAAAACACCTAAAAATCATTGTTTTGAGGAATATCGCATGTCAAAAGCACGCACTACAGAATTGGACGCGGATTAATGGTAAAATATTATGAAAATAAGCCGAATTGGGTTTGAGAGAAAAAAGTCTTCTGTTTGTGATTTTATCGTAATTTTTCATATTTATTTCTCTGTCTTACACAGTAAACGCAGAAGAAGATTTAAATAAAAAATGTTTTTAATTAAATCCAGCTGTTTTCTTAGCAGGCTGAATATGAATTACCGAATCCGTATTTTTTAAAACAATTGTGGTTGAAATTCCATTGTGTTTCTATATCAGAAATATACAGGTTATATTGAACCAAAACCTTTATCGTCTGGTCCAACCGCAATACAGATAAGTAAATGGAAAATTTAACAAAATTTTAAAAAGACAACTATCAGAACACCACTAATTTACATACATACGTACATCATACGAGTTTCAAAGAAAAAATTAAATTAAAATAATGAATTTAAATATGTTGTTTTATTTTATAATTTAAGATTTTTTCTTACACCAACTAGTTATTTTTATTTTTGGTATTATTATTATATCAATTAAAAACGTCGACAACTTACTGAATTCATTATATAATTATTTTATCACTGTGCAAAATCTTATCTGATAACATATTGGATATTTTTATAAACCTTTTATCGTTCATAAAATTAGAAAAAACGCAAAAATTAAAAAAAATATAAATGAGATTGTGCCTGGTTTTTTAAATAAATTGTGGAACAAACTTTTTCAAATAAAAAGTAAAAGTAATAAAAACAACTAAAATGTATCGAAAATTCTAAAAAAAATAGCATTGTGTTGTGTTCAGGATTCGAAACCGCGCTACCGGGTAAGAAGGTACGGTTTCAAATCCTGACCAACCATTTATTAATTTATTTTTTTTAATTTTTGATACATTTTAGTTATTTTTATTACTTTTACTTTTTATTTGAAAAAGTTCGATCTTTTTTTAAGAATTTTTGATAGCTTTAAATTATTTTCAATATGAAGATAATATTGGAACATTTTAATCATTAGACTAGCAGATTTATGCACTAGGTGTCGATATTTTTTATCTAATTTGGGAGAATGTCTTCATTATTAAACCTGTTCTTACGTTTCAAATCATTTCTTTGTTTAGTCGAAGACCACTGGTTTATTGATAAAGACGGTGAAATACTTCTTGGATGTGTGAAAAAATATATAAGTGCTAATAAGGGATGTTAATATTTTTATAATGCAATTTGTTCCATTAAAATTATTTTTTTTAATTTTTTTCGTATTTCGTGGGCGCGAATTTTCGTAATTGTGACTTCTTTCGTCACTCCATACTATGGTGATGGGTATATAAGATTCGGCACAGCCGAATATATCTCTCTTACTTGTTATTATTTCCCGGGATCCCGCATGAAAAATCCCGGGAAAGCGGGAAATCTTTAGATTGAAAAAACGCTACCTTTTTCACAAACGATTAATAAAGCTATAGTAGGTTTAATGTTGGATTATTATATGGGAAATCCGGTTTAATGCACACATTAAATTTATTGTGAATAATTAATTACTGGATAAACTAGTTTACTATTAAGTAACCACTAAACATAAATTGGTACCTTTCTTATTTTAAAAGTTATAGTTGGCTTGATAAAGATACTATTTCGGAAGTCAAACGACCTTAGTGCCTAGAAATTTTTGTTCTTCCAAGCTCTTCTGTAATACACTATCCATTCTGAATTTCATTGAAATCGGAGATGATCGATCCCTCTCTTTATTATATTGAAGTTTAACTAATTTTTACTTAAATTTTCTTTATATTTTCAGAAATATCAAAAATAACACGTTTTTTTGGAACAAACCAAGGAAATGGTTTAGATTTTATATTAATGTTATGATTTATATGTGTATGATGTCATTCCGTCATTATGTCATTTAATAAAATGTGCTTTGAAATCAAAAAATATGTAAACTTTTTAGTCTAATTTATAAGTAAGTACACTATTTTTATGAAATGAAAATTTTTATAAAATGAAAATACTGTGGTATATATTATTTTTAACTAATAAAAATATTTATGTTTATACACATTGATACTTTTGTTTACGAAAGCATTGGCTATTTTGTCGCAACAATGTGCATTATAGAAAATTATGTTGTTTCCGTTCTGTATTTTATTTTAGTTTCAAAAATGTTTAAGCACAAAATGAATGTGTTCGTAACTTATATGTGCATTACAAAATATTAAGTTAAGCTAAATAAGCATTTTGTACACAATTACTAGAAAGTATTTTCTGTTAATTATTTCCGCCAATGACAGAGTGGCAGAGAAAGTAAAATAAAATTTAATGATTGAGTTTAATAATTGACAAGTACAGGACAACCAATTCTTGAGCCCGTAACAGGACAATATTCAAAAATCATGTTCTTGTTTGACAAGTTAGCCAGCAGACAGAAAGGGACTGTGGAACGGATTAAACTTTAAAAAGGATCCGGCCACGCAAATGAAATCCATTAGCTAAATCCAAGAACGGCTATTAAGGCTGGACGACTTCCGAGATGACCGAAAATCAAATTCGGATGCCGCTGAAGCATAACGACGAATAGTATCAGGCAATAAAAGACGTGGTGCAATAACATAAGGAGTTATTTGTACGAGCGGTATTAAAGGTAATTTCAACGGAATTAAAGAAGCCACCTGCAAATCAGGAAGAGGTAAAACAATTTGAGGCACCTACTAATGAAACTGGCAAAATAATGAAGCACATACGAAGAAAAGCATCCATGATGGCATCGCTAGAGCGCACAGAGGAGTATTTGAGCCAAAAGCTGGTCAAATTTATTAAACGTGTTTTTTGAATTGAGAGTTTGAGTTTTTTGACAGTTTTAGTTTGATATGAAAAATCTAGTGACAGATTTTTGGATGATTTTCTAACAACCCACAATAGGATTTTTGTATAAATTTTTTAAATTTTCTCTATTTATTAACTAGCCACACCCGGTGTGCTTCGTTACCCCATTGTTGTGCAAATGTATAGACTGGTTTCTTTTTGGTAATAAAACACTGGTTGGTATTTTACTATTAATCAAAATGAGAACTAATTCTCTGAATTTTATTAATTCACTTTTTGGGTTTTTGGTTTTAAACACAATATAGGCTTTATAAGCACGTAGTGCACTAGTTCGCGTCTATAGATATATCCGTATATTCAGCAATGATATTATATAGCAATGTACAAAAGAGAACTTTTGGTACACGCACAAAAAATCGATAAACCAGCAAACAAATTTAATTAGTATTTAAACAATGGACGATATCCGTCTCTCCCAAAACATCGGAAATAACGACAGAATGAGGTCGCAGAAATATTTATTTCCAACTTTGTGTTTTATTTTCGAAACGATTTTCATAAAAGGTTCTTTTAATGTGTGTTTTATCTATAGCAATCTGCTCCTTAATATTTAAAGCGAATATGCAATAAGTGTAATAGGGTAGACAGACGACAGCGTTAATTTGCATTAGTAGCCTTAATTCAAATTAACTTGTGCATTAGCTCCTTCCAAATGAGTATTTATTTAACGTAAATGCACGAAAGCAAATTGAATTTATACTCAATTTAGCTTATTTCAATTTGGCAATACCGTCGACAATCAGTCAGTTGTTGGAAAAATTTTAAAATTCCAAAAAATTTTACATTTATTTTGAAATTAAAATGGATACAAAGTCAGCAAAAATAATTTTAGCTTTCTTTAAAACGAATGAATAGTGATTTTAGCTGCTAATCGTACTTTCCACCTTCTATCCATTTGATCGCGATGTAAATTCCAAAAAAAAATATTTTTTTAATTACTAAATTTAAAAACTGTCTGTCAGGGTAAAATTTAAATTCACATTAATAAGTTTTTAATGCAAATTAACTCTGCCGTCTGTCTACCCTATAAGCCTATTCATTGATTTAATAAATAAAATAATAAACAGCCGGAGAAAAACGGGTATTATACGGGTATACATATTTCAAACGAAAAAAAATTAAGCAATTTTCACTGTAATAAAAAGCTGTATCCAAAATCAAATATCATGTTCCTGCCAGCATTAAACCGCAAAAGCAGTAAAAAAGTAATTAATAAATTATGTGTTAATTTAAATTTATTTGCAAATATATATCTGAACTAATTGAGTTATTTGCCTGCTTAGTGTAAATTACCGAGTAGCTAGGTAGTCATAATATTTATTAGATACCGTGTTGCTTAGTTCAATTCCATTAGACATCTTATTTTGCTTCTGTTGTTCCTAAGTTACACAAACATAATTTTTTTTATCTTTTTAATACTTTTTATCGTTTTAAAAGTTTACATTAACTTACAATTTCTTAAATTTTCCAAAATATTTTTATTTTTAACTTAATTTAGAAATATTGCTTTGTAACGTGAGCCAAGATAGCGTCGACAAAATATCGTGGATTATGGAAATTCAAAACCGTTGAAAAAGGGGAGGGGGGGATTATTGGGTATTTTAAGCTTAATATTCAAAGATAGCGTCGATTTTGGGAATTAAAACCAGGAAAAATATTATAGTGAAAAGAAAAGCGTTCCCAGGAATACGTTACATATACCATCTTAGAGACCTATATATTATGAAAGAAGACACTTTAAGGAACAGAATGAGCCAATCGTGCTAAACACTCAATTTAGTTTCCGAGAAAATTGGGTTCCCCCAAAATGGCCAACTGCCTGGCCCACGATGTCGAACGAATTTTTCTTTAATACAAATTACATTTAAAACAAAAACAAAATGTTTAAAATTGTTTTTGTTTTAAATGTAATTTGTACGAAAGAAAAATTCGTTCGACATCGTGGGCCAGGCAGCAAATCTCATTTATTCAATATATATGAAAGCTGATATGCATTAAAAATATTATTAATAAATTTCAGAGCCGAGTCGATAAAAGTGCGGCAAGCGGATAAGCAGTTGCCGCCGGCAATTTTAGATTTTAAGCCGTCGCACAGTGGCTGAAAATCGTTTTTCATTGGCCAAAAGTCTAATTTTTTTTGTCACCGATTTTTAAAATTTTTACGCCTTTTTGTACATAGCTAATACATCCAGATTAAGGTAGCCAAAAAATTAGGTTAAACTGTTGATAATTGTGGGCGTAGCATGCTGTCAAACTCAAGTGTTTTTTTAATTTCAGAAAAAGGTGTTTTTCTGTTGTTTTTTATCAAACATAAATGATTACTACTCGCAAGCTATCATCGATAATGGCCTGCGGTCTTTTTTATAATGTTGGTAGGATTATAGTCTTTAGTTTTTGTAAGTGGTCAGAGCTCTAGCGTTTAATATTAAGGGCGTTACGGAATATTTATGAAACTACTATATTTTTCTCAAATTTAAACTTTAGTGGAATAGAACTTCTAGTGAACAAGAAACGTATATGATCCGGAGTGGAATAGGACTTCTAGGGAACAAGAAATGTATACCACCCGGAGAAAGGTGAAAGTGTCCTCTTTACCGCTATATATACTTTTGCACCCGTGACGAGCCGTGGGTAGAACACTCTTTTCATTTTAATGAAATTACTCCAAAGTACTCGTATACAATGGTGTATATAATTTTAACTTTTTTGCCTAAAAGTTTATGTTTTTTACTTTAGACTACGTAAAACTAAAAAAAATTAAATATAATACCTGCGAAGGGGTTTAATGGCTTTGTTTTGATCAGCAAAAAATAGGTAATAAAATTATCACAATAGGTTCTACAGTAAACATATGATCTCTTTCTAAATTTACCTGTTATCAAATGTTAGGGTCAACCAAAGTCATAAGCAATTTTATAACAATAATCGAGACATTAAACCACTAAAGATAAAAAACAACCCCATATTGGCGAGATACTAATCAGTTTTACCTGATATTAAGATCGGGATAACATGTGCAGTTTTGTTCAATTTAAGCACTACCTGCTATGAAATTAAAGATCAATGTGTGAATAACATGTATCTAGATGTAGGAAATAACATGTAGGAAATGCGTTAAAGAAATATGGGATCACAAAGTTAATTCTTTTTTGTAAATGGGGATGTGATGGTTCTTCGGGACAAAAACAATACAAACATGTTGTATGTGATAATATTTCGGACTCGGATATGTTCATGGTATCATTTGTACCATTGCGATTGAAAAAGATTTTGGAAGATTCAGAGCCTTCGACTAGTATAACGCAAACAATGGATATTTGGAAAAATAAGACACCATCTTCTACGAAATACTGCAGGCCAATCAAATTTGAATTTAAAAAAGAAACTCATGATGCCATTAACAAGGCCCAAATTGCAACACTACAGCATTACAATTACAGTTAGATGGGCAGCAAATTGAAGTAAGCTACCAATTAGTGCTAACAATGATAGATGGAAAAGTAGGTCAGGCTTTGACTAACACGAAGGCTGCATCCAGCTGCATTATATGCCAAGCAACATCAACCCAATTAAACCAAATACCGACAAAATCATTAGATAATACCGATGCATATGAATTTGGATTACCACCACTACATGCAAGAATACGACTTATGGAACACATACTAAAAATCAGTTATGATTTAGATTTCGGGTCTTCAGGATCAATAAGAAACAACGAAACCAACAAAGAGTTCAGAAATTCAAAAAAGAAACATGTTCAAGATGAATATCGCAAATATGGATTGATTATAGATCAGCCAAAAGAAGGGTCAGGCAATACAAATGTTGGCAATACCGCAAGAAGATTCTTTTCAGATCCAGAAACAGCATCTGAAATAACAGCAGTGGATTTAAACCTTATTTTCAGATTTAAAATAATCCTAGAAGTACTTGCGTGCAATGAAGAAATTGACTCTAGAAAATTTGGAGATTATGCTAAGGAAACTGCAAAAATATATACGACCCACTACCCATGGAGAAATATGTCTGCAACAGTTCACAAAATCCTTTATCATGGAGAAAATGTCATTAAATATCATTTGGTGCCACTTGGAGATCTATCAGAGGATGCTCAGGAAAAAAGGAACAAGGATTACAGATTTTATAGAGACCACAAACAATACTAGAAAAATTTCACGAAATTCAACAAATGAAGATCTATTTAATATATTATTGGCAACGTCAGATCCGTTTATCTCCAGTATTCGAAATCAATGCAAAGTGGAACATCGGGATTTAGATGAAGAAGCCAAAATACTACTAAAGAACAGAGATAGCACAGAACAAAATATGGAATATTTGCAATCAATACTTGAGTCAAATGAATAATAATTATAATTGCCTTTCGTTGTTATTTAAGTACGAAAAACATAGTATTAGTAAAATATAATAATAAACAGAACCTACCATTGTTACAAATGCTATTAAAATTTATTGCAGTTTTTATTTTTAAAATGTTTTTAAAATTATCAAATTTGACAGCAAAAAATAATAAATTTTTCTGTAGTAATAGCAATATTTTTACATAATATTATTAACGTTTTTTTAAGTGTAACTATTATTTGACTAAACAAATTTGCAAATTTGACAGCAAAAATTTTTGAATTTTTCTGTAATAATAGCAAAATCTCCAGTTGGTTTTACAATTTTTTTTAGTGTAAAAATTTTTTAAGTGTACAATTAAAAAAATTCCATTATTACAAAAATTATTTATAATTATTATTAATTTCCAAATATTAAATTTTTTAATAAATAAAAAAATAATAAACCCATATTTCACTCTAAGAGTTAAAAAAATTCAAAAGTTCAACTTTGACCTAGAATTCCTTAAAAAGTCCTCAATCAATTTTAATGTAATTTAAACTGAGTCAAGCTGAACTAAATATCTATCCAAATAAAATTGCGTCAATATTTTGATCGGTTCAAAAGTTACAGAATTTTGGCCAATGAAAAACGATTTTCAGCCACTGTGCGTCGCCGAAAAAAACGTCTCGGAAGACCGGCTTTAAAAATTACAGCAAAAGCTCGTTTTCTATTAAAATTTTTTAGTTTTTCGAATAAAATTAATGTTTTGTTCGTTAAAATTTTTAAATTTAGTCACATGGAAACACACATGAACATTGAGGATGGGAGTGTAGCGGCTCCCGAAAAACAACAATGTTTCTGTTCTGCCGTGTTAGTTGAAATTAGTTAGTAATTAGTTTCATATTAAATTTTTTTAGTTATTCGAGTAAAATTAATGTTTTATTCGTGAGAGTAATTAATGTTTGATAAGTACCGTTTATTCTCAGCAGCCAATGGCGCTGAATAAGCAAGAGAGACTGTAATATATGGAGTAGTTATTCATCATAGATGGGATTTCGTACTAACCGAAATTGATTTGACATGTGAAAATGAATAAGTTTGTACTTTTCGTATTCTAATTTGTTAAATAATGCGGTTAAATAGTTGATATTCCTGATCACTAGTATCCACCGTCAAAAGGGGTAAAATTGAACAAAGAACGCTGATGAGATGGTGTAGCGACCTCGAAATCAGTACTGATCCGTTCTGCTAACATGATGAAGAATAAAAATTGTTCTATATATATAGTACTCTCTTAATAAAAATAATGAATTTATCCAAAAAATTTTCTAATAAAAATTAAAAATAAAAAAATTAGAATAAATAAATGGGTAAATTCGGGTTTGAACTTGAGCGAAAATTAATCATATAACAAATTGAAGTTTATTCTAATAAATTAAAATTTCTGTGGAAGTGTTCATATAGCAAATTGAAGTTTCTCTTAATAATAGTTGATTTTTGCTTGCAATTTGTTTCAGATTCAGAAATCTGTGAGCCCGAATGGAGTATAACACCAAATTAGAATAAAATGACATGGAAGGCGTTGACGAAATCGAATAGCAAATTTAAGTTTTACATAAGACTCAAATGTCTTATTAAAAATAAAACCAACATGAAAAATGAAGTCTTGAGTCACTAGAGTACAACTACAACAGTGAAATGCGCATAGGAACAAGCTATACCCCTCAATAATCAATTGCAATTTCTTTTTAACAAAATTGTTAATGTTTTACTGAATAAGTAAAATATTAATTTTGGGAAAAAGTGCGAATTAAAAATTTAAAATACTTAAATTTGAGAGATTCCCACAAAAAGCACCAAGTATTCTTGGGAAAAGTCAGTGTCGATTTTTTTGCCTCCTTTTTTCGGGTTTTAATTCCCAAAATCGACTCCATCTCTTGATATTAAGAGAAACACCCAATAGTTTCCTCGATTTTTTCAATTTACATAATTTGTTTATTAAACACAAAAGCAAAACAGCTGCTTGAATACTTATTGCAAGTAAAAATTTTACTTGTAAAAGCTTGCAACAATTTTTCTGTCTCCCAGTTTTTTATGCTCTTTCGACGCTCTCTCGTTGCAAATTTTTAGTAAGTCTGTATTTACACACGCCATGTCTCATTGCCATGATTACTACTTTATTGGCGAGAGAGACGAGGGAAAACGAATCGAGTATTCTGATGCTTGTACTGTCATTACGTTTTGTTTTCTCGTTCGTAATTTTAAGCCTAAAGATATTTGCAAGTAAATCTTGGCAATATGACATGATTCGTGAAATGAACAATGAAAGTTCAAAGAAGAAAAAATAAGATTCTTGTCAACAAGACATGATGCGCCTAAACACAGTCTAAATGAATATATCTTATGCTGGCTGAATTGCTGGTGAATTCGGTGAAGAGAATGGGTCTTTGGTTGGCATAATTTTTCAACCAGCTACAACCACGCATTAGCAGCAAAAAACTAATACATATGCACTTACGAAAACACAGGATCCGTGTCGTTCTTTTTTACAAAGCGTAATTAGTCTAGTTGGCTATCGTCGCGTTAACATGAATCTGCCTTCTTCATGGTAAAACAAATTATATTCTTTAGTAGTAGGGAATTGTATGTATGGCAACCATTAAAATTATCAAATTTCAGCAATTAAAATTTTATATTTTTATATTGTGTGTTAATGGGTATGCCGGCATGCTTTGATTAGTGTGTGTGAACGTGCGGGCGAGATATTTTTTGTTTATATTTTGTGTGTGTTTATTTAAGGGATATTGATTTCAGTTGTTGTGAATTTGTTGTGCCTGTCCGTTAGAATTGATTTGAGCTGGTGTGTGGTTTGCTTGTTTGTCTGTCCGTGGGGATCTTTTGTCTATCCGTGAGAATTGATTTCAGCTGGTATGTTGTTTAGTTGTTTGTGTCTGTCTGTGGGAATTTCTGTCTGTCCGTCTGTCCGTTGAATTTATGGGTAATTAAAATTTAAAAATTTTGGTAATTAACACTATGTTTAATGGGGTAATAAGAAATAATGAGTTTTTTGTCTGTCCATTCCGTCCGTCCTTTTGTGTGGGTGTGTTGATTCCATCCGATCATATGCACATACATTTGTTGATGGTGGGGAGGAGGATGGTTAAGTTTTTTGTTTGCATTTATTTACTGTATGTGTGTTGTTCTTTATACATACATTTTATTTTTAAGCATGTTTGTCTTTTTGACCGTCCGTTCTTCCAACTGGTCGTCTTTTTTCAACTGCACGTCTTTTCAAGCGTTCGTCGTTTGGTGGACAGTGTGTATACATACATACATTCGGTATGTGGGTATTTGAGTATGCGTAGGGAGATGTTAAATTCTTTTAGATATTTGCGTGCGCAATCGTATTAATATTTTGTTAGCTGTTTTGTTTACATTAGTTTTTTGTCAAGTATAGGATACTAAACAAAAAAATATTGTGGATATAATTTTAGAAATTATATACATATGTATTTGTTTTGTGTATGCTTCTGCTTGATATACTTACTTACATAAATTTTTTGTCAACTAGAAACTTTTTTTGTGGCAAATATTCGCATAATCGTTTGAATTTCTGGTTGTGTTAAGTTCAAAAGATGTGGTTTGTATTTGAAAAAAAAAAACACTTGTCTAATTGTTTATGCTTGTATTTATTTATTGTTTAATATATGATAGAATTTTATAATAATTCATGTATTTTTAAATGAAAATATTGTAAAAATGGATATTTCATTTTAAGCAAGATTTTTCTTTTGTTAGTAAAAGAGCATTTCTTAATGCGCAAACACCAAATGTGTGATAATTACAATAGAAACACTCGGATATTTAATTTCCATTTGCTTAAAGTTGATGCAGCCAAAGTCCTCTATGTTAAAAACTCTTTTTGGAAAATATTTTTTCTAGCCGTTGTATCTTTTCTTCTACATTAGCTTTTAAAAATGTGTAAACACTTTTAAATGAAACTGATCCATCGTCCCAGTACAAGTGATGATAGTTTTTTGTTAACCAATTTCCTTCTCTCTGCTTTTTTTCTGATAAACATTGGAAATCGTATGGAGGTTTTATGATGAAATTAATCAGTATTGTTGAAAACAACTGCTGCTTCTTTTAGGATGAAATCATTCGAATTACTTTTGAAACCTTACAAGTCTATGAAAACAATATTGTCATTCATATTATTAAATTTATAAGACTTTTCGAACTTGTCCTTTTATTGGAATATATTCAATTATGCGATCATGAATAAGAATACAGTAAGCTCATGTCTTTGATAGAATATATGTTGCTGTTTCAAATTCAATTTTTATATCAATTGGTACATTTTTTTTAAACTCTTGAGCAGTTAGAAGCGGTTGAGGTTCTCTCATGTAGTAGCTCTGTTGAAATCATAGATACATATCGTATAGAATTGCATAGCGCTCATTCTTAAATTTTATATTAAGATCATCATATGGGTATGATACTGAATTTAAATGCAACCAATACAAAACGAGGTCGTTCTCTATTTGCAGCCAGTTTAACGTTCCATATATGGCTAGTTCCTGTATTTAGTTGAGGATTAATATGACAATCCCAACTACGAAATGCCATCGTTATAGAAGCACTACTATTAATAACTTTTATCATATTCAATTTGCTAAGATCAGATAATTGTACATGTCTCCATGAGATGAGTGAAATTGTAAGTTTTGCTTTTTCAGTAGAAACACTCGAGTGTACTAGATCTTCATCGCTCTTATTACGTAAGAGTATAAATTCATGTTTACTATTTAGGATAATTTTATTGTAGTCTTCAGCGTATCCTAAAAACATTTTTAAAGGTACATAGAAATTGAAATATCCATTTACAAGTTTCACATCGTCAATTTTATTCCATCCAGCATTCAGCATCCCATTGCTTTCCGTCGGTGTTAAGGAAACTAAATCTTTGATAGTGCTTGTGGCTCCTAAATATCTTGTATGATCAATCTCAATACCGTTAAGTTCATAACGAATTTCATCAAAGAGATATGCGACAAAGTTGTTTTTTAATTTAAAATTTTCTGTAGATTTGGAGGTTTTCTCATCTACAAGAGATCCTTCCACATATATATATATATATAACTTTCACTAGGTAAAATATACAAATCTTGATTTTGTATTGAAATGCGTATTTCATCATTATTGTTGTAAGATTGTGGGTATGGCACATATGATAGTCCTTTTTGATTATATTTTCATCAGATAATGGCTTATCCAATACATTTATTATTGAACTCATTTTGTCTTCAGTTTGAAATTAAGAAACTTTAGAAAATTTTTATTTGTTGTTGTCAACATTTTTTGATGAACTGATCTTTTTAATTGTGGTTTAGGCTGTGATAATGTTTTAGGGTTGTATGTTGTTGCTGTTTTTATATTTTTCGATAAACTTGAGTTGTATATCAACATTATTTAGTTGGTCTTAAATGAATTCTTATTGTTATTTCCTCTCCTCGAAAATTAATTAAATCGCCGTACTGATCAACTACTCGAAGCGTTAATGAACCTACCTCTCTGGAGTTCACAGGTAAATAAATGAGGTTTCTAGGAATCTCAGCTATTTTATAGCCTGGAGGCACATTAATCGGAAACTCGTGTAGTGTATGCGATTTGGAATTGTTCACATATGTATTAACAGTGATACTACTTTCAATTCGTAATAAATTCACCTTGAAAATATTAACTGGAAGATCTGAATAATGATCTTCGTTTGGAGTTTATCGTTGAATCCTAAGAGTTTTCCAATTGTGTTTTCCTTATTAAAATATATTGGATCCGTAGAGCTATTAACTTTAACCTGCATTGTGTTATTATTGGCTTCTATATAAATTTTATTTTCTCTACTATATCGTTTGTATTTTTCCTCTATATAATCAACTATGTCATTAAATTCATAAGATCCAATTGGTATTTCAATCACATGTTCACCTATATGAAACAAATTGTTATAGACATCAACATTTGGAATGCTATTATACGAATGAAAATCAGTTAGAGCACATTTATATTTCTCATTTAACTCAATAGGAGGGAAGTAATTAGCAGATAACTCTAATGAGTTGGAGCTCAGAGTAAGTGTTATTGACATTATGCCTGCTTGATTGTAAACGAAAAAGTTCAACACACAATTTGGTTTATAAAAAGCATTTTTATTTTAATTTAATCTTTTTTGTTTTGAATTTACATTATAATTTTTAATACTAACTACAATAATTCTTAATACAATAATTCTAAATATTTTGTTTCAACTATAATATTTCATCTTTACTTATCCAAGAATTGTGTTCATTAGTAAATCCTAACCACTTAACATACGCTTTATCTCCTTTAGTTTAATCTTAATAATCTTTTCAACTAGATATGTATTTGGAAATCTAGTTTTTGAGAGTTCTTCATCGTAAAATCCACCTTGAATGAGATTACCACGATAATCCTCTAATATGTATGTTGCATGATATGTATTTTGAATTGTTTTAATAGTAAAAATTGCCGTTGTCCAATTTGGTGTGTAACCTTTTTCAAATGTATGTTTGTATTTGCTTATGCGCACATGATCTCCAACATTAAATTTCGAGATTTTATACATCTTCAAATGACTGTATACTGTATTTAATAATTTTTTCTCATTTGTTGAGATGACTTTAATAGGACGCATTTTGATGGTACGATGAACTTTACTGTTGTATGCTTTTAATAGATCTTTGTAGATATACAACCAGTTATACGAACCATTAAAACTAAATTCTTTCCACATCATCCCTTTTAATGTTCTATTAAATCGTTCTACTATTGATGCTTTCATTGTGCAATACGTTGAATAGTTGTTGTGCTTATCCATCAATTTCGCAAAGTTTTTATTATAAAATTCTTTACCATCGTCTGTTTGTAGATTTTTTGGTACTCGTTGTTGAAAAATATCTACCATTGCTTGTGTTGTTTCAAATGCAGTTTTTGTTTTCAGCAGTACTGTCCATGCATATTTTGAGAATGTATCAATTACGGTTAACAAAAATCTATAATTTTTATTGTCTATAGAGTAATTTCCCATTTCAACTAAATCAGCTTGCCAGAGATCATCTATTCCTTTCATCACAACTCTACGACGTGCAAATGATTTTCGATCTTGTTTATGGAGTTCGTTAACTAGATTTCTTTTTGAAGACATATTTATAGTTTTAAGAATTGTTTTGGGTGCGTTGTAATCTGCTTGGTGAACTTTTACTTATTGATCCGAACAAGTTATTTTACAATCTATAAATCTTTTCATTTAACTTTTCTTTTGTAGACTCTCAACAAATCTTTGTAGATAACCATCTTCCAAAAATGTATTGATTTTGGAAATGCTTTCTTCAATTTTCTTATTCTTTACCAACTGTAATGTTGTTGTAGCATTTCGAGTTGAATTCTTAGAGTATTATGTGTGTTGTTGTTATTTTCCTTAAAGTATTTTAATAGCTTGTATTCCATTTCTTCGATTTGATTTTGCAGAAACAATTTATAGATAACATCGTTTTCCTCTACAGCCTTTGCAACATTTTTGATTCTTTTGTTTTGGACATCAATGTTGTTGTTCGTATCCATAAAGAACCCCAACAATTAAGGAGCATTTTTCATTGAAATTATACCACTTGTATCGTTTCAATAATGTCCAAACTTATCAACAGACATACTTCATTCATCTAATTTATTCTATTATATTATCTTCGCATAATTCTTCAATATTTGATACAATCTCGTTATTATGATTAGTATGACCTGCAGCTTGTGATGCTAGCAATAGTCGAAGGCGATCTACCAACTCATTGGGATCGTCCCAGTATATATAGTTTGGCTTATGGAGGTTAAACTGCATCAATCCATCACCTAAATAACCAGCTTTAGGATAAATTATTTCCATTTTTCTCCGTTAACAATTTCTTAATAATATTTTTATGTTTATATGCTTTCGTTCCCTTTATTTGACCATCAGGCTTATAGTCTCTTCTATACGCATTGGTACTAATTAAAATTTTTTTTATAGATTTCGAGTTCAAATTTATCGTAGTTTTTTTGTATTTTATGAAACATCAAAGAAAATAGACCTGGTGTAAGAGCCCATATTTGACCCCCACCATATATTTTGTCTTCATTTAGTTTGATACTACTATTACCAAATTTCCATTCATTAAATAAATCTTTATGTGGACCATAGTTAGTATCTAATTCATTTCTTCCTTCCAAGACTGATAAGTCAGTATAACTCTCTTCAATATTTGATTTTTAGGAGTAAAAATTGTCATCATCATCATCATTATCACTATTATTATCACCATTAGGATCATTAAGTGAGGTGCTGGTGTCAAATGTTGTATCTTCTACAAGTTTCTTTGGTGTGCTTGTCTCCATCTTAATTAATGGTTTCTTAAGATGAGAACTGTTATTATGTTCAATTGCAGTTTTCATCTCATTCTTTTCTTTTTTGATAATTCTATTGAGAACTCTAAGAATAGTCTTATATATAAATTCTTTTAAAGGGTCTGTTATAGGTTTAAATGTATCTCTTAGTTGTTCATGTGTGTCTATTTCACCGGTCTTTATACTACCGAGCTTTTTCTTCAAGACATTTCTAGTCGCCACCAACTCTTTTAAAATTTTTGATTCCATTTTTCAGCTATAAGATTAGATCAGATTATTAGGTATCAGATCAGCTTATCAGATCAGCTTATCAGGTATCAGATCAGATTATTAGGTTCAGATCGGTATATCAGTTCAGATTAAGTATGTTAAATATTTAAATTAATGTAGATGTATTATGTTTAAAGTCAGATTATATACTAAAGTTTTTTTTTATGTAGACTAATTTATATCGTTATGAAATAGTCGAATAATTTTCTATAGCGACCATTGTTTAATTCATTATCTTTGCTTATCATCAAAAATCCATATTTTTCTTTCCAACACTCTACAAATTTCCTGAAACTTTTCAAAATTCATGTCGCTGGCAACATGATCCCTTGTTTAAACATTATAATTACATTTGCATTGTCTCTTATTAAATGCTTGGGAATTCTGGTATAAGTTTGACACAAGTAGAATGAATCAACATCTCTATGTCGTCCCATACAAAAATAAGCCCGTATATTATTTTGCTTCTCACATGCAACATCGTCAAATATCATAATTGAATTAGTTTTAGCTTCCTTAGGGGGAATAACCGCTCCATTATCGGAAAATGTATGATAACCCATTCCTTTAATTGGCGAAATTAATCTCTTCAAGTACTCATATTTCGGTTGATATTTTGAGTATAAATAGATGTTTTCAAACTTGAGTCCATTAGGACTCTCTAGCAAGCTAATCATAACATAAGTCTTTCCACAATTCGATGGTCCAACTATTAGAGCACGAATAGAGTTTGGTAAGAGGGAACTATGTTTTATTTTTGATCTGATGTTCGAAGAATCATCAGTATTACGAATCAAAATATTTTTGTGTTGTTTTACTAAGTGCAATACATCGTTGTACATTATAAAAAGCCCTTTAGTCATAAAAAATCTTCGTTGGAGCAGGTTTATTGAATAGCTTAATAAATTCTCTACCTGTTGAACTTCATCTTCCTGGATATCAGTACTGTGGACCTGGAACAAAACTCAAAAAAGTTTAGATCGAGGTGATCAAGGAATTAATTTATTGGACTCTGCCTGCAAAAATCACGATATAACTTATTCTAAAACTAAGGATTTAAGTATTAGACATCAGGCAGATAAAATTCTTGAAAATTCAGCTTGGGATCGAGTTTTATCAAGAGATAGCAGTCTTGCAGAAAAATCACTTGCATATTTGGCTACTAACGCAATGAAAGCCAAAACGAAGTTCGGTATGGGTGTGGGAAAAGAGAAAAATGAAAATAAATCGAAATTAATTGGAAAAAATTGTTCAGTACATCAATTAGAGCTGCAACAAAAATACTAAAAAAGGAAAAACCTTCAGACATTAACTCTGCCATTAGAATCGCACGTAAAACTATCAATAAATCACTAAAAGGAAGAAAATCACATGTTATAATACCACGTATAATAAGTGTTCCAAAAATTGGTGGGTTTTTACCCCTAATACCGATTCTAACTGCTCTGGTTGCAATTGGAAGTCTAGCCACTGGAGGTGCTGCCATTGGTAAGGCTGTAAATGCAGCAAAGAATGCAAAAAATCAACTTGATGAAGCAACTAGACACAATAAAGCAATGGAATCGATAGCTGTCGGGAGAGGACTTTACCTAAAACCATATAAAAAGGGTTATGGTTTAGTTTGCAAAGAACAGACAAAAAACTCTTAGAAATGCCACTATCAGAAGTCGACCTGAGAAAATTTTCAATCAAAATTCCACATTTTAGAGGAGTTTTCATGTTGGACTCACTACCAAAACGACCAAAGAAAATAGAATGTGGAATAATCAATTTAGATACACCAACAGGACCTGGTACACATTGGATAGCATATACTTAAAACATTAATGAAAAAGAATATTTCGACAGTTTTGGCAACTTACAACCTCCTTCGGAATTACTCAAATATCTGGACACAAATATAAAATACAACTATAATCAATATCAGAATTTTAATACATTTAACTGTGGCCACTTATGTCTTAAATTTCTTTATGATATAACTGAAAGGATTAAATAAAAACACAACCACATATATTTTATAAAACTCTATAACGCCTTTTTTTATTTATTTATAATTTACTACACAGAATTAATTTATTTTACTGCCAAATAGGATATTGAACATTTGGAATTAAAAATTCATCCATCTCACTCTCAAGGATTAAGTTTTGTTCTCCTTCTCTGCATAGTCGAAATGATCCACTCGAGAGATCCTTGATTTCTTCATCTGTTAAAGAGTTATATCTTCTAGGTAGAAACATTATCTTGTTTTCCAACTCAACTTTTAGTGTTGGTCCATATTTTGTTATTACCCGTGTTATATTTAGAATAGGATATTTAATTGCTGTATCTAGATCTTTTATGTGAGTTAAGCTTTTGATGTTCATGGAATTAGATTTTTTTGTTAAATTTTTTGCCGAGTCCATTTTTAGAGATCGTTTCACAGTGAATCTTTGATGAAAAGTGATCTTGAAAGCAGCGATGATGATTGCAAGAAGCCTAACTGAAAATTAGTGAAATAATGTACATATATGCTCATCGCTCTCCCACCAAAAAGAATGAGTAGAGCAATCCTTTACTCCTACATGCTGTCCCTGGTATGATCCAGAATGTGAGGAGGGGCCTGACACGTGCCGATGCACAATTTTTCATTTAAGAAAAAAAGTTGTTTTAAATATAATAGAATTCTATTATAAATTATATTTTTATTGAATTGAAATAAATAATAAAATAAAAAAATTAATATACAGACATATGTAAATAAGCAAAAAACTTGACAAGATTTTTTTTATCCAGCTAAGTACAGCCAATAGGGAAACAAAGTGCAAATTTTTCTGGTTCCTATTTAACAATAGATAATAAATTGCGAAAAATAAAACAAGATTGTATTAGTTTTTTATTTATTAATAACATTTTTATTACTATTATTTAATTTTAAATAACAAACCAATTTTTCTTAAAACCAAACATTTAGTTATTTTCCTTACATAGATAGAAACAAGTTACATTTATATACATATGTATATATCAATTTCACCATTATTTTTCTTCTTCCTTTTCTAATTTAGCTATTTCCAACAATAGCATGTCAAGTTCATAATCAGGATTGGTTTCCTCGATTTGAAAATGATACCATGCATATGTATTTATACCATTACTTTGTATTTTTCTTTTATCATCTTGATAACTTAAGACAACCTTATTTAGTATGTTGGTATAAATTTGATGAATCTTTGACTTAAATGTTAACATATCATCATAAACAATAGACTTATTAAATAAACAATTTCTATAAGAACGCATTTCTTTACCCCCTTCGATTTTTTAACATCGTTTTCATATTGCACGCTAAAAGAATACATTTTAGATCGAAGTTCCACAAATTCTTTTATCACTTTTCCACAATTCTCATCCTTCATCATACCCAACACCTTTTTGTTTAAAAGAGGAATAGCATATACGTAATCTTTTTGGTAATCGGAAGTGTCAAATTCTTGTTCTATGTCAGCATAAAAGTCATCAGTTTGCATTGTATAAATAAAGGAGTTAGTATCCATATAATTTAAAGATAACTTTGCCATAAATTTTGGTCGCATGTATCCATAATGGAAATTATACATTTTCCATATAGAAAGCTCCAGCACGCAAAATCCAAAGTATATGGGCTTATTATAATATGTCTTGACTCTATTCATTTGAATTGCAACCATATCATCCGAAAATATAGACAAGCTGTGAAAATTTTATTTAGATATCCAGTCTTGAGCTTCGAAATGATTTCGATTCATTCTATTCCAGTTCGTTACAATTCTCACATCTTTTCTTTTGTCTACATTCTCCATTGTTTTATCGTATACGGCATTATTGAGCAATTTAAAGAAATTTTTCTCAAAAGCATTTTTTGCTGTAGCTCTATGTTTAGTATTTAAATCTATACAGTCTTTTAGCCATGGAGATTGTTTAAAAGTGAGAATGCGATGAGTTTTCTTTAGAATTAAACCATATTCCAAACATTGTTTAAGAACTCTATAATGTATTATGTAGGAATTTTTTGATGAAAAATCGGCAATTAATTTCTTATGGTTTGATTGTAAAACTTTTTTATTTTCAACACAGAAGGGAAGGTCATTGTGTGATTCATGCACATAAGAAGGATATTCTAAAGTAACCTCATACACATAGCCATCTTGTGAGTTATTATCTATGCTTTTTAGATCCAGATTCAACTCATCACTTGCTAGCCATCTGAATCCTCCATAAGGAAGATACTCAGACATCGCCCAACCGTAAAGGTTATTTGCATCTAAATATACTAGAAATTCTGAAGACTTTTCTTTATCGAAATCATCTAAATATTTGTTATTTGCGCTGGAATATCTTTAACTACACTGTACCATTCCACCACGTATTCCTTTTTAAAAAAAATTATACATGTCTATGTCTGTCAGCAACTCTAATTCTATACTTGTATGCTTTAACATGGTATCCCATGATAGTCCTGGAGCAGTGTAGTACTGACACGGATCTAAATTATAAATTCCCTTGCAAACTTTTCGAAAATTTTCGAATATATCTGTTAGCAGAAGAACATCAGTTTTTAGATACACTTCCATATAATCTCGCAGGGTTTTGCAATTAAAGGTATGCCAGACCTTTGTTGCATGTTCGTAGTCTTCAAGTGAGCACTCCTTGTTATTCAGTGTGCTAAAGAAATCTTCCCTTGGCGGAAGCTGACTATCATCCAATTTTTGGAAAGAATCATAGGGGAACACACCCTTTCTTCTTACAAGGACAAACTCTGTCTTTGTTTTAAACTGCGCCCTTACCGTATAGAAGTCATTGTCCGTAAGGTTGTTTGCTAAGGATTCTAAGCTATCGGCCAGAAAGCGTATAGTGTCTAAGAATCTGAGCTTAAGATTAATATTGTCAGTCATTTTTGTAAATCTAGATAGAGAAATGTACAGTTCTTTGTTCAGCGGAAGGACTTTTATATTGTCAGACTTTTAACCCAATTCTTTCACAAAAAGGTGTGAGTCATAAGATGAATAATCATGAAAGTATGTATATTGGGATGAATTTGGGAATTTGGAACTTTAAATTGCAAACATTGTGAGTTGCACCTCGATATTTACCACTTATATTGCAATGATCTCTTACGCGGTCATTACCGAGAAATTTGCCACATATGTGACAATTTATTGCATCTTGAAAACTATATACTTTCGAAGGGGATAAACTATCCATTCCTTCCTTACTTCTAAGAAACTCATTGTAAATATCCTCACAATCTTCAATTATGCAATCAACAAATTTCTCTGACGCGTCCTTACCACTATATATCTTAAATTTATCTAACCTATCATTACCTATACACTTGATGTAATAACTAAAGGCACAAGGAATGTGCCTCTTAACAATTTTAGTTTTGTGACTTACATTTGTTTGCATATCCTCAAGTATGCATTCGAAGTCAGCATAAGCCACGAATGGCACATCCATCTGCCGCTGATGATCCTTAAATTTCAAGAGACAATTTTCAGCAGAAGGCAACAATTTTTCCGCATTCTGCTTTGTGTTTCTCCATAGTCCTTTCACTGTGCGTATATTGTAGGCAGCTATTACAAAATAAAAGTTCGCTACAGTGCTTCGTTGTCTGTGCTTTCAGAAGTCTGGAAAATTAATAAATTAATATGGTTATTCATATATATTTACTTACCTTGCTATGCTTTCTATAAATATATAATGGTATTGTCTCCATCTTCCAACAGCAATAAATTAACATGCTTTGTTTTTCTTTTTGCGTAATATAAAATGGTCCAATTATTTAATCAGTCTCACTATCATACCCAAACACATTCACACTAACATCATCATTCCTGCCCTCAAATTCTTGAATATTTTTAAGACATAGTCTAAAGTTTGATGTATGAAATCTATTTTAACTTCATTTTGTAAGGTTATAACACTAAGGTCGGCACTAATGTCTTTGATGTTATATGAGATACAACGTGTCTTATTTCTTATTATTGAAGTATCCAATGCAGCGACTAAAGCCCATTTAAAGCAATAATCAACGCTGTTTTCAATGTTGATGCAGGCCCTCCTTTTAGCTAGTTTGTATGGTGAGCTTGTCCATTGAGATCCTTTTACAAGTGAACTTTTGTTTATATTCATTTCAACACGAATAATTCTAATTAACGTCCACCCAGAATCTCTTTCCTGGAACTCTGACATATGATTATGGATGTCTTGTAATTCGTTTGAAATTAGCTCATCAATATTACTTCTTAAGCACAATAGAACCATTTTTGCTCTGTGTGAAATCTGACACAATTCCATTTCTTCACCCACAATTTTTATATACTCTCCAATAAGAGTTATGTATATTGAATTTTAACATATTGTGCTTAGCGAAAATATTTTCAAGTAATTCCTTGAAAATTGGTATATTTTCCACAATAAAATCTTCAAATAGAAGATCATATTTTTTGTTGGGAATTCCATAGATAGCAATATTATTTTTGAACGCACTATTTATCAAATAATATTTTGGATCAAAGCCTTCAGCCTGTTCCACATTCAAAGTAGAATCAAACATATTTACCGCTGGTAGAATTTGAAACATCCATTTCTTCTTCATCAAGTATAGTGTTGTTGCTGTCAATAGGCTGCTCATGTTGGGTTATTTGACTTATTTCCATGTCGTCAAGCACAGCATTATATAGTTGTTGTTGTTGTTGATGGTGTTGTTGAGGTTGCCTGAAACTCTCCATCGTCAAGGCAAATTGATTATTCCAAACTGTAGGATAATAGTTGGGCATATTATATTGCTGCCATTGCATTGGTGATGTATATTGATAGGGAATAGGAAGATTCTGTGGAATTTGTATGGGTACTGAAAACTGATTGTTCAAAGCCGTAGGATAGTACGAAGTCATCGGAAGCTCTTGAATGGAGAGCGGATATTGCTGTTGCTGATTGTTCCAAGCCATAGGGTTATATAAAGATATTGGAGGCTGTGGAGCACATTGCACTGGCATTTGAACGTGTTGTAGTTCAGCACGACTTTTGCAATACTCCAAATACGACTTTTGGTATTTGTATTCCTTAGCACACACTACATAACGGAAAATGGATGAACTCATTTTATTTGATATTTTCAAAATAGTTACTTTAATTAAATTAAAACATAACAAACAATTTTTTTATAAACTTTTATATACACAAATACTATTATAACAATATTTTAGTTTTCAATAGTTTTATTTTTTATCAAAACTAATTTAATAAGAATTAACAACTTGTTACTTTTAGATACAAAACTGCACTAATTTAAGATAGAAAAGTTTATGATTGATATAATAATATTTTCAGTATGGTGTGGTATACATAACTTCAATGAGTAGTTTCCAGTGCCAAAGCTACTATTTGTGCTAATAGAAACCGATACCTTGAAAAAATAAAAAAAATGTAGCAAAACAAATTTCTAAGCTACAAAAAATTAATGTAAACAAACATTTTTTGCATGTGTATCAACGACAAAAAGCAGAAGCATGCTAAAGCATGCATAAAAAATCCCTACGTTGCAAAATTTTGTAGCCCAAGAAATTTCTATGTCGTATATGATATTGTGGTAAATGAAATACCTACGTTGCAAAAATTTTGAAGCAAAAGAAATGTTCAAAAAATCGAATTCCTAAATTCGAATATCAGAATATTTTTATTTCAAAAATGAGTTTCGCGAAGAGAACACCATTATATAGGAGACTCATGCGCCACTACCGGAAAGTGCGTGCTAAAGACTACATACTGGAGCAATACGAACAACTTCTAGAGGGTGATGAGGAGCTGTTCCTAAGTATAGATTCGCAACTAACATCTGAAGCAGAAATAACAACAGATGGAGCGGAACAACCATCATATATAAGCCTTTTCGAAGGTGGTGATGATGAATTTCTAAGTATTAATACCCAAGGAATAATGCAGCCATCAATCAAACCACCCATTGGAATAATTGACGTTCAAATCCTTCCACCAATTGATGTTCCCATATTTCTGGCGTTGTTTGAAAATTCAGACGATACCATTTTAGACGAAGCAACTAAGGCAGTTGAAACCGCTGCTAACCCACATATATAAATTTTGTAATTAATTAAGTTTATTTAGTAAAAATAAAAGCATAACAAATTAGAAAAGTGTTCTTTATTTCAAATACAAACCACATCTTTTGTACTTACCAATGCAACCAGAAATTCAAACGATTATGCGAATAGTTGCCACAAAAAAAGTTTCTAGTTGACAAAAAATTTATGTATGTAAGTATATCAAGCAGAAGCATACACAAAACAAATACATATGTATATAATTTCTAAAATTATATCCACAATATTTTTTTGTTTAGTATCCTGTACTTGACAAAAAACTAATGTAAACAAAACAGCTAACAAAATATTAATACGATTGCGCACGCAAATATCTAAAAGAATTTAACATCTCCCTACGCATACTCAAATACCCACATACCGAATGTATGTACGTATACACACTGTCCACCAAACGACGAACGCTTGAAAAGACATACAGTTGAAAAAAGACGACTAGTTGGAAGAACGGACGGTCGAAAAGACAAACATGCTTAAAACTAAAATGTGTGTATAAAGAACAACACACATACACTAAATAAATGCAAACAAAAAACTTAACCATCCTCCTCCCCACCATCAACAAAATTGTGTATGCCCATATGATCGGATGGAATCAACACACCCACACAAAAGGACGGACGGAATGGACAGACAAAAAACTCATTATTTCTTATTACCCCATTAAACATAGTGTTAATTACCAAAATTTTTAAATTTTAATTACCCGGACGGACAGACAGAAATTCCCACGGACAGACACAAACAACTAAACAACATACCAGCTGAAATCAATTCTCACGGACAGACACAACAAGTAAACCACACACCAGCTCAAATCAATTCTAACGGACAGGCACAACAAATTCACAACAACTGAAATCAATATCCCTTAAATAAACACACACAAAATATAAACAAAAAATATCTCGCCCACACGTTCACACACACACACACACACACTAATCAAAGCATGCCGCCAAACCCATTAACACACAATTTGAAAATTTTAATGGTTGCCAGACAAACAATTCCCTACTACTTTGTTTGAGGAGGAACTGGATATTACCACCAGAATCGCAAGACTCCCTCCATGGCTTGACCCAAGAAGTTAGTTAAAGATACTGAATATCTCTTTTATTAAAAAAAAACAAATCTTTTTCACGACGCGATGCGTCTTTATTTTTATTTATTTTTCTTAATTAATTTTTGAATTAAAAACTACAAACGACGACTATGCGTCTTCACTACATATTTTTAACTGACTAGAATTTACGAAATATCTATCTTAAATACTAGTGGAATAACATATTTTTCTTATCATAATTTCTTTATTCTTAACTATTTCATGGTCACTTATATTATTTTGTTATTCATTAGGTTTGTATGTTGTTTTATGATATTTTATGGTATTTGTGTATTTAGGGTTGTTTGGTATTTGACCCTTTTTATCTTTATTATGGTTAAAGGTTATTTATGATACAGTATTTTTATTTATGTTATTTGTCTTATGTCTTATGTTTACAAAATGATTCCTTTGTTCTTAATCCTAAATATATTTTATCAATAGTTTAGGTTATTTAACTAGTAATACTAATTACTCTCTTATTTATTATCTTAGAAATTATGTTTGTTAAAAATATTACTATAACAAAGAATTAAGATATTTCTTATATTTAATGATATTTGTGGGAACGACCCTAACTCTCTCCCTCCTAAAAAATAAATCGTCCCGATTTATACTATGTTAGGTTGAGCATTTTGTATTCTCATTACTTCTCCTTCGTAAAAAACTTTAAAGTTGTCATTAGTTCTATTTTGCCTATATATCATGTAATATTTAAATATTTTTATAGCAATGTAAATGATTCCTGCAATTCCCATTATTGTTATTATTAAAAAGATAAATGACCTTACAGGGTGGTTTTCTATTGGTATAGTAAACTTCCTTAATGAGTCCAAATTATTAAATGCATATTGTTTCTGAATGTAAAATTTTCAATATCTCAAACTCCTCACTATGTTTGTTGTGTATTGCTTGTAACATTTTGGAGAATAGGTTTCTATGTGTTATGTTATTTATTTCTACTTCATCTGTGAATTGTACTAATGTTGTCCCCGTGATTGTTTCATTATTTACTGTGTGTGTCCCATCTAATAATATAAAACCTTCATCTATTTCTAATATGGGTTGGGTGTATTTTTGGATAACTGAGCATTTAGTATTTTCATTTCCTAAAAGTGGTATAATACAACCATCCGTGTTGTTATTTCGTCTACATATATTTTTCCCTAATTAATTTCTACATTTTGTGATTCTAAAGTAATTTTGTTCGCATTTAGCTACTTCGGGGTCGATTATAATTTTTCCATGTTTGAAACTTATTGGAGTTACCTTAAATTATTCACATTGTCTGTTTAATACTGGGTATTTGCGATGTGTATCTCTGAGTATTCTAGAATATTAATTATTGGAACTTTTGTTAATTCATGTGCCATTACCTCCTTTAAATCGTTCATGTCCAAAGATTCTGATAAATATTCGTTGTTTTTCGCTGCGTTGATAGTTCGTGTTAAAAGTAGTAATTGATCATGTACTTGTTCCAAAATGATGTGGTTTTTAATATTTCCTCCTTGGATTGTGTTTAGAATTTTTTCGAACCTGGAATTTACAGTTTTCTGTTTCTCGTTGTTCTCAATTAACGTATTAATGGCTTCTTCAATTTTTATGACATCATCGTGATCTGGTGTGCCTGCAATAAATTTTAATACAGACCCTAAGAAGTTTATTGCTCTTTTACGCAAATTATTTTCCTTTATTTGATTCGCTAGAATTTCTATCTTATGAATTAAAATTTGTCAAATTTGTTATATGGAATAGATATGAATAGTTATCGAATAATAGTACATCATCACTCCTTGTTAGTGCGTATTTTCGTCCTGTTAGATTTTGTAGCACTACGTCTGCTTGTGTTAGTGTTGCGATTCCGATTACCATGACTAGAAATATTGGGAATGTCTTCATCATCTTTGTGTAGTACGTAGTTCTTTATGTTGTCTTTATGTATAACCTGCCCTCCTTGGGTTAAGATTGTGTCCGCACGATCTTCTTTGACTATAGCTTTTTTGTAGCGACTGTCACTTTTACTTCGTATATTGTTTCTGGATACCAATATCTGATCTCCTTCTTTGAAAGCCCTATGCTTTGTACCTTCATTCAATCTTTGTAATGTCTTAGTTGAGGCGTTTTCTAGTTTCTTCCTTATTTCTTCTTTGTTGAAGTTGATTAAATTAAAATGTATATATGTTGGTCTCTGTCCCGTGACCGAATGTTTCGTATTATTTAATTCTTTTACTGATGTAAGTAGTTCTTCCGTGGCTGATGTTGAATTTTTTATTTTCAATATTCTTGCTAGTTCTGATATTGAACTGTGTGCGCGTTCGACTTGTCCGTTAGCCTTCGATCTGTATACTGGCGTCTGAATCTTTCTTATATTGTATTTTATACAAAACTGATTTACCATTGGTGTGTTTAGGACAGCTTCATTATCTGTCATTAATCGTTTACATTTAGGGTAGTTATTTATAATGATTTCTTCTAGTTTTTTCTCTATTTCAGTTTTTGAGTCTAATTCTCTGATAACTATGTATTTAGAGAATTTGTCTATTGCTACTAAATAGGATCTATGCTCATTATAATAAATATCTGCATGTATAAATTCTCCTGCTTCGGTTGGTATAGTCGAATCTGTGAGTGGTTCCTTTGTTGGGCGTCTTTCGTACTTACCAAAAAGACATGCTGCGCATTTTTTATTGTATGCTTTACAATTCTTATATATTTCCGGCCAATAATTTTTCTCTAAAATTTCTTGTGCGTTATTTTTGTATCCTCTATGCGTTCTATCATGCGTTTGTTTTACTAACTCCATTTGTTTTTCTTTGTCAAGAACATCCATTAATTTTATAGGAGTATATACAAAGTTTATGTTATTAAAGGTATTTTTTATTATGGGGCTCAATACATAAATATCCTCTCTTGTGGTGTGTATTGCAGTCATTTTTCCTGGTTGTAAGGTTTTTTTTAGTTCTATTATTAAGTTCTGTTCGGTTGTAAAATTTACCGTGTGCCTAACTTTGTTTGGAAATACTGTTCGTGTTCTTGTTTCATTTATTTTATTGTTTCCTACAAGTTCATATTGTTCAGCGTATGCGTTTAGAGGTCGCGTTACTTGTTTAATAATTTCCGTAAATGAACTCTCGGCTGAGTGTGTTGTGTCCGCTGATGAAGTGTTTATTTGCTGTCGAGAAAGGGCGTGAGCAACTACATTTTGTTGGCCTGGCTTATATACGAGCTTAGCACCAAAATCTTCTATAATTGCTTTCCAACGTTTAAGTTTTCGGCTAGGATTCTTGTCTGATATCGCATAAGTTAAAGATTGGTGGTCTGTATAGATAGTTAGATCTCTTGTACCGTATATATAGTTTCTGAGTTTCTGGAGTGCCCAAATAATGGCTAATAACTCCTTTTCGTTCGTTGAATAATTTTCCTCAGTTTTGCTTAATGTTCTACTCAGGAAAAATATAGGTTTTTTTGAATGACTGAGTACAGCTCCAATAGCTATGTTGGAAGCGTCTGTGGTCAATTCAAATGGTCTTGAGTAATCTGGTTGGAATAGTTCCACTTGCTCTTTTAAACAATTTTTTAATTTTTCGAAGGCTTTTATAGCTGCATCATCTAGTAATACTGCCGTTGTCTTACTTTTATTTTTCCCTATTGAGCCATTATCCCCTCGCAAATGTATTGTTAATGGTTTTGCTATGCCTGCATATCCTTGTATGAACTTACGATAATAGCCTGTTATACCTAAAAATCCTCTCAGGTCTTTAAGTGTTGTTGGTATAGGATATTTCTCTATTGCTTCTACTTTCTCAGAGTCTGTGGCTATCCTGTTATGTTTTATAACATGTCCTAGGTATTCCACTTCCGTTTGGAAGAATTTGGATTTCTCATCAGATACCCTGAATGTTGCCCGGATTAATGCTTGAAATATTATTTCGATATGTTTCATGTGTTCTTCCATTGACGAAGAGTAAATGAGGACATCGTCTATATAGACATATACAAATTTACCGATATACTCCCGAAGGATGTCATCGACACATCTTTGGAATATTGAGGGGGCGTTTTTCAGTCCGAATGGCATACGCAAAAATTCGTATTTGCCACCATTTATGCAAAAGGCAGTCTTTTCTCTATCTTCTTTCTTAATTTTTATTTGGTGGAAGCCTGACTCCAAGTCCAAGGTTGTGAAATATTTGGCTTTACCAAGATTTTGAATTGTTAAATTAACATCTGGTATAATGTACCTATCTGTTATAGTATTTGCATTTAACTTTAAAAATTCAACGACCATTCGTCGTTTTGGTCGTCCTGTTTCGTCTACTCCTTTTTTAGGGACAGTCCAAATGGGTGAATTGTATGGGCTATTACTACGTTGAATTATTCCTTCGTGTAGTAATTTTTCAATTTCTTTATTTACGAAGTCATTATCCGCTATAGGATATGGGTATTGCGTCGTCCAAATGGGTTCGTCTGTCTTTGTCCTAATTGTGGCTTCAACTGTTGTAGTGAAGGGCAATGGTCCTATGACATTGTTATCCTTCATTAACTTGTCTATTCTTTCCTTGTAAATATTTTCTCCTACCAAATAATTTACTTTGTCTCTTATTTCAATTTGTTTTCTTACCATGAATGTTAATTTTTGTATGTCTATTTTTGCTCCTAATTTAGTTATTCCTTCCCATCCAAGAATTAAATCAAAATCTTTAATGTACTGAGTTTCGAAAAAATCTATATCTTTGCCTAGAAACTTTATTGTTTGCTTTGAGGTAATAATGAACGTGCCGTGTATCGAACTTAATTGTCTATTATCTCTTAACTTACTTGAAACATTAAATTTTAATTTTTTATTAATGTAGTTATGGGTTGCTCCCGTATCGACCAAGACAGAGTAATTTTTGTCACCGTCATTCATAGTGAGACAAGGCAACCCATTTACTAGTTTAAAGACTTAATTATTAATGTGTTTACCATACCATTTTCTGCTATCATGCTCTGTTTATCATCTTCCTCTGTTGATAAATTGTTGTTTCTCTGTTGAAATTGTCCATTTTGTGTTCTTAATCTTTTCCATGGTTGTTGATAGTTGTGATGATTGTTGAAGGGGTTGTTATAACGAGTGGTTTGTCTAAAAGACGTGTTTCCCGATGAAGTATCCATTGGTTCTGGACGTGATTGATCATTGTTGTATCTCAGTGGATGATATTGACGTGTTACCTCCACTTGTCTTGGTTGGTGATATTGACGTGTTACTTCCACTTGTCTTGGTGGGTGATATTGACGTGTTACTTCCACTTGTCTCGGTTGGTGCCCCATGTTGTGGTGTGCTTGCTGTCTGGGATTTCCTCTTCCAAATCTTTTTTGGTTGTGCTCATTTATAAGGCCATAATTTCCCGTTCTGTCTTTGGCTGTGATTTCTCGTGCTGTTGCATATGCGTGGTCAAGGTCTCTGAACCTTTCTCTGAATAAAGTTGACCTGAGGAAGGTATTGTTTACTCCTTCACAAAAAAAGTCGACTGATCTTTTGTGACATCTTCTAATTTGTCCATCAATGTCATCTGGTTTATCCCCAGATAAGGTGATCTTGGAAAGTATCAATGTTTGGATTTTTGATAATTCAGCATGAAATTCACTCAGTGACTTATTTCCTTGCCTGAGGTTTCTTTGTTTTTCTTCTAGTTCAAAGAGGGATTCTTCTTGGAGAAATGCGATATCTAAGCGTCGAATGATGGCGGCAATGTTGAATGGTGTCTCATAGTCATCTAATATTGCGTCTGCTTTATCGATGATTTTACCTCTTACGATTCCAAGAGCTGTCATATATTTGTTGGTAGTATTATATACTTCTATTGTTGACATGGCACGTTTCACTTGTGTACGCAGAATTTATATTTTGATAATGTGCCATCAAATCGTGGCAATGCCTTAAAAAATTCCAGGTCTATTTCATTCACATTTCCAGTAATGGTTATTCTGGATTCGTAAACTTCTATATCTGGTTGTGGAGCTATCTGTGCCCTTAGTTGATAGTGTTGCGCTTGCATATTTTGAATTGCCACTTGGAGTGTAGCTAGTTGTTGTGTAATGGCAGTGATTTCTGGATTAGTTGCCATTGTGGATGTTGAGTTTTTCAACGGTCTATTTTGATCAAAGGTTAATCTCCTTTTCTACTGTTGGGATATTTTCATTTATTAGTTGATCGATTTTTTAACACTTGTTTTACTGTCCTTCTATGAAGGATTAATTAATTTTTATATAAAAAATTTGCTTCTTTGCTGCGACAAAAAAAGACAATTTTTTCTTGGTCCGCTCACTGAAGGATATAAGTATAATATCCTCCTTGCAGGATCGCCAGTTAAAGATACTGAATATCTCTTTTATTAAAAAAAACAAATCTTTTTCACGACGCGATGCGTCTTTATTTTTATTTATTTTTCTTAATTAATTTTTGAATTAAAAACTACAAACGACGACTATGCGTCTTCACTACATATTTTTAACTGACTAGAATTTACGAAATATCTATCTTAAATACTAGTGGAATAACATATTTTTCTTATTATTTATTATTTCTTTATTCTTTATTATTTCTTTATTCTTAACTATTTCATGGTCACTTATATTATTTTGTTATTCATTAGGTTTGTATGTTGTTTTATGATAGTTTACGGTATTTGTGTATTTAGGGTTGTTTGGTATTCGACCCTTTTTATCTTTATTATGGTTAAAGGTTATTTATGATACAGTATTTTTATTTATGTTATTTGTCTTATGTCTAGTTACTAATTATGTCTAGGATTTTTATTACTCATATCTACGTGTTTACAAAATGATTTCTTTGTTCTTAATCCTAAATATATTTTATCAATAGTTTAGGTTATTTATGATACAGTATTTTTATTTATGTTATTTGTCTTATGTTTAGTTACTAATTATGTCTAGGATTTTTATTACTCATATCTATGTACGTGTTCACAAAATGATTTCTTTGTTCTTAATCCTAAATATATTTTATCAATAATTTAGGTTATTTAACTAGTAATACTAATTACTCTCTTATTTATTATCTTAGAAATTATGTTTGTTAAAAATATTACTATAACAAAGAATTAAGATATTTCTTATATTTTATGATATTTGTGGGAACGACCCTAACTAGTTCTGATTTTCTTTACTTTCTCTGCTTTTAACAGTAATGCTGCAGCTTCTAAATTACAGGCACTTGGAATTCCCCCTAAAATAATTGCCAGTTCTTATCATTTATTCCCGTCAAGTTTGTTCCGAAATGTGTATAAAGAAAAACAAACCTCAAATTAATAAAAAAAACACTACACACACACAAAGTTGTGGATACGTATACATTTTATGCCAGACGAATTAGTCTCGTGTGATTTGGAAAGAACAAAAATTGTGCGGCTTAAAAAACTCTCGTGTAAATATGCTCATTTAGAACAGTGAAGCCCAAATTTAAACTGTGATTGTATTGTTCTTATTAGTGTTAGTGCAGAAACCAAGTTTTCCCAGCAAATACAAAGTCAAGCGTTTGAAATATGATGCCTCATTATATTACCTTAGGTAATACTTTAATCCTTCAAACTAAAAAGGAAAATCTTTCTACGAACCACAATTTTTTACAGAAATTAAAAAGCCGGTTGCTTGAAGTAGAAAGTAAGGAGAGTAGTCTGAAAACCATAAACTTTTGTTTACTGTTGTCAAAAAGGGTTTCTTTTTTAATTTTTATATTAATTCAATTTATATTACAATGAAAGTTATCAAAATGCCTTTTTAAAACATCTTCCCTCTCGTTTTTATATGTTTTATGAAATATTAGACATTGCATATTGCCAAAAGCATTTGCAATCATAAAATATCTTTCTAATTGTGTTGTGAGTCAGAACTGAACAACCCTCCTACCTGTGGACTACACTATTTGTTAATTGTGTAACTGTTTGTGTTGGTAAATTGCGCAATGCCAATTGGATCAAAAGCTGTTAAATTAAGTTATATTCATAAATTTGCTTACTAACTAAATTGTATTAATGAATTATATTTAGGTCATTCTTGTTTTTGATTTGTGTGTTATTCTTATATTCATAAAATTGCTTACTAACTAAATTGTATTAATGAACTATATTTAGGTCATTTATATTTTACTAACTAAATTGTGAAGCGTTGACATTGCACAATATTAAATTGTGCAATGTTGATATTTCACAATATTAAATTGTTTAAGTTTGCATTAACTATTAAGTATAAATAGCTGGGTTTAAGAAAAGAATGGGGAGAGTCTTTTGTTAAGTTTAAAGTAATAAACAAGTCTTGAATTAGAAAAATAAAAGTGTTTACATTCATCAATCAATTGACGTATGATACCTGCGAATCCCACGGGACCCTCCAGGATCATAACATTTTTGGCGCAGCCGGTATTTCAATTTGCAGAGTACAGGTTTGATACCTTTCGACCAGGAAAAAAGTATTGTGATATTAGAAAGCTATTTTAGCTCAATTTAATTTCATAATACATAATCCTTGTTCAAAGGATTCGTTGTTTTTTAAGCTAATAGCACCAACTACTAAAGGTTTTAATTAGCTATTTTAGCTGCCTTAAGTTGTATCGATTCTATTGGTAAACTAAACAACGATCAAACAAGCTACTCGAGGCAAATGGGACCAGTATATTTGCTCGTTGGCAGGGAATTAACATTTACGCGAGAAGATATATTTAAATAGATAGGATTTAAAACATATGGAGGATTTGCAAGCGAAACTGAAGAAAACACAAGAAGAGTCAAACTCTGAGGGCACAGATTCACGAATTGAAGGAAGGCAGAACGAGAGAAGAGATTTCGGCTAACTACTTTACAATCATCAACAACATGACAAGTTTTAGTGAAACTGTGAAAACTATTTCCCATGTGGTACCGATTTTCTATGGAACAGATGGACCAGACCTCAGTACCGAAGCGAATAAATTTATTGAAGGGTGCATGTTGGCGAAGGATAAACTAGGGGAAGCAGGTGATGTGGTCGACATAATTAGGTGTATAAAAACGAGGCTGTTTGGAAATGCATATAAATATTTACACAATAAGGAATTCGCAACAGTAGAAGCACTATGCATGGCCATCCGAGAAAAATTTATGAAAACCAGATCTTTAACAGAAGTGCAGGAATTAATTTTTAATAGTAAGCAAGGTTCAACGGAAAGTGCTTATGAATTCGGAGAGAGACTAGAGGCACTCCTTGGTAATGCAACAGAACTAATTGCATCACAGTGGCAAGACGTTTCCCATCGAAAATCCATGATAGACCATTGTAACCAATCAGCTGTAAGAAGTTACATAAGAGGTTTACGAGATCCCAAGCTGGTATCAAACTTCATTGGTCACGAAAACGACGAGTTATCTACCCTGCTAAAAATAACCAAGAATGCTCAAAATCTATTGGACAGTAGCATGTATTTTCCGAACGTCACAACAGTGCAAGGCGAGGAACCTTTACACGAAACGGTTCAACAACTGGTAAGAGAAGTGCAACAACTATCTCTGAATAACAGAAAATTTTGCCATTTCATACCGAACAATAATATACAGAGGAACCCCACAAAATACTGCAGTTTTTGCAATAGACAAGGTCATTCGTTGAGCGAATGCTTTAACAAAAGAAATAGTACCCACTATAATCAAGGCAGACGGCAGGAGTATGCTGATTACAACTTTAGATCCACCCCGCAGAATTTTCAGAATCCGTTCACTCAAAACAGAACTCGTTTCCAAGGCAACAATGATAGAGAACGACGGTGCTATAGCTGCAATCAACTTGGGCATATGTCACCCAATTGCCCTGGAAATAGTAACAACGGCAGCAGAAATTACAATAATAATGATAGAGGCAATAACAACGGCAATATAAACGGCTACATGCACAAAAATTATAGGAATGATTCGGGAAACGGGGAACGGCCCAGTCAAAATTAACTGACTGGAACGCCAATAAATACAGAGATAACACAAATAAAACCAGTACTAAACAGAAAGAAAATAGAACACCACACTTGGAAGACGCTCACGAAAAACAAGATAAGACATTTAACATTACAAATTTGGATATCAATAGAATATATTTACCAGAAGAACCAGAAAATAGGAACCCAGATACGGAAACAATACAAACCAACAAAGCAACCACAGAGAAGAAACGCTACAGTTCACCAAGAAAGCCACGTCGGAGGAAAAATACTCGCATCACCTTGTTGTCTGACAAAAGACCCACAGGATCGACATGCCACGAAAGTAGGGACATTTTGGAGAAAGTCCTGAATTGTATGGCAACAGTGTTAAATTACCTAATGGTGACATGGAATTATACGGAAATAATAAAATATAATATAAATGACAAGTTCAAGGGAAAATCAATTTGCCGCGCTAGTAGAGACATTTTAAATAAATTCCTGACTTATATGGAAATGATGTTACACCACGTACATGTGGCATGGAATAATATAAAAATAATAAAATATGATATAAAAGAAAAGGTAAAGGGAAAAAGGAACTTCCTGCGATATCATGCACACCACTCAGAATCCAAAAAAGAACGGAGGCGGAAGACCTGTACTACAAGTAACGTAGAACGGAGGACAGATGATGCATACATAACTTTTCCTTGTAGTGAAGCAAGAAATGAAAAACTACTATTGTTAGTGGACTCGGGAGCAGACACTACACTTGTAAAAAATGAAGCGTTAGCACCACACGTAAAAATTAATAAAAATGAGCTGAAGACGTTAGTAGGAGCATTTGGAGGGAATATAAGCACAGAGGGAACCATAAAGGTAAATCATAAAAGCATAGACACACTTCCTTTAAAAATGCACGTAGTACCAAAGGGCAGCAATTTGCCGGCAGATGGGCTACTGGGCAGAGATATGATGTGGAATAAATCAATAATGGACACAATTACAAAAAACGTAAAATTTTTTGAGAGCCAGCAGGAGATAGCTTCCTTACCACTTATTCCGGAACCACAGTTATATATAGCAGAAAAAACCGCTATCAAGGGTCGCTGCCAGGGAGTTGTATCAGCAATAACAACAGCCAAGGGAGAAATAATAGTAGAAAAAGCAGAAATCGTGCCAGGGGTCTTTGTGGGGGAAACCCTAACATCCATCAAAGAGGGAACAGCATTCATCCCTATCCTGAACACCAACGATTTTACGGTAAACATAGACCACAAAATAAAACTGAATTATGAGATCGCCGAAAACTTCAGAATAGAATCAACGGCAACCATAAATACCGCAGGTACAACGGATAATACGGCGAGAACACAATTACTTTTGAAAACAGTACAGCTAAGCCCAGAGATGCACATTGAGAAACTAGAGTCAGTTGATGGTTACGCTGAAATACACATGGGGTCGGCAGAAATAGCCTCAAAATTTGACTACATCCTACATCACATCGATATCCAACAAATAGCAGACTCTGTCAGCGAGGTCCGCCTTAACCTACCAAAGATACTACCGAGTCCCTATAGGGAACTCATCATAAAAGAACTAAGTGAAATTGATAACGGCATTCATACACTACTGCCAGGCCGCGTAAAACGTGGTTTGCTGAACATTGGAGGAAAAGTGATGAAGTGGCTCTACGGCACACTAGATGAGGAGGACCGGCAACTAATAAACCAACATTTCGAGGTGATTGACACTAACGGGCACCAAATCATCGAACAGTCAAATCAACAGGTCCACATAAACAATAGATTCAATACATCAATTAACCAGATGGTGGAAGCAATAAATGAGAACAGGAAGACTCTGAACAGCTTGACTCAGATCAAGCAGGAATCAGAGATCCAGCACTACCGCGACGTTGCGATTTTCCAGCTTTTCAAACTCATGGAGATGAAAAGCCAAGCGAAGACCGTACAAGAGTCCATCGCATTAGCAAAAATGAAAATTTTCAACCCAGCACTATTGACCATTGAAGAAATCCAGAAGTACAAAATAAATGTGGAGACTATACAAGACATGCAGATGGGAGTAGCACTACATAGGCATAGCAGCCTGATGTTCATAATCAGATTGCCCATCGAAACCATGAATTTAAAGAAATCCCTGATAATACCCATTCCAAATGAAAGCCACCACCAAATAGATGCCAAAAGAGAATACGTAGTGAGGACGTTTTCGGGTATAAAGGTGGGAGAGATTTCAAAAGCTTAAGACAACCGAAAATCTGTGTTTTCAAAGGAAAGTGCAACCTAATCCTACACGAGGCAGAAACCGTGGAGCTAATAGAGGAAGGCTCGATCGTAGTTAGCAATGCAGACAAAACCCCAATGTCAACAAACTGTGACGACCGACGTTTAAACCTCACAGGGAACTACCTGTTTTCGTTTTGCAATTGCAGCATAACAATAGGTGACCAAACCTTCGTTAGCCATGTCATAGATGTAACCCAGAAGTTTCTGTTAGTAAGAGGTAACAGCAATGTGGCCACGGAAATTATACCTACCTTGGAGAATCTACACATAAATCAGATCAGCAACATCAACACGATCCGGGAACTGAAATTCCAACAGAATGTTTTAAATAACATTACATATACAACAATAATCATTATTGCAACAGCAGCCATAATAACCATATGGGTGTTGTGCAAACGACGTAATCAAATAAAGGTCAAAATAAACAATGAATTCCCGGAACGTGGCCCAGAGTTGAATAGAATTGTGGGAAACCATTTACAGGACCAGAATTCCCCCCACGTTTGAAGTATCCAAATACACGTACCAGCATCAATACCAACAACTACAACAACAGCAACAAGCTCCAATAGATTCAAACTCAGAATAAACCAACTACATTTAGGATTTAGAATAAAAATCTTCTGACCCAAGGCATACCAAACATTGAGAAAACATCTACACCTAGATGTTTTCTTCCAGCAAGGAGGGAGGGATGTTGTGAGTCAGAACTGAACAACCCTCCTACCTGTGGACTACACTATTTGTTAATTGTGTAACTGTTTGTGTTGGTAAATTGCGCAATGCCAATTGGATCAAAAGCTGTTAAATTAAGTTATATTCATAAATTTGCTTACTAACTAAATTGTATTAATGAATTATATTTAGGTCATTCTTGTTTTTGATTTGTGTGTTATTCTTATATTCATAAAATTGCTTACTAACTAAATTGTATTAATGAACTATATTTAGGTCATTTATATTTTACTAACTAAATTGTGAAGCGTTGACATTGCACAATATTAAATTGTGCAATGTTGATATTTCACAATATTAAATTGTTTAAGTTTGCATTAACTATTAAGTATAAATAGCTAGGTTTAAGAAAAGAATGGGGAGAGTCTTTTGTTAAGTTTAAAGTAATAAACAAGTCTTGAATTAGAAAAATAAAAGTGTTTACATTCATCAATCAATTGACGTATGATACCTGCGAATCCCACGGGACCCTCCAGGATCATAACAATTGCATTGTTCCATTATTTTTGAAAATGTGCAATGGCGGCTGGATAAGTAGTCTTTAAAAATATATTAAAAGAATGTATAAGCATCCGGCACATGTACATTTATAAGAAGAGGTATCTTAACATTGACGACGTTTTTTAGATCTTTGCGCCAATTATTCCACATGTTCTTTATTTCATCTGGCAAAATTTCATCCCATCGTATATCGTGTATCCATATTTCTCGCATCAATAGCTATGCTGTAATCACGTAGTGGCTCCAGAATCCAAGTTGGCAAAAAACAGACATAACCACACTTTATAGCTCCCGTTTTGTAGGACACCTTATGCCTTCTAAGACCTCAGCATTCACATTGTGGAACTTCAAATTAAACCTGAAAGCACCATCTTTTGGTTGCCAATACATACCGAGTACTTTTTCACTAACATCATTGAAGAAATGCACCGTGCTGTTCGCTGTACTTCTAAGAGCTGTTATGACCTCTGATGAGTTTGATGAAAAATTACGTATGTAGCTCAAATCCAGCTGCTTTGTGATTGTCGCGAACCTGTGACGCAATTTCAGTGGCCTTAGCTGCCGTCGGAAAACTATCAACATAGACAAAATCATCAACATAGTGATGATCCATAATAGACAGATCACGATAGTTCAAAGCATTTACAGTTTTGACATAATTGACTACGCAAGCAGCCCTGAATGTCATAACCAGCATTTCGTACGAATCAGGGCCAAAGAAAACGTTGAGAACAATTTTCTTCAGGAGCCACAAGAACTTGGTGAAACATATCCTTAATATCTCCACAAACTGCCACAGCACCAATACGAAAATGAAACAAGACCGATGGTAGCGGCTTATACTCTTGTGGACCTTTCAATAAATTGGAATTCAGAGAATTACCTACGACGGAGGCAGCGGCATCAAAAACTAAACGAACTTTTCTTGGCTTATTAGGGTTAACTACTCCAAATGTGGAAGATACCAAGTCTTAGAGCACGCGTCAGCAGCTTCAATGGCCGACAATTTGCGTACATACCCCTTAGACAGATAATCCTTCATGATGGATTTATAGGCTGCGCCAAATTCAGGGTTTCTTTTAATTTTTCTTTCTATTCCAGTTAATCTGTTCAAAGCCATAGTACGACATCGTCACTTCGCCATAAAAGTCGGGTTTGAAATCTACCCTCAACTTTAAATGTAGACTCGTTCATAATTTGGCGAGCTCGTAAATCATCTTCGGACTCAATAACTGGCAGAGCCTTTACACCAAAGTTTTCGGTCTCAAAATAATTTTCCACCAAGTCGTGAAGTATTTTCTCTGACTATACTAACAACAACCACAAATGTGAATGGGATAACTTACCCTTGATTTGACCAAATACTACTCAGTCTAATGGAGTGTTGGCGGCATAAGAACCACTTTCCTCAAGAGGCACGATTTCATCAGGAAGCCCCAGATAGCAATGATCTAAGCCAATCAATACTTTGGGTGTAACACCATTATATAATTTAATAGGCAATTTACGGTGATCGCTCAAATCCATATTAAGGCTTTGAGCCGGCAATTTCAAATTCGAGACACCATAAACGTTTTGTAATGCATATTTTCTACGACTGGCAACACTACTTACATGCATATTTACTACTGTTGCCATTTCCTGTGCTGCCTTTAACGCATACCAATGCAAATTCAATTTACTTTGTTGCCTCTGTAGTCCCAATTGCTTCACCAAGGAACTGTCCACCATAGTAACCGGAGAACCTTCATCCAACAGAGCATAAGTTTCAATTTTGTTACTAGGGCCGTATAATATTATTGGCACCACCCGAGACAGCAACACACCTTTATCTACAGCCTTAGACACACATCTAAAAATAGATTGACATTAATTTTTTGAGCCACTTGTGGTGGCAGACTCAGACGTAATTTTGTTGTTGTTGTTGCTTCGACGTTGCACATACTATATGGATGTGAGGGGGCAGGTTGAGTAATTTGCATCAGCTGCAATAGAACGACTATTATCTTGGCTTGCTACTTTTTGTCTTGTCAGGAGATTGTTGCATCATGAACCACAAATAAAAGTTTTACAAAAACACCAACAGAACAAATACATATGTATGTATATTATATTTAAGAAATGTTCCGGCAGAGGAGGAACCACAAACACAAATAAAGTTGATTATATTCAATTGTTCCAAATTATTTTATAATAAAGTGCGTGTGCGTGTGTGAGTTTATTTATGAAAAACTTAAAATTAATTACAAGAATTAAAATAATATCACGATGACTTACCGCAGTGCTTTCCCTTTACAAACTAATTTGCTTGCTTAAATGTTTCGATGGACAACTATTCAGTTGTGTATTAGTTAGTATAACACATCAAAACCAACGGTATTAACTTAACGAAACAAAATCACTGCAGTTAGATCAATGTAAAAAAGAGCAACAACGTTTATATAAGCATCACCAAAATTTAAGTATATAAGACAAATAAGACAACATTAAGGGGTTCATATTTGCGGTAAACAATTTTAAATTCAAATTAAATCAATTTAAAAAAAGCAAATTCAAAATGTAAATAAACTAAATAAGTAATGAAAACAAATAAAAAACGAATTTCTTAATAGACATTTGGCGACAGTTATCATTAAACAATCTTCAAATCAACACATCTTCTGGAACCACTGTTGCTCCATTTACTGGTCTTGAAATTTTTTTATTGAAAACATAGGATTTGTATACTATAATTACAAAGGAGACCAGAGGTGACGCGAAAGTGCATGCTATTGTAGTTGTTGTTTTGCTACAACTGTTACACGAAAAGTCTTAAACAAAGAATTTTTCATGTTTAAAATTGTTCATGTCACATGTTATTCTTGGTTTCTGCATTTTCCTGCAGCAACTTTTAATAACAAAGAAAAAACAAAATGATCTAAACGCAATGTTCAGAAAAAGTCAAACTGAATGCCTAGAGGCACATTAACTACGGCCCTTTAAACACGCGTTCAAATCTTTTATGGCCAAACGTATACATATATATGTTGTTTTCGATTCGCAGCGTTCAGAGCATACTAAATGCTTTTTCATATAATTTTTAACTATCTACTTAATTTTTGGCTAAACTGTAATTCAGAAAAACTGAATGGAATCCATACATATTGTTACAAAATTTAATTGCAGATTAAAATTTAACGAGCATAACAATACAAACAGTGCAAACTTGGTACCACTGAAATTTCAAACAACGAAAATAGAACATTCAGGAAAGCGCTAGAAATAGCAACGATAATCTACAAGATTGTTCGAGAAATCTATACGACAAATACTATTCACTACTGTAAATTATAATTCAGTTTAGCCATTTGGATTGACATGAATTTGAATTATTTGGTTGACATACCAACCACTTTATGCGGTCTTTTATAAAGCTGCCATATACATATATAAAAGCTAAATACACAATTACATGCATATACAACATGACCGGCAACCACGAACCGCCTCTACAAAGAACTATCTAGAAGCTGTGTTATCTACTATATAAAAAATTCTGTCTAATCTCGGGGATGAGTTGTTAAAAAGCTTTTAAAGTGTCAAGTCGATAAGTAAACTTCGTGTATTTAATAAAACAAAAAAAATATTAAGTTAAATAAAACATCATTAAGTTCAAAATCAATTTCCGTTGTGTTTTTATTTTATTTTTGACTAATTAAAAGAACACAAACAAGCAAAAGTTATCGAAAAGGTCGAAACATAACAATCTGTAGGAATTTTTGTCATAGAAAATTTAAAATGTTTCGTTCAACGAAATGATTTGATTACAAAAAAAGTAAAACAAACTGAATGCTAAGTCTGAAAATACTAAACGCAGCATAGTAAAAATATTTTTTGGTAATTTCTGCATATTTTTAAAGCAACTTACATTTTTAAGCAAACAACTATAGAAGTTACCCAACAATTTATTTCAGAAGTGCTGTTTTTAGATATAACCGGTGTAATTAAACTAATACATACATATGTACATATATAGATAGGCGTACATGTACATATGTGTATAAATAATTTTTTATTTTACTCCAAATAAAAAATATTTTAAAGTTTCTACAGTGAATAAAAATTACTGTTGGATAATAATACCGATTTCGACCAAGAAGACAATTTTGTTTGTTGGAGAAATGTTTACTGAGGAATTTTTTGTAGGTGAAAAAATTTGTAAGTATTTGAGTTTGAGTAAATGTCATACACATGAGTGTTGTTTATAAACGTGATAAGCTGTAGCCATGGATGAATTTAGTTTACAATATCTTTTACCAGAGTTAAAAGGTAAGTTATTTGTGCTTTTTTCATAATTATTTATGTACATACATACATATATATACATATGTATGTACATACTATTTTATAGTTATAAAACTTGATTGCTTTCTTTATATACATATGTATGCACATTGTTTTTAGAAGCGGGAATCGAAAACTAACACTTGCAGTTCTTAAATGAACGCGATATGGCTAATGCAATAACAAAAGTTGGTCCAAGAGCAGAATTCCGCGAAAAACTTTTCATTTGAATATACATACATATATACTAGCCACACCCGGTGCACTTCGCTACACCCATGCATATAAAAGGAACATTCATAAGTATAAATCTATTAGATATCTCTCCCAATATTAATGACTATTTTATAGAAAACTAACGAACAAAAAAATTAAACTAGTTTGAAGAAAATATACTAAATAATTTAATATCATTATTTATTATATAGCATTAATATTAAAAATATTTCACAAATGTATGTATATCTGTAGTGTAAATAAAAAATATAATAGTAGTCTAAAGTCTTATATTAGAATGGCATTTTTTATAGACTTCCTTATGAGAATATCATTTGAAGCACAAAAAGTTGTTTTAAATGCTTCTTAAATATTAAAAATATCATTATTTCAAAAAATATGACTTCTGCGACAAAAAAGGTCAAAAAGGGAGCACTTATTTTGAAGCTGAAGGATTTAAAACTCAAGCGATTTTTAACCATAGGAAATATCTTGGTAACTTCAAAAATTATGTTTTTTGCAACGAAAAACCACTGTGCATAATGGCTCTGTGGGCCTATGGTCATGCAGGTTACTTATTTTTAAGCGGAAGTGGTTACTTTTGAAATGCATATATAAAATATCTATTACTTTTAAAGTTATGATGTTTGTAATACAAACAGTCCAATGCTGACACTGCACAGAGCCGCGGCTAATCTATGACAGTGCAAATCATGTGTATTGAAGCTTGAGAAATCTTCTTTCAAATGATTTTTAAATATCTTTATTACTTTAAAACTTATGATTTTTGCAACGAAAAAACTCAAAAGGCCCCACTGTGCGCCGTTAATTTGGCAGGCAATTTCTCAATGCCTAGTAACTCATTATGGCGACAAGCGCGACTTGTCTATCCTCGAGTATCAAATGACAACTTTGGTACAAGGTAACAAAAGCATTCAAGAATTCTATCTGCACCTGCCTCTGATACTGAACAAACTAGGATGTCTTCGAATGGGCAACGAATCGTTAAGTCTGCTCACAAAGTCATACAGGGACAAGCCCTTAGACACCTTCCACACCCTCAGGCACTCTACTTGTGCCTGAAACTTGAAAATAAAAATTTTCGTGCAGGCCATGCCAATAACGCCAGAAGGAATCAGTCTCCACAATCGCTACCAAAGCGAAATTTAGGGAATTCACAAAACAAAATATTTTATCCACATTTAGCCTATATTCCACGTGCAAATCAACCTTGGAATCAACTTTCCCATCAGAGAGAACAGGTGAATACCAATCCTCCTCGTCCTCCTAAACCGCAACCCTCGACCAGAGCCAATGGATGTGGATCAGAGTCTACGATCACATCGTGTAAACTATATGAATAGACCCCATCAAAATCAGTTCTTTAGTAAAAGGCCAAACCAATTTGGAAACCAACAACAATATAAAAATCAAAGAACATTTCATATAGACACAAAAGAAATGGGAAAAAGGCGGAGCGATGATGACAATAGGCAATATGGAGAGCCAAGTGATATTAATTGTTTAGCATGATAACCTCTTCGTTGCCTTATTTCGAGGTGAAGAAGGAGAGCGGGAACACTTTAAAAATTTTAGTAGATACAGGCTCCAGGAAAAATTACATCAACCCAAACCTAGTAAAAAATTGCATCCACAATGAAAACCCATTTTTTTTGCAAAATCTATTGTTGGGGATATTAAAATAAGTGAACATACTTACGCAAACCTTTTTAAAATTGAAGAAGAAATAAAATTTTATTTAATGCCCTCTAGACTAGCTAGAAGCTACTATTTTTACACACAAACACTACATGATATTGAAAAATGAATTTAAAGTGGGTCTTAAGCAACTCCCCACCCAATATGTAAATGCTATAAATATAAAAGAAGATAGGTTAGGTTAGGTTGCATTAGGATTGCAAGAAACCGGCCCACTTGGGTCCAGAAAAATAGAACAAAGAGAAAAAATTAAAAAATACTTAACACTCATCCTAACCTTTCTTGTGCACCAAATGAAAAACTTACTTACACTACAAAAGATTTACCCGTAGACGTTGTACCCTTACCCTGTATCCCTTAAAGCAGAAGTAGAAACTCAGGTAAAGAAATTACTGAACGATGGTATTATAAGACCATCGAGATCACCCTTTAATTCTCCAGTGTGGATCGTGCCTAAGAAAGTAGATTCGGCTGGAAACAAACAGTATCGGATGGGAATAGATTATAGAAAATTAAATTCAATCACCATTGCAGATAGATACCCAATTCCTGAGATTACAGAAGTGATCTCTCAACTAGGCACTAGTAATTTCATTTCAGTGTTGGACCTTAAAATTGGTTTTCATCAGATTCCACTAAAAAAATCAATATGGAGAAAACCGCGTTCGGTATAAATAATGGAAATAGGAGTTTACGCGTCTCCCATTGGTCTTAAGAATGCGCCATCAACTTTCCAGCGCGCACTTGACGATATTTTACGTAAATAAATAGGAAAATGGTGATATCTCTATATAGACTACATTATAATTTTTAGCAAAACAGAAGATGAACATTTTGAACACATACAAAGTATATTTGCAGCATTACAGGAATCCAATATGAATGTTCAATTGGATGAATGTAACTTCTTTAAGAAGGAAGTAGAATTTGTAGGGTATATTATAACAAGTCAGGGCGTAAAAACCAATCCGGAAAAAGTTAAAGCTATAAAGAACTTTCCGCAACCTAAAACACTTAAAGAACTTCGCAGTTTTCTTGGTATGTCAGGGTACTACCGGCGCAAAGTGGCTGAAAATCGTTTTTCATTGGCCAAAATTCTGTAACTTTTGAACCGATCAAAATATTGAAGTAATTTTTATTTTATTGGATAGATATTTAGTTCAGCTTGACTCAGTTTAAATTACATTAAAATTGATTGAGGACTTTTTAAGGAATTCTAGGTCAAAGTTGAACTTTTGAATTTTTTTAACTTTTAGGGTGAAATATGGGTTTATTATTTTTTTATTTATTAAAAAATTGAATATTTGGAAATTAATAATAATTATAAATATTTTTTGTAATAATGGAATTTTTTTAATGTTACACTTAAAAAAAATTTTACACTGAAAAAATAGTAAAATCAACTGCAAATTTGCAAATTTGTTTACACTCAAAGAATAGTTACACTTAAAAAAAAACTTTAATAATATTATCTAAAAATATTGCTATTACTACAGAAAAATTTATTATTTTTTGCTGTCAAATTTGATAATTTTAAAAACATTTTAAAAATAAAAACTGCAATAAATTTTAATAGCATTTGCAACAATGGTAGGTTCTGTTTATTATTATTTTTTACTAATACTATGTTTTTCGTACTTAAATAACAATGAAAGGCAATTATAATTATTATTCATTTGACTCAAATATTGATTGCAAATATTCCATATTTTGTTTTGTGCTAGCTCTGTTCTTTAGTATTTTTTTGGCTTCTTCATCTAAATCCCGATGTTCCACTTTCCATTGATTTCGAATACTGGAGATAAACGGATCTGACGTTGCCAATAATATATTAAATAGATCTTCATTTGTTGAATTTCGTGAAATTTTTCTAGTATTGTGCTCTCTATAAAATATGTAATCCTTGTTTCTTTTTTCCTGAGCCTCCTCTAATCACCAAGTAGCACCAAATGATATTTAATGACATCTTCTCCATGATAAAGGATTTTGTGAACTGTTGCAGACATATTTCTCCATGGGTAGTGGGTCGTATATATTTTTGCAGTTTCCTTAGCATAATCTCCAAATTTTCTAAAGTCAATTTCTTCATTGCACGCAAGTACTTCTAGGATTATTTTAAATCTGAAAATAAGGTTTAAATCCACCCCTGTTATTTCAGATGCTGTTTCTGGATCTGAAAAGAATCTTCTTGCGGTATTGCCATCATTTGTATTGCCTGACCCTTGTTTTGGCTGATCTATAATCAATCCAAATTTGCGATATTCATCTTGAACATGTTTCTTTTTTGAACTTCTTAACTCTTTGTTGGTTTCGTTGTTTCTTATTGATCCTGAAGACCCGAAATCCAAATCACAACTGATTTTTAGTATGTGTTCCATAAGTCGTATTCTTGCATGTAGTGGTGATAATCCAAATTCATATGTTTTAACAACTTTTTCAATGATATCCAGTTTTGTTAGTTGGTTCTGTGATCGTAATTGATGTAGGAAAGATTCTTATATATTTGTACAACCAATTGCATCGTTAATATCTTTAAGTTTCCGCCTCTTAGATTTATTGCTGCAGTTGTCCAATGATTTGCGTGTCCTTCCAGCCTTATCTTGCTTTGCTGTTTCTGCAGCGACAGCAAGTTGGCCCTCTAACCAGTTTGCACTTTTTATATAAAAGTTTTGTTTACTGTAGCTAACTTCTTTGTAGCGTTTTTTAGTGCTTTGACGAAATTAGATAATTGCTCTTGCATTTCGGTGCTACACCAATTTAAGTTTAATTTTAACGTAACTAAGAACATCTTCCTGGTTTTTGTTTCTAAAATACTCTTCCGCCAGTTCTTTATAACTGAAATTCTCCATATTTTTCTGAATATTTTTATTAGCGTCTGTTATATTTAACTTATTACTGAGTAATCCCTTATCGAATCCGTAGTTTTATACATTTTTAGATACATATTATTCACACATTGATCTTTAATTTCATAGTAGGTAGTAGTGCTTAATTTGCACAAAACTGCACATGTTGTCCAGACCTTAATATCAGGTAAAACTGATTAGTATCTCGCCAATATTTGTTGTTGTTGTTGGGTTGTTTTTTATTTTTTGTGGTTTAATGTCCCGATTATTGTTATAAAATTGCTTATGACTTTGGTTGACCCTAACATTTGATAACAGGTAAATTTAGAAACAGATCATATGTTTACTGTAGAATTTTGTGATAATTTGTGATAATTTTATTACCAATTTTTGGCTTATCAAAACAAAGCCATTAAACCCCTTCGCAGGTATTATATTTAATTTTTTTTAGTTTTACGTAGTCTAAAGTAAAAACATAAACTTTTAGGCAAAAAAGTGAAAATTATATACACCATTGTATACGAGTACTTTGGAGTAATTTCATTAAAATGAAAAAAGTGTTCTACACACGGCTCGTCACGGGTGCAAAAGTATATATAGCGGTAAAGAGGACACTTTCACCTTTCTCCGGGTGGTATACATTTCTTGTTCCCCTTTGTTCCCTAGAAGTCCTATTCCACTCCGGATCATATACGTTTCTTGTTCACTAGAAGTTCTATTCCACTAAAGTTTAAATTTGAGAAAAATATAGTAGTTTCATAAATATTCCGTAACGCCCCTAATATTAAACGCTAGAGCTGTGACCACTTACAACAACTAAAGAATATAATCCTACCAACATTATAAAAAAGACCGCAGGCCATTATCGATGATAGCTTGCGAGTAGTAACCATTTATTTTTGATAAAAAAACAAAAGAAAAACACCTTTTTCTGAAATTAAAAAAAACAGTTGAGTTTGACAGCATGCTACGCCCACAATTATCAATAGTTTAACCTAATTTTTTGGCTACCTTAATCTGTATATATTAGCTACAAAAAGGCGTAAAAATTTTAAAAATCAAAAGAGTTTGGTAATTCTTTTTTTAATGTTCTTAAACTATAAAAGCTTACTTTGTTTCTAAAAAATGTTTTTCTTTCTTCTGGTTCGCTACTTAATTTTATAGTCTTAATCCTGCATATTAAAAAGTTAATATCTTCACATAGTTTCCTAAATTTAATATCATTTATGCTTAAAATTATATGTGATATATTTTCGTGCTCACCAAATTCCGTTATTAATAGTTTTTTTAAAGTTATCCAATCTTCGGGCTGCTCACGTCGTATAACGTCTAGGGCGGCACCACTCAATGTCCGTAGTATGCAGTTAAAATATAAAGTGCGGTCTTCTGGTGGTAGCGAAGATATATTGGGTATTATGTTTTCCACTGCTCCAATGTACATTGCCAGTTCTTCTTTCTGCTCCGAAAAGGGATGAATTAATTAATTTTAAATTATCCATTACAAATTGTTTTTGTAGTGGCTGGTTCTCAACTCTGTATTGTTCTGTGTTCTGACTGCTGTTCATTGTGTTGGATTGAGTATAGGTGTTTTTTCGTTGATGGTACTTCTTATAGAAAATTTTAATTATTTTGTTATAACCTTGGAGGGTCCCACAGCATTCGCAAGATTTAACTTATTTGTTAATTGCTTAGGTACGTTTGAAAGGATCTTTTTCGTACTTTTCCTACCGACTGCGCCAATGAAATACAACGTTAGTTGTGGTTGAGTTTTCTTCATAAACTGACTCTTTATTTTATTGAATGTACTCTTATATATTAACAATCAGAATCTTAAAACTAAACTAGAATTATCTTACCCCAATATGCATTGAAAAATTATTTCTCCAATGTTAGAGAAAAGCTTAATTCTTAAGTTGATTTCTAATGTAATTCTCAACTTAAGTTGAAACATTTTTCTCCTTTTTTGTTTTCAACTTGACATCAATTTGCGATTTAATATTTTATCCAATCTTTGAGAAAAATTTAAAATCTCAAGTGGATATCTAACACTTCTCCACTTGAGACCAAACATTTTTTGAACTTGAATACGATTTGTGATAAATTTGAGATTTTTTTTCTAATTTTTTTATTCTCGTATGGCAGCGCTGGTTTGTGCAATCGCTTACAGATCTGGTAGCGATTAAATAACACATGTTGCAGCTGCATTTATTCATTTATTACAAATGTGCAAATGTGAAAGAAGTGAAAATAGTGAAAAAAGCAAGTGTTAAAAAATATAAATAAATAATAGTGCATTTAAGTGAAGGAAAGACAATTAAAGGTAAGCAAAGTTTAAATAATTAATATAAAAATGAATAGGTCAAAGAAAGTTAAAAGTGAGGTGAGGCAGGTGGTGGCTTTGCTGTCGGAGCGCTCATTTGCCGATGAAACTTTGGCAATGGGACCTTCGACATCAAATGCTTGTGGAAACGTGTCTTTTGAAGAATTTAGAAGTGAGGGCAATTCATCTGAATCGGAAAGCGAAAGTGAAAAGGAGGAAATAGTAGAAAATTTAGGTGAATTGAGGGATGAGCTTGCGTCATGGGCAGTTCAAATATTACAAACGCAGCTGCTAATAGTCTTCTAAAAATTTTGAGTACCCACATTTGTGGAGTATCAACATTTAGTGGAACTAATAACCCAAAAAATAATTATGTTTAGTAATTTATAATTTAATCAATTTTTATTTATACCCTTCATTCACATGTAGATGGATCTAAACAGTACGTTTTTAACAATAACCGAAGAGTATGTAACCAAAAAAGGTGAGCATAAGCAATTTTATTTTTTTTATTAGTATAATTATATTAAATGTCAATTATAATTTTGAATTATTTTTAATTTTTTAGACTGGGATGAGTTGAATCAAAAGATTGACATCTTCCAAAAAAATGTGCTCAAAGGTATAACGCATTAAGCATATTTCTAAAAACAAAAACACAATGCACATTTCCAATATTTTTAGAACATGAAATCACTCAGAAATTACTAAAAAGAGTACTGGAAGAATTTGGAATGAATTTCCGTCATCCCACGTCAAATTTGGTTGATAAACAGACCGGTTTCGGCTATGTGCCATCTTCAGTGTTCTCTCAGTAACTCAGTACTGGAAGAGGTAAAATCGGGGGGAAATAAGACGACCTTAAAGCGAAAGCCAATTTTGCCAAAAACACCATTTCAGCTAGTGCCGGACTCCTATTCGAAGATAAAATTCAAGCATCTGAAAACAAGTTTTACGACCTGGTAAGTTTGACAAAAATATAAACAAAATTCCAAATACTAAAGTTTAATAATTCATCTACTAGGTTTCCGAACTTATGGCGTTAGTATGTGGCAATTCCATAAAATTTTTAAAAACAGCTTGGCGGAAAATAATAACGGATGAGGTAGCTATCAAATATTCCTGGCAAGGAACTAAGACAAAACAACCTGTACGAGATCTAAGTGTCACAGCGGCATTAAAACGTAATTATGTTTATATGATATGATTGAAATTAATATTAACTAAATCTAATTAATCTTTCCAGAAGCTTACAATCAAAAATTTGCAGCTGCATCTTCGGACAGCGAGTTCGAAAGAACTCTCATATAATTTTTCCAACACGCCAATAACCGCCTTCATAAGAAGATAAATTATGTAAATGGAAAAAAGGAAAATATCTCCCAAATTAATTAATGTTTTTTTATTATTAAAAATAACTTTAATGAATTGTTTTTTATCAATTGTTTTTATGATCTTTTTTATGATGTTTTTTTATTATTACTTAAAAATAACTCAAATGAATTGTTTTTTATGATCTCATTATTTTATGTTTTTTTTTATATAATAAATAAGTTACAAAACTAAGTAAAAAAGATTGTTTATATCCTAAATTTATATAAATGGGCTTTCTTTAATATGGCAATTCCGTACCATCCATTTGAAACCAATTGGAGAAATTTCTTTGATATCAAGTTGAGAATCACAAATTTCTCAATTTGATAACTAAGAAAATCACCATATTAAAAATGAGCCTTTTAAGTTGAGAAGACTATAATTGGACTATTGAGGTGCATTTGAGAATTAACGTTGGAGATTTGAGAATGGTATTTGATATCAAATGCATCTCAAGTTGATATCAAACAATAATGTTTATTGGGACATTACTTCTTTGTTTGATAGTATTGACATATTCTGTTGTCATTCTTTGGTTAGTGTTTGTTTACTACATTTATGATCAGTACTTAATACTATCGCTCTTATCTCTAAATATGTTTGTGGGATTACAGGGGTTAAAGGTTAACTATGGTATGTTAGTGCGTATGTTGCTTAAGTATATTTGTGGGATCAAAGGTTACCTAATGTATGTTAGTGTGATTGTCACTTGTATATACATATACATATATACACATGTGTATTTACGTATGTACATACAAACAAGGGTACAAAAAATGATGTTTAGCGTACAATAATACCAACAACAAGTTAACACAAATTATTTTTAGATAATATGTGTTGTATTCATAAAAATAAGTTGTATTTTTTGAAAACATATTTTTCATGCAAATTTTCTATAAAATATATTTTAAACCTAAATTATTTTTTTTACGGATATCTAGTGTATCTAGTGTATGTAGTAACACACCCGGTAATGAGCTTTATAGTCATCGTGTCATCATAGTTCAATATGTTTGTTGGTATAACTTTAATATTCATCCATACGCTTATGAATTCATACCTTTAAGCTCCCTTTTCTTGTCTCTTTATTATTACTAGAGTACGCCCAGTGGTCGAAATTCGACCGCCAGTTTAAATTTTTATTCCCACTTTTCCCCAAAATTAATATTTTACTTATTCAGTAAAACATTAACAATTTTGTTAAAAACAAATTGCAATTGATTATTGAGGGGTATAGATTGTTCCTATGCAAATTTCACTGTTGCTAATGCAGATCATCAGGGAACTTTACCCAAATGTTCCTTTGAACAACTGGAGATATATTAAACCTTTATTAAAACAAATGAAAATTTTAAACAATATCAAAGTTATAACAAGTACTCAATAATCAACCAATTGTTTTTGTTTTCTTACTTTACCTATTTATATCTATTTTTGTTGCATTCCTTTCAACAGAAGAAACTACCTAATTACTTATTCCCTTCCCCATGGAAAAAACAATAAACCAAATAAAGTTGCATACAAACACGCACATTTATAAGAAAAAAAAAACTTATTACTTATATACATATGTAGGTACTCTTAAACACTCTCATCGCTTTGCTTGAACCAGTGTTTGATAAGTAAATGCGTGTACGTGTGAATTTTTAGCATTTGTAGTGGTGTCAACTTTATGAGCCTCTTACTCCTTTATTACTGAACCGATTTAAATAATATATAATCGGGTCACTAAAGCTCAATAATGTTTACCATTTGATAAAAAATTGAAGAAAATCGGTTGGCAAACAAAGGAGAAAAAGGGATCTAAAATTTGTCTTTTCCTATTTATATATAGATATATTATTTTTAAGCATCTAAAGAAAAATTATACAGTACCATAATGTATTTTACTTTAATAAAACTTACTCGTTATTTAAATATCCAAATGTTATTAGTTTCAGCAATAATCGTTTAAGTACATACAAAGATGGAAATAAGAATAGAATGAACAAATAAAATAAGTTTTTCCTTCTGAGTGTTTACGGAGCTGCTAAGCCAAATTTAATTAATTTAATTTTGAGTTTTTTGTTGTACTTTTTTAGCAAGTTAAGAGAGAAAGAGAGATCATGGCTTTATGATTGGCTACTATTCTTAACTGTTTTTAACTATCTTAGACACAAAAATGTAGAAAAAAAGATAAATTCTGCACTGCTTCTATTGACAATCTATCAAAAAAAAATCAATCGAATACGTTGAGTTTAAGTCAGTTAATATGGTTCTTAACTTTTTTCACTTGCCTATTTATATATAGATTAAATATTACTCGTTATTGATTGGAAATAAATTCCTAGCGGTACATTTCTTGTCACTATTCTTTAAAAATGCAATTGAACAACATGAAGTTTTGCCTTAAGTTAGTCTATAAGAATTAGCGGAACAATAAACTACAAACACAAAATCTTTTCGTGGTATCTTTTTGAAAGTGAAGTAAAGTTTTTAATAAAAACTTCGTTTTCGTTATTTTATGCACACACATAAAAATTGGCGACCGTGACAGGACTTATTGAAATTAATCTGAATTAAGTCCAGTGAATAATTACTTTAAATTAAAAAATTATTAACTTAAATTTTGAAAAAACGCAAAAACAAGTTTGCAAAAAACATTAAAATAAAAATAAAAAAAGGTTTTTACTCTTCGGAATTTTTGCAAAGCAACACAAAAAAAAATAAAAACCATATAAAAACATTTATGTATATGGTCTTAATCAAAAGCAAAAGACAAAATTCATCATAATCATTAATATCAAGGTTATCATCGTAATCATCATCATCGACAAAAAATCTGCATAGAAAATTCACATTATTATCTTTAGTATCAACATCTTCATCGTCGTCGCCTTTGCATTTGCTAGCCGCCGTCCTCTGCTGCAGTTTGTCTACAAACAACCCATATACTCACTGCAACGTCACTCAGCAACATCTATAATTCAATCAACATTATTTCTTCTTCACAACAATAATCTCAACTGCATGTGCATATGTACATACTTCCATTCACATAAACAAGTAAGTCAATTAAATAAACTCTACTCTCTACGACTCATCATATTTTTGTCCTCTTGGAATTCCATCTACAATTGCATTCTACATACGTGTGTGTATGTATATACATTTGTGTTAGCGATTGAAAACAGCAATTAGTGTTGGCCTTTGAAAATTGCAGTCAGTGTGGGTACTCAAATACAATAATTGGTAATTTTTGCAACATTTGCTACATCGTTCCTGTAAAAGCTAAACGCTTTACAACTTAACAGTTTTCACCTATTTTATCAATTTTAAAGCAATTTAGCCAAATTTGATAAAATTTTATTGCAAAATGAGTACCGACAAAGCCGATAAAACCGACACTGGAGTAAATACAATTGCTGCCCTAAAAGCGTAACGAACCATAATGATACGCAACATAACCCAAATGAAAGGGAAAATTGATAAAGGTGGTGCCGCCTCTGATTTTACAATTTTGGTATGTCGACTACAAATTCTTATTTTAAACAAATAATCCATATTCAAAGCCAAATAGAGAAGTTGGATGAAGCTGACATGACTCGATCGGATATAGAAGAGCTTTTTATTTCGGCCATGGCTACTTTGGTAAGTCTCATGAACAAACAACGTAATGCTAGTGATATTGAGCAAAGCTTTTTAAATACCTCTCAATCATACGCATCTCATCAAAATCGTTTACCTCAACTCAAATTACCCAAATTTGATGTGAAGTACGCAGAGTTTTCGCGGTTAATAAGTACTTTCAAAACTTTAGTACATAATGAGCCTAATATTCCCGTCATCGATAAATTCAATTATTTGATTAATTGTTTATCTGGTCAAGCATTGGCGGTGATAGAACCTTTTCAAGTGGTTGACTCAAATTATTAAAAATCCTTTGATCGTCTAGTTGAGCGATATCACAACAAGTCGTTAATGTTCATCGATAATATAAATTCATTGTTTTCGATAGCAGCCATCACTAAACCAAACCCTCTAGCTTTGCGTTCAATTCTTGGTAATGTTTCGGCCCTCCGCAGTTCGTTGCTTTCATTAGGGTCCGAGCTTGATGTCATGAACGCTACAATTATTCATATTATTTGTCGAAAACTAATCAAAAAGGGTATACGACAAGAAACAAGATTTTATGTTTTTACCATCATGAGATAAGTTTTACCCAATCCTAAGCCGCATTTGTCGAATATCGCACCACACATTGCTTCACAATCCAGATTTTCCCTTCAACATAGTGCATCTTCCAATTCATCGCTTCAACAACCCCATCCATTTTCCTTTCAACCATCGTTCTCGTCATCGCATCAATCAGAATTTACAAGATCATCGAATTCAGCTTCAACACATCTCACAAAATTTTCGTCCTTTTGCTATTGTTTTTATTAAGGACTGTTTTGGCAGTCTACAAGCTCTTCGAGCCTTATTGGATTCTTGTTCAGAATTGAACCTCATCTCGCAAGAAGCAGTAACATCATAAATCGACTCAAGAAATTTCTGGTGTTTCTGACATTCGAACCTAATTGAAATTTAAGGTAATCGTCACGATCAAATCTCGACATTCCGATTCAGAATGGACAACAATTTTTTCGGTGACAAAATTTATTTCGAGTCAACATCCAGCTGAACAAATCAACGCGCTAACTGGAACATACAGACCCGCAATTTCATTTATCACAGCGTATTGATATGCTTATAAGCTCTGAAATTTTCTTCGACTTACTTCTCGACGGTAAAATATATCTCGGAAAGGGGATACCCTGCCTCATAAACACATCTCTTGGTTGGGTCATCGGTGGTAATGTGAACTGCCAACATCCACGTCGCGCACTTTCGTGGAATGTCATAACTAAAAATGAAAACCTTGACTCGTTACTAAAAGTCTTTTGGGAAGTTGAAGAATTCAATCAGCAAACATCTTATTTCACCGAGGAAGAACAACAGTGTGAAGACCATTTTGTTAAAAACACCATTTTCGATTTTTGTATTTAGAAAAAACGCATTTTAAAAGATCAGAATTTAAGACAGATGTAATCCGATTTCATGGACGAATACATTAGATTAGGTCATATGTCACCTGTAAGCTTCAATCGCTTGAATTCATCGCACTACGTAATCCCTCATTATCACGTTTTTCGCCCTAAAAGTACCACAACCAAGCTTAGAGTGGTCTTTGAGGTACGACAACCTCGTAAAACATTTCGTTGAATGAAGCCTTAATGGTTGGTCCTACGATTTAACAGGACCTTATAATAACAATCTTATCGTTTCGACTAAACAAATTAGCTCTATCTGCTGACATTTGTAAAATGTATCGACAGCTTTTGGTAGACAAAAGAAATCGCAACTTCCAGTTAATTCTATAGAGAAGTAAACCCAATGACTCTATCAACTTATACCAGTTAAACACAGTGACCTATGGCTGTCCATTTCTTGCTGTAAGAAGTTTGTTTTTCATTGCCGAGTTTTGCGAAAATGAATTTCCCATTGGCTCTGAAACCCTTAAAAAGGATCTATACGTCGACGATCTACTCACGGGGCCAGATGACTTTTCCGAACTCCTCACCAAGAAGTGTGAAATTGTAGAAATTCTACAAAAGGCTGGTCTTGAATTGGCAAAGTGGAATTCTAATTGCCTAAATATTGCTCCTTGTAATGGGGAAATGCTTTTAAAAACAAATGAGTACATCACCAAGGCTCTTGGTATGTCTTGGAAACCCAAAAATGACGTTTTTTTGTTTTCGTTTTGATCTATCGAAGATTGGTTTTGTCAGCTGTCGTAAAAATCTTTGACATATCGACAATATTGTGTAAGATTTTAATGCAAGAAATTGAAAGTAGTTTTCCACATATATGTAAATGAGATGGAAATCCCAAGATTTGTGGGTACCTCCCCACAATCCAAATTAGAAATCCACGGCTTTGCAGACGCCTCGCTATTGGCATATGGTTGCTGTATCTACATACGTGGCGATCACAAAACTGAATTTAAATCAACCTTGCTTATATCGAAGTCTAAAGTTGCTGCGGTTGTTCAACAATCCCTGCCACGCTTAGAACTCTGCGCTGATTTATTGCTCAGTCGAACCTGGGATAAAACCAAACATAAATTTGATCGTTTTGTATGTCGTATTTTCTTCTGGTTAGAATCAAAAATAGTCTTAAACTGGCTTACCAATCATTCATCATCTTATGTTTGCTTCGTTGTCAATCGGATATCAGCGATACAAAATTAAACACAAAACATTCCCTGGAGGTATGTGCCCTCAAAACAAAACACTGCAAATGTAGTGTCGAGGGGTTGTGTTATATTGCTACGGAGTGAGGAAAAATAAGACTTTGATATAGAGTTTGAACGACAAAAAATATCTTTATTATTTGCATTCAATGCAACTTGTAATCTGAGCAAATGCACGCCTTGGAAAACTGATACATACAATAAATAAAAGATGGCGGTCAACAAGTACCAACCTTTTTAATTTCGCTCTATACCTCAGAACTATTTGTTGAACTTTCCTATACAATGGTATTTTTCGTTTTCCATCGCTTTTAAATTTCTTTTTAATGTCTGTACGTACCTTTCGGCAAGGCCATTAGTTGCAGGATATCCAATAAATTTTTGGATTATACCTTGGCCTGTGCAGAATTTTCTGAATGTGTCGCTTTGAAATATTGTGGCGTTGCCTGATACTATAATTTCGGGGAGGTCATGTGTTGCAAAAATGTTTTGTAGTAGCGCAATAATTTTTTTTAGATGTTGGAGATTCTTTAATGATTTGAATTTCTGGCCATTTAGATTTTGCATACACTAGAATAAAAAAATGATGATTCTGGAAAGGTCCCGCGAAATCGATATGAACCCTGCGAAAGTTTTTCGTTGGCTTATCCCTGTGGTGTGTTTCTACTTTTGCTAAGTTTTTCCTAATCATGGCACAATTTGGGCACGATCTCACCATACGTTCAATATCGGCATCAATATTTTTCCAAAAAGATTATTTCCTGGCCAATTGTTTCATCCTTTATATACCAACGTGTGTATGGTGGAGTTCGCCGGGATTATAACACGATTCCCTTTGAACAAAATTCCATTCTGTATAGTATATTCAGGATCTACGTTTTATCCACTTACTAATGAATTTTTTAGTTTCAAATATTCCTGATCCCTATCTGTTTTCTTTGCAATTTCCGTGGCTGTAATTAAAAAAGTAGAAATTTCATTTGTAGCTTGATCCTGAATAATTTTGATTTCTATATCAAGAAAATTGATAGTTTTAGACATTTTTGCTATGGGAGCTCTGGACAAACAATCTACATGCGTTATATGTTCGGATTTTCTATGTTCAATTTTGTAATTAAATCCTTGTATGAAGGATGCGTAGCGGAGTAATCTTGCTGACGTCATGGCTGGTGTTCTGGCATTCTAATGAAAAATTCTTGAAAGTGGCCGGTTATCCGTCACAAGTATAAATTCTCTTTGGTGTAAGTACATAAACAATTTTTGCACGGCAAAAATTATAGCAAGTGCTTCCCTATCGAGCTGGCTATAGTTGTGTTCCGCGTTTGTTAACGCTCTGGAAATGAAGGTAATGGGACGCTCAACCTGATTAACTGTATGAGACAGCACTGCCTCTATCCCTGTAGGATTTGCATCACAGGTGTAGTTTACCACACAAGTCTATAATGCTTGCACAATGAATACACCGAAACAATAAATAAAGTATCAATAATATTTCTTTTTGTTGTATGCATGGTGCAATGCCAAATTGCTTATGAAGAACTATTTGAGTGACACATTTCTGTTTGAGTGCAATTGTAAATACAAAGTACAATGATTGGTCAAATGGAAATGTGAATATGATCCGTCATAGTATTGAAAGAGAAAAATGATAAATTTGTATGTTTACAATAAGTTAGAAAGGTTAAGTTATATTCTCATAATTGGTATATAAACCCACACAAAATTATAATAAAACCAGACTTTGATTTGATAAACATAAATCGGCTTTTCAGCCTTGTTTAAATTTTAAAGTTTCAAAACTTCTTTTGGCAGTTCTTTTGAACGCCTAAGTTTTAGCTGGGACTCCCCCCAGCTGTTTTAAAATAAAAAGGGACTATAGGGAACCCAGACAAATCAAAATAAATACATTTGTTATATTAGAATATAACATGGCGATCCTGCGGACCTAACCTGCGAGCCACATCCTGCAACAGTTAGTCCTTGCCACAATTGAAAAAAAAAACGAGAGAAAACCTGGTGACATAATTCCTGATGTCGGAGGCTGAAGTAGACGAAATCATCACCCGTTGGGAAAGATACATTGAGGAAACCAAATCCGAAGAATACGAGCCTGCAAACATATCGGACACAATAGAATCAGCACCGGTATACACACCACTTCCCCGTACAGCACGTCATAAAGCAATTACCATCGAGGAGTAAAGAAGACGGAATAATAAAAGAAGGAACACACCAATAGCACCACCAAAACCAGTACAGAAGAAAAGGGCCGGCAAGAAATTCCAGAAGCGAAAGGCATTAGCCCTGCTATATAAAGATTTAATACTGGCAACCACGTTAGAATCTAAGACTAACATTAAAAATAAAATTGAACAGATAAAATACAAAATCTATTAATAATCTAAAACAAACAAACAAAAATTTTAAAGATTTTTAACATGCAATATATATAGTTTTATAAATAAATATACTTAGATACAAATGCAACAAAAGAAAAAATAATATGGGTAAACCACAAAGTAAAGTGGAAATCCAGGAAAACATTGTAAACAATGGAGAAGGGAAGAATACTGCAACTATTGTACCAGAATATATAACAACACTAATTGTAATAGGAATAGTACTATATGTAGCATATAAGATTAACAACTACTTTAAAAATTATGTACACAAGCACAAAAACACGCGCAGTATAGATAATGCTAGTACAAACGTCTAAAATTTAATGGAAAAATATAAACTATCAAAATAATTAATGTAGCAAAAGAACAAATACATATATAAAAAAATATATATATATATATATATATACATATTTTAAAATTAAAAGGGTTAAGAACAAAAACAAAATGTTGTCAATAAACTATGGAAGAAAATATAGAAAAATTGAAAGAAGTTCTTTAAAACTCTAAAGAAAAATCCAAGTAGAACATATACAAAGAAAACTATAAAAGAAAAATTAGAATATATTGAAAATATAAACCAAGACTTTATCATAGCAGTGGAAGAACAGAAAAACACTGATCTAGTAATAGCCTTAAAAATACAATTCAAAAATATTTATACAAATATCAAAAAATATTTAGCAGATCACGAGAAAGAATTTGAGATAGAACAAAATATCACAATGGCAGCATTTAGTTTAGAAACCGTTTCAAAAGCTTTACCATTGTTTGCTGGTAATTATATAAAGCTTGAAAGTTTTTTAATAACAGCAGAGCTGATAAACAAAACATTATCAGATACAGCAAAAGTAGATTTTCTGCAATACATTTATTATGCCAAACTAACATCTAACGTTAGAACAGCGATAGGAAGTTATATCAAACCAGAAAGCTTTGCAGCACTAAAAGAATTGCTAGAAAACAGGTACAAAACCACTAAAACTATACCAGAATTACAAAACAAGCTTAGTACATTGCCCCAAGGGAAAATGCCAGTTAATTTATTTAAAGACAAAATATTATATATAATGGATAGCCTAAACAAACTAGGGATAGAAGAACTAGGAAATACTGCCTCAACAGCAGAAAAGAACATAATAATTAAACTAAATAATAAATTAGCCCTAGATACTTTCAAAAAAGGACTAAACGAAGGCTTTAAATCGACCATCACGACCAACCACATTGCAAGAAGCATCAGAACTTGCAATTGAACTTGAAAATGAAAATAAGGCAATGAATAATGCAATTCTACATATCAGAAAGGAAAAACCACGGTATCAATCACAAAATCAAAACAGAACTAACAACACATTCACTAACTACAACAATAATAGGCCTTACAACAATCAAAACTCTAACAGAAACAATTACACAAAAAATAACAACTATCACAATAATAACAATAATTTACCAAGGAACACAAATTTTTCTAGGAACAATAATTTCAACAATAATAGACATACTAATTTCAGTCACAATAGATTTAATAACAATCAAAGAAGAAACTTTAACATTAACCACGATTACACAAACAGAAACAACAATAGATATGTACACACTATACGAAGTTCGGGAAACGAAGTAGGCCCGGAATACATACATATTCCGGAGAGCCAGAATTAAGAGTATATAAAGTATTTAGCATTGCACCATGCATACAACAAAAAGAAATATTATTGATACTTTATTTATTGTTTCGTTAGAGAAAAATTAGGGAGGAATTTTTCTAATCAACTTCATAGTACTGTTACAATATTTCTTATAATTTACTTATATATATAATTAATTTGTATATTTCTATACACGTTTATGTCTTATTTTTTGCAGTTACATACATTAGGATTTTTATTCTATAATGTTTTAAATGGTTTTAAATTGTTGTTATGGTAAGTTTTCTTTATTCCTTTGTAATCTATCGTGGTGTTTACACCATCCCTACTTATTATTTTAAATGGTCCTTTATATGGACTTTGGTGCTTTTTCCTATCTTCTATTTTAACTAATACTAAATCTCCTACGTTAAGATTAAGTTCATTTTTATTTTTATCGTTAATTGTTCTTTTTTCTTTTGATTTTACTATTAATTCCTTTGCCTTATTTAACGCAAATTGTAATGTGACTCGTAGCTCTTGTACATAGTCGTCATAATTATATGTTTTTATTTTATTATTTATGATGTCAGATGGTAGGCTTGGTAGTTTCCCATAAACTAATTCGAAAGGCGAGTATCCCGTATCTATATGTGGTGCCGTATTGTAGGCAAAAGTGAAATATGGAATCCATTTATCCCATTCATAATCATTTGCAGTTGTCAACAAGAACTCATTAAGAACCCTATGGTTTCTTTCTATTGAACCTAATGTTTCATGGTGGTATGGTGTTGAAAATATTTGCTTGATTTGTAATAGTGAACATATGTTTTTCATAAGTTCATTTGTAAATTCTGTACCTCTGTCGGATTTAAGTACCTTAAATTGACCATATTTCAAAATAAATTGGTCAACCAATGTTTTTGCTATTACAAGTGCATCTTTTGTCGGTATTGGGTGTGCAACGACAAATTTTGTCAGTTCGCATTGCATTGTTAGAATGTAGCGATAGTCGTTTGAAATACGAAGAGGGCCAACGGTGTCAATTGAAATCACTTCAAAACTGTTGTTTGGTGTGTTTGTTATTGTAAGTGGTTCTTTTATGTGTTTTGTTTGTTTATTTTTGTTACAGCTATCACAATAAGATACAAATTGTTTTACCATCTTGTTCATGTTTTTCCAAATATATCTCTGTTTTAATTTAATGACGGTTTTTCGTATTCCTAAGTGTCCTGCGTGGGTGGTATTGTGGAATTGGTCAATTAGTTTATATTTTAAAATGTCATCTGTTATTCTTTTCGGGGCATTGTATATTAATATCTTAAGTTGAGGGCTTTTGTTATTTATTCTTAATTTTGCATATGCTTCTTTAAATTCTTCTTTTGTATATATTTTAAATATCTTATCTTCATTTGAGAGCGCTAATTGTTTAATATTTTCTTTATTCATTTTGGATGTCAGTTTCCTCAGGATCGAATCTAGTTTCGCTGAGTTATCGCTGAATCTTGCATGCATATTATCATTATTCATATCTTCTGTATGTAATTTCTTCATAATCGAATCTAGTTTCGGAGAATTATCGTTACATACTTTATTCATATCATTCTTATTAATCTTATTTTTGGCACATAACTTCTTCATGGTCGAAACTGGTTTCGATGAATTATCATTATGTCCAATGTGCACAATATTATCTTCAATAATTATATCTTTTTCTTCTATGTTTTCAAATTTATAAAATTGCAATTTTTTCATATTTTTAATATCATTAATGGATATACATTCCCATATTTGAAGTTGATCAGACTTCTGAGAATTGCATTTTTCCATATTGTTCTCTTTTACACGTGTATTATTTTCTATGTCATTTTTCTCATTATTTATTATTTTATTTGCCTCATTCTTATTTGCATTATTCAACTTATTTTGCATAGCCCTTGTCGTTATTAATACTTTTTTTCGTCGTTTTCTTGTGGTATCATTTGTTTTAATATGTCTGAATCTAGTTCTATTCTAGAAAGTGCATCAGCATTTGTATTCATTTTTCCTTTTTTATAAACAATTGTGAAATCATAATCACTTAAATCTAGTCTTATTCTTGTCATTTTTGATGAGGGATTTTTATGTGAAAATAGTGAAATTAATGGTCTGTGGTCTGTAACTACAATGAATTTTCTGCCATATAAGTAAGGTTTAAAGAAATTTATGCTCCAATGAATTGCTAAAAGTTCTTTTTCTATTACCGGTTTGTTAATATCATGTTTTTGCAATGATTTACTAGCGTATGAAATTGGTAAATCTTGACCTATTTCGCCTTGAGATAAGACTGCTCCTAACGCGTAGTTTGATGCGTCAGTTGTTAAAATAAATGGTTTTTCAAAATCTGGATATTGCAATACTAGGGGTTTCATTAATTTGTCTTTTAATTCCTCAAAAGCATGTTGGCATTGTTCCGTCCATATAAATTTTGCTGATTTCTTTAATAGTGCGTTCAAATTTTTGGCAATGTCTGCAAAGTTTGGTATGAATTTTCTGTAGTAGTTGCAGAATGCAATGAATCGTCTTTCTTCGTCCGCGTTATTCGGTATTGGATAGTTTTTTATAACATTATATTTGGATGGGTCTGTTTTCACACCGTCTTTTGTTATTAAATGTCCTAAATAAACTACTTCTGGTCTTAAAAAACAACATTTCTTTGGATTTAGTTTTAGATTGTATTTTTGTAGTCTGTCTAGTACTTTTATTAGATTTTGATTATGGTGGCTTAAACTACATCCATATACAATTATGTCATCTACGTAAAGAAATGCTTCAGATTCTAATCCGGAGAGTGCTATTGTAAGCATTCTTTGGAAACTATTTGAAGAAATTTTTAGTCCGAATGGAACTGGCCTTGTGGTGTAGAAAAGGCAGTTAGTGGTCTGGATTCTTTATTTAATTCAATCTGGTGAAAGAAACTGGTCATATCGAGTGTAGAAAACCATTTTGCTCTACCTAATTTGTCTAAAATGTCTTCTAATCTAGTTAGAGGAAATTTGTCATTGACAATTTTATCATTAAGCTTTCTAAAATCTACAACAAGTCTCCATTTCTTTTTGTCTTCTATATTTTTCTTTGGTACCAAAAGGAGTGGAGCATTATATGGGCTAATTGATGCTTCTATTATGTCGTCATTAAGCATTTTTTCTACTTGTTTATTTATTATGTCGGTATGTGAGTGTGGTAATCTATAGTTTTTTATGTAAACTGGTGTGTTGTCTGAGGTCGTGATTGTTTGTTTGTAAAAATTGTTGACGGTTAATTTTTCGTCTTCTAAATGAAAAACATTTTGATATTGTTTAAATATTCCTATTAATTGTGATTTTGCAAATTCGTCATGATGGTCTAATTGCAGTTCATTCACTATTTTTTTAAAACGTTTGTTAGTGCTCACATTATTGTAACTTAATATCTCATAATTCTTAAGTGGGTCAGTCTGGAGTTGAATGCCTTTTATTGTCACTGTTTCGTTAGTTGTGTTTAAAATTTGTATGTGTGTCATGCCGCTTTTTGGTGCTATCGAATTACTTAAAAATATTCCCTCTTGTAATTGTTTGTAAAATATTACGCAATCTTCTTTTAGCTTTAATTTTATGGCTTGTATAATTTCTGTTCTGGGTGGAATTATTATTTGTAGTGAAGAAATTGGTTTTGATTGCATGGGCAGAATTATGGTAGAATCATTTATAAATAAAGAAATTGTAAATGTCTCGTAATCAATTTTACAAAGATATTTTTGCAGAAAATCTCTACCAATTATGCCATCTGTTTCAATAGGAAAATCTAAATTTACTAGTTGAAAAGAATGTTTACATTTTTTATTTGGTAAGGAGAGTTCAAGATCTATTGTGCCTAAGGGTTATATTTCTTCCTTCGTGATTCCGGTAAGTTTACATATTTGTTCTGGGTTAAATGGTTCACCTTCAAAGTCTTTACACATGCGACAAAGTGATATGTCAGCACCTGTGTCGATAAGGAATGTTAAAATTCTATTCTTGTATTTTGTGTTTATAAAATTTGTTCTGTTGGCAAATACTTTATATACTCTTAATTCTGGCTCTCCGGAATATGTATGTATTCCGGGCCTACTTCGTTTCCCGAACTTTGTATAGTGTGTACATATCTATTGTTGTTTCTGTTTGTGTAATCGTGGTTAATGTTAAAGTTTCTTCTTTGATTGTTATTAAACCTATTGTGACTGAAATTAGTATGTCTATTATTGTTGAAATTATTGTTCCTAGAAAAATTTGTGTTCCTTGGTAAATTATTGTTATTATTGTGATAGTTGTTATTTCTTGTGTAATTGTTTCTGTTAGAGTTTTGATTGTTGTAAGGCCTATTATTGTTGTAGTTAGTGAATGTGTTGTTAGTTCTGTTTTGATTTTGTGATTGATACCGTGGTTTTTCCTTTCTGATATGTAGAATTGCATTATTCATTGCCTTATTTTCATTTTCAAGTTCAATTGCAAGTTCTGATGCTTCTTGCAATGTTGTTGGTCGCGATGGTCGATTTAAAGCCTTCGTTTAGTCCTTTTTTGAAAGTATCTAGGGCTAATTTATTATTTAGTTTAATTATTATGTTCTTTGCTGCTGTTGAGGCAGTATTTCCTAGTTCTTCTATCCCTAGTTTGTTTAGGCTATCTATTATATATAATATTTTGTCTTTAAATAAATTAACTGGCATTTTCCCTTGGGACAATGTACTAAGCTTGTTTTGTAATTCTGGTATAGTTTTAGTGGTTTTGTACCTGTTTTCTAGCAATTCTTTTAGTGCTGCAAAGCTTTCTGGTTTGATATAACTTCCTATCGCTGTTCTGACGTTAGATGTTAGTTTGGCATAATAAATGTATTGCAGAAAATCTACTTTTGCTGTGTCTGATAATGTTTTGTTTATCAGCTCTGCTGTTATTAAAAAACTTTCAAGCTCTATATAATTACCAGCAGACAATGGTAAAGCTTTTGAAACGGTTTCTAAACTAAATGCTGCCATTGTGATATTTTGTTCTATCTCAAATTCTTTCTCGTGTTCTGCTAAATATTTTTTGATATTTGTATAAATATTTTTGAATTGTATTTTTAATGCTATTACTAGATCAGTGTTTTTCTGTTCTTCCACTGCTATGATAAAGTCTTGGTTTATATTTTCAATATATTCTAATTTTTCTTTTATAGTTTTCTTTGTATATGTTCTACTTGGATTTTTCTTTAGAGTTTTAAAGAACTTCTTTCAATTTTTCTATATTTTCTTCCATAGTTTATTGACAACATTTTGTTTTTGTTCTTAACCCTTTTAATTTTAAAATATGTATATATATATATATATATTTTTTTATATATGTATTTGTTCTTTTGCTACATTAATTATTTTGATAGTTTATATATTTCCATTAAATTTTAGACGTTTGTACTAGCATTATCTATACTGCGCGTGTTTTTGTGCTTGTGTACATAATTTTTAAAGTAGTTGTTAATCTTATATGCTACATATAGTACTATTCCTATTACAATTAGTGTTGTTATATATTCTGGTACAATAGTTGCAGTATTCTTCCCTTCTCCATTGTTTACAATGTTTTCCTGGATTTCCACTTTACTATGTGGTTTACCCATATTATTTTTTCTTTTGTTGCATTTGTATCTAAGTATATTTATTTATAAAACTATATATATTGCATGTTAAAAATCTTTAAAATTTTTGTTTGTTTGTTTTAGATTGTTAATAGATTTTGTATTTTATCTGTTTAATTTTATTTTTAATGTTAGTCTTAGATTCTAACGTGGTTGCCAGTATTAAATCTTTATATAGCAGGGCAAATGCCTTTCGCTTCTGGAATTTCTTGCCGGCCCTTTTCTTCTGTACTGGTTTTGGTGGTGCTATTGGTGTGTTCCTTCTTTTATTATTCCGTCTTCTGTACTCCTCGATGGTAATTGCTTTATGACGTGCTGTACGGGGAAGTGGTGTGTATACCGGTGCTGATTCTATTGTGTCCGATATGTTTGCAGGCTCGTATTCTTCGGATTTGGTTTCCTCAATGTATCTTTCCCAACGGGTGATGATTTCGTCTATTTCAGCCTCCGACATCAGGAATTATGTCACCAGGTTTTCTCTCGTTTTTGTTGTTATTTGTGGCAAGGACTAACTGTTGCAGGTTAGGTCCGCAGGATCTACTGATTTTAAATGTTATTATGGTCCGCAGTTTTGCAGGATCGCCATGTTATGTTCTATGTAATCGAATGTCTTAATTTTCTGGGTTCCCTATAGTCCCTTTTTATTTTAAAACAGCTGGGGGGAGTCCCAGCTAAAACTTAGGCGTTCAAAAGAACTGCCAAAAGAAGTTTTGAAACTTTAAAATTTAAACAAGGCTGAAAAGCCGATTTATCTTTATCAAATCAAAGTCTGGTTTTATTATAATTTTGTGTGGGTTTATATACCAATTATGAGAATATAACTTAACCTTTCTAACTTATTGTAAACATACAAATTTATCATTTTTCTCTTTCAATACTATGAAGGATCATATTCACATTTCCATTTGACCAATCATTTTACTTTGTATTTACAATTGCACTCAAACAGAAATGTGTCACTCAAATAGTTCTTCATAAGCAATTTAGCATTGCACCATGCATACAACAAAAAGAAATATTATTGATACTTTATTTATTTTTTCATTGTATTCATTGTGCAAGCATTATAGACTTGTGTGGTACACTACATAAGACACCCCCTTTAATTGAAGATGTATTTCAAGTAGCTCCTTATATATGTCAAACGACTCCACCTTTGGGTCGAACGCATCGAAATTAGATATAATGTTGATACTAGTTATACTTGCATGCTGCGATTGCTGTTCCTGCACGGCTTTGGCCATTTTGGATAGCGCATCGATTAATTTGTCCATTTCACTCATATTTGCTTTATTTCTCTTTATCCTCTTCGCCAATTGTTATATCGGCCTAAAGTCAATTTTGAAAATATAGAACTTCCCCAGCAAGATATTAGAAAAACTTCTTTCAAAACTACTCTCGTCGTCGAATCAATTCTCAACTATTTAATATCTCGTCATTCTTCGTATTTTCGAATTCTCCGCATCATCACCTATATTCATCGTGCCTTTAACAAACAAAAGGGAAATATTTTCGTTACCTCCGAAAAGCTACAATCATTCTTTTGGAGAATAATATATGTAACAAGCTGTGCTTCTACGTTTTGTAAATTAAACAACTTGTTAATTAATGATTATTTAGTTATCTAGATTTTATTAACCACGTTTTATATGACAATGTTAAATTGATTTACTTTTTTCTTGTCGTCTCTTATCAGCTGGTTACTAAATTACAATGATGCTAACTTAGCGACTTATTAAATAGCTAAAATGATAATCAAAGGACATACTCATTACATGTTCTCCTTTTTTTTTTTTTTTTTTTTTTTTTTTTTAAACTTAAGCTACTAGCGTTTGGACCAAGTTTCAACCCCATAATCCCTACCATAACGGCGTGGAGGCCTTACGGCACGACCACTTCTCGTTACTACCGGTTCCCTAACCTGCACACCTGTCGTTCCAGCACTAGTCGTACTTGAGCCAACTGCCTCGGGACTTATTTGACCAGAAGAGGTCTCAAATTCAACCAAAGGAACTGGTTCATTTACGTTACGCGAAATTTCGCTACCTTCTGTGACCTCCACCATCATTGAGCTATTACCCCCAGCAACATCACCGCTCAGATTCTCCATGGGTGGATTCACAATTTGACTTTGGTTCGAGCCTGCGGCAGTATTTTCCTTAATATCCTCCTCGAATAACAAATCGCTCGCACTAAAATCCTCATTTCGAGTCTTAGCAATAAAGCGTCGATTTCGCCGGAAATAATTATTAAAACTATCCCTTATTAGGTATGACCTGCCATTATGTGATGAAATAATCCTACCGTAATGCCATTCCCTTCCGTTTTTTCTAAAAATAACCAAATCCCCTTCATGTAATACTGCCATTGACCCAGCATTTCTATCGTAGTAATATTTCTGCCTCTCCCTTTTTCTTTTTAATTTGTCCTGAATCTCCCTTTCATCTATGTTGTTTCGTAACAAGAGCGAACCTGATACTGGTAATTTGGTTTTCAAAAGTCTACCAAAGAATAATTCCGATGGAGTAATATGCATACTTGTTAAAGGGGTTGTGTTATATTCCAACAAACGATACTGAAATTGATTTATATCATTCGCTTCAAAGCAGCGTTTGAGGATGTTCTTTGCAATGGCTACACCCTTTTCGGCTAGTCCATTGCTCTGGGGATATCTTGGACTTGAGAATTTGACTAGAATGTTATGTTCGTCTGAAAACCGTGCGAATTCAGCCGATCCAAAAGGACTGTTATCACATTTAATAACCGAGGGATATCCTAGCTTATCAAATATCTGGCATAATGTACAGATTACATGGCTTGATGTTTTGTTTCGAATACTAACGGAAATGAGGTAGTTCGAATACGCATCAATTAGGGAAATGAAATCGCGACCAGCATATTCGAAAAGGTCCATAGCCACTATATGAAACGGATACTTCGGAATGTCCTCCTGAACCAATGGTTCCTTTTGATTGCTTCTTCTGAACTTTTCACAGATGTTGCAAGAAGTTACCAACTCCTTAATCTGTTCATTCATTCCTGGCCAATAATAAAGCATCCTTGCACGAGCGAGCGTTTTCTCTATACCCAGATGTGGAGAATGCAGCCAATTTGACATTTTCCTTTGCATACCCGAGGGAATTACCAATCTGTGATTCAAAAACAACAATCCGTTTTCTACATGTAACTCCGACTTCAATTTAAAAAATTGTTGACTTAGTGCATCAAGTTTCTGAAAGCTAGGCCAACCATTCTCAACATAATTACAAATCCGTGAATATTTTTCGTCCTCCCCTAATGTTTTGCGATACAAATCATAATTTTCCTGCGTAAGACAAACCGATTTTGTTACCGAATGAATAACCCCTGAAAGTTCCTCAATTTCTGAAACTTCCGATAATTGTGCTCTTGACAAGCAATCAGCCAATAACATCTCCCTGCCCGGTTTATAAACAACAGTCATATGCGGATATTTCAGAAGGAACATAAACATGCGCTGAAGCCGCATTGTCACGTCATCAATATCGCGCTTGACCAGAGTCTCTAAAGGCTTATGATCACTTTCAACCGTGAATTCACGTCCATATAAAAAGAAATGGAAACGTTGGCACGCGAAAACAATGGCTAGAAGCTCCTTCTCAATTTGCGCCCATTTCTGTTCACTTTTGCTCAGTGTTCGAGATGCATACACTACAGGATGGCCATTTTGTATTATCACGCAGCCCAATCCATCCTTTGATGCATCAGTCTGAACGACCACGGGAATTTTTGGATCATAGATCGCGAGCACTGGCTCAGATGTAACTATACCGAGCAAATTTTCAAATTCTCTGTCATGTTCCACTGTCCATTTAAATTTCACATCATTCCGAGTTAGATTCCGCAAGCCCGCCGATTGCTTCGAAAGGTTTGGAATAAATCTAGCCAGATACTTAAGAAGACCCAAGAACCTCAATACGTCCGATTTATTTGCCGGCTTCTTCATATCCAAAATTGCATCCCGATATTTTAAATCCGCTTTAATTTTCCCTTCTGATAAAATATTTCCCATGAATTTCACTTCGCGTTTCCGATATTGAATCTTGTCCGGATTAAATTTAATATTATTAATACGTGCCCTATTCATCACCACACTCATCACCCGATCATGTTCTTCTTCACTATCCGCGCATATAGCTACATCATCAAAATATATAAGTACTCCCTGTATATCCCCGAAAATTCGTATCATCTCCTGCTGAAACATTTCCGGGGCACAATTAAGACCAAATGGCACGCGAATAAACCTAAACCTCCCGAAAGGTGTTAAAAACGTTGTAAGTTCTGAGCTTCTCCTATCTAACTCCATATGCCAAAACCCACTCTTTAAATCGAGAACCGAAAAAATTTGTTTATTTGCCAGTTTAGATGTTAGGTCATCTATTGTTGGAATTAAAAAATATTCACGTTTAATACACTCATTTAGTGCTTTTGGATCCAGACATATTCGAAGATCACCGTTGGGCTTTTCAACTATCTGTAAATTGTTTACCCAATCAGTTGGGTAATCGACAGGTGCAATAATTCCGTCCCCTACCATTTTCCTTAGTTCTACTTTTAACTTCTCCGACAGTGAATTCGGTATCCGTTTTCTGTAATGAAGCACCGGCTTCGCATTTTCCTTCAACGAGATTGAAAAAGTTTTCGGAAATTTTCCAAGTCCCTGAAACACATCCCCATATTTGCCCAGGAACGATTCTTTCGACCCCTTGCATGCGATACTACTCACGTCTAATCGTTTGATTAACTGAAATTCCTCACAAGTTTCCAATCCAAGTATAGGTTCGCATTTGTCACTAACAACAACAATTTAACCTAAGAATTTGTTTAGATCTTAATAATATACTTAATTTTCTAACTTTATTACAAATAGTACCTCGTACATCACTCCAGTTGAGTTCGGCTACTTTTTGCTTATTGCAGTTGTTGTTGCTATCGTTTCCGCTGAATTGTTTAACATCTGATGATTGTTTTTTATTTTTACGGCACATTCTTTGAAAGTGACCCTTCTTTGAACATGAACGACATACGACATCTTTAGCTTTGCATTCATTTGTGTGGCCGAATTTCCATGGGCCTCCACAGTTGAAACAAGACCGATTAATTGCACCAACTGTTGTTAACTCAGGGTTGTCACTAGCTTTAACGGCGTTAACTACTGAGTGTTTCGCATCCAATATGCCTTTATTTGCATTCGCTGCTTCATATGTTTTACATATTTCTATGACACGTGCTAATTGTTCATCCCGACCATCCAACAATTTCAATTGCAATTTTTGTCATGGACTCCCACAATGATTCGGTCACGTAACATACGATCCTCGTACGATTTTCCACAATCACATTTAAACTCACAGTAGCGTAACTGTGTTCGAAGTTCAGTCTCAAATTCCGTAAATGTTTGACGTTCTTTTTGAGAGATTACGTTGAACTTATATGACTCCATGGCAACATTGCGCTGTGGTAAACAGTGTTGATCAAATCTTTGCAAAACATCATTTAGTGTGCGTTGTACCACTGCATCCCCTGATCTAACTGTACCCAACAACGAATTTTGTGTTCCATCATTTGGAAATAGCGTATTATAAATATTAGCACCACCTGTGCCAATCAACCAAATGAAATTTGCAATTTTTGTTGTTTCAGATTCTGTTGCTTTTCCACTGGCGATCATATAAACCATAAAGTTGCGTTTCCAGTCTGGCCAGTCGTTTGCTAGGTTCGAACAATCCAATTCAGGTGGCAGACGATCGTTCGTTGCCATGTTGAAAAATTATTACCAAAGTGACTTCTTTGAGTATAATGCTTGCCCACAGAATACAAATTTTTATCCGATTCTTTGTAGAATGCTGGATTTTTCCGGATTTTCCTTATTGTCACCTTGAAATATCACATGTGCTGATACACGTCAATCTTTACTGCTGACAAAAACTTTCAGTTTGGACTTGTATTTCACTTTTATTTTTTTAGCGAAGTTTTAACTTCTGACACCATGTAACAAGCTGTGCTTCTACGTTTTGTAAATTAAACAACTTGTTAATTAATGATTATTTAGTTATCTAGATTTTATTAACCACGTTTTATATGACAATGTTAAATTGATTTACTTTTTTCTTGTCGTCTCTTATCAGCTGGTTACTAAATTAAAATGATGCTAACTTAGCGACTTATTAAATAGCTAAAATGATAATCAAAGGACATACTCATTACAATATATAATATTCAACAATCATCGTTTAAAGAACAAATCGAACATCTCGAAAAAGAAAGTATTCTCAAACCCAGTTTTCAAGAATTAGCTCCATTTTTGGACAAAATTCCGTGCTGCATTTCAACTTTAATCATCGTTCGAGTAGGTGGTCGGCTATCAAATGCACCATTGTCCTATGATAGAAAATTTCCTGTACTTCTACCAAGGGAACATTGTTTTACAAAAATTTTCGTCGAGTATCTCCATCGCAAACATCTACATGCTGGTCCAAAGGCACTTATTGGAATTCTTGAGAACTTGTCAGAAAAGTTGTCCGCAATTGCGTCCATTGCTTCAAGTACAATCCTCGTTTATTACAACAACTCATGGGTAACCTTCCTGCGGATCGTTTAAAGGCTCAACGTCCTTTTCTTGTCTCAGGCGTCGACTTTTGTGGACCTTTCTACACCTCGTATCGCATTAGAGGCAAACCGCCTTATAAAACTTATGTAGCTATTTTCGTTTGTTTTACATCCAAAGCCATCCATATCGAATTAGTATCAGATCTTTCTACTAATACATTTCTATTATGTCTAAAAAGATTTATAGGTCGTCGTGGTATTCCTCAAAATTTTTTATTGAAATAACGCAACAAATTTTGTTGGCGCCAACAACAACCTCCAAGAACTCCGACAACGCTTTCTCGACGAAACTAATGTCAAGGAACTCATCAATTACAGCACATTCACAGGGTTTAAATTCTTATTCATCCCTCCTCGTTCCCGTCACTTTGGTGGTTTGTGGGAATCTGCCGTCAAGGCCACAAAAACACTTCTCGTGAAAAACATGTCTCGAGCCAATTTAACCTACGAAGAGTTTCAAACAGTCCTCATCGAAGTCGAAGCTATATTAAAGTCTCGGCCACTAGCACCCAAATCGGATGATACAAATGATGGCGAAGCCTTAACTCCTGCTCACATGTTAGTCGGTTCCTCCTTGGTGTCATTGCCAGACGAAAATTTAAACAACCATACAAATGGCATATATCTTGTTGCGTGCGATTTGGGCAGAGTAATGATACGGCCTGTACCGAATGGCGCCAACATTGGGCCGCCTTGAATACTGCCGAACTATTATAGGCTGGCGGAATTGATAGTGTGAGAACAGGGCTTATCGCAGATTGGCCGGGAAAGAAAAAATCTCTCAATGGTAGGGTGTGGAGCCTGTTGCTATTCTTGTTTGTCCGGTGGTGTGGTTCTTGGTTTGGTAATTTTGTTTATACATTCGTTGATGTGGTTTTGTTTTTTTGTGTTCTTTATTTTTCGTCCGTGCAGGTAAAATGTAGCGTGGTGCGAGTTAAGGTCAGCCTCATACACACCATAAGTAAAGTAAGATAATAAGTATATTTTCACAAATAAAAGAAGAAACTCTTGATAACAAATGTATTTTCATAAATAAAAGAAGAAACTCTTGATAACAAATGTATTTTCATAAATAAAAGAAGAAACTCTTGATAACAAATGTATTTTCATAAATAAAGAAGTGACCTTTGATAATGAATGTATTGTTAGTAAATAAAGGAATATACATAAACCTTTAAAATGTATAGATTGTGAACATAAGATAAATACACTTTCACTTCAAGGACAACTACAAAGAAACTTAAGATAAGACATATTAATTTTAAAAAAGAACATATTGTAAAAATAAGATAAGATTTAATAATTAAGAAAGTGACCTTTGTCATAATAGAAATTAGTAACCTATATATAAGAGCAGATATAATGAAATAGTTTTTAGTTTTTAAAAATATAGTAAAATAAAAGAGACGCATAGTCGTCGGAAAAACATATTTTTTTACTCACCAAAATCAAGTTGATTATTAATTGGCGATCCTGCCAGGAGGTATCATTAAATTCATACCTTTTTTGGAGCGGACCACAAGAATCCTTTTGATGCAGCAAAAGGCCAATATAAAAAACACATAGTGTATAAAAATTCCTTATAAAAGGAATATAACGTATGAAAATTCCTTATAAAAAGGAATTATAAATGATTAATTTTAAAAAACAAAAAAGAGAATTGAAATGCGACAAAAACCGTGCAATGGCGACTAATGAGACACAATTAGCTAACTTGACAGCAAGACTTAGCGAGATGGAACGCTATTATCAAACACTAACAGAAAAAATAAGCAACATCAGAATCAATCCACTGCTGGATCAAGCCCCTATAGAAAGACTAAAGGATATATCAACAAGATATAATTCCGCGAATGATATTTCCCTAGAAGTTTTTAAAGCATTACCAACATTTGACGGGAAACAATCTGAATATAGAGCTTGGAGAGAGGATGCTTCCAGATTAATGAAAGACATCGATCAATTCAGGACACATAGTCGATATTCAGAAGCTCTATCTATTATAAAATCGAAAATAAGAGGTCAAGCTTCAGACATACTAATAAATAATAACACACCATTTAATTTTGAAGCCATACGCAACAGATTGGACTATACGTATGCGGACATGCGCCCACTCTACGTATTACAGGACGAAATGAGGAGAATTACGCAGAATAGATCATCTCTGTCAGAATACCACGACAGGATAAACCAAGCCCTCAACCTCATCACATCAAAAATTGCGATGTCTGGTGAACAGCAAATCGCAATAGATGCTATGACCAGTAATGCGAAAGATGAAGCGGTACGTATATTTGTCGCAGGCATCACAAATGCGTTCGTAAGATCGACCCTATATGCTAATAACCTCGGTGACCTAGAACATGCATACGCTATAGCCAGGACTATAGAACATGACAACCAACACCAGAACCTACGGCTGTCATACGATTACGGGTACAACCACAGAAACCATCATGATACAAAAAGGGAACAACAACTCAACCACCATCCGCAACATAATAGACGTCCCAATTTTATTCAACAAAAACCACCGTTTCCAAGAAATCAGAATCAACAAACTAATTATCAACAACCAAAACCCGTCCCTATGGAAACGGACTCAAGGCAAATCGTACAGGAGCGTAGGAAAACCAATTCACCATACAACTCCCAAAATCAACCCTTTGCAAATAACCAGCCTTGGAAAAGAGAACACAGCGGCAACTATTACACGAACAAACAACAGCGGATCAACCACTTACAACAAGAAGACAACTCTAGCATGTATCCAGAACAGGAACAAACGGTAAATAATTTAAGATTAGACCATTTAAAACTAAGAGATGGGTTGCCCTACCTTACATTAACTAGTGACTTATCAAAGAAAAAATATGAAATTTTAATTGACACAGGCGCAACCCATAATTATATAAGTGCAAAGTGTGATTCCTCACCTAGAATAAAAATAGAACAAATTAAAATTAAAACTATACACGGTTACTCGATGATAAATACTAAAAGAATCATTAAACTAATGAATAGGGAAATAACATTTTTTGAATTAGAAAACATTGAAGCATTTGACATGATTTTAGGATTAGAAGGATTAAGAACACTAAATGCTGAAATAAACGTTAGGGACATGACTTTAACAACCATGAGTAGTGACAGTCAGCCTAAGTTGAACTACATTATAGGAGAAGAAAACTATAAGCAAGAAATAGACAGAATGATGAAAGAGAATAATGGCATAGGACCACTACCTTTCACAACTACCATAGAAGCTACTATTAGGACAAGAAACGAAGATCCAATATGGACAAAACAATACCCATACCCAATAGCTGACAACGAATTTGTCAATAAAGAAATAAAAAAAACTTTTATACGAAGGAATAATACAAAAGAGTAATAGTCCATACAACTCTCCAATATGGACAGTCCCCAAAAAGGGTACGGACGAACAGGGGAAACCAAAGAAAAGAAAGGTCATAGATTACCAGAAATTAAATAGTAACACAATCACAAATAGATACATTATCCCAGATGTTAACATGACGCTACAGAATCTAGGCAAAGCTAAGTATATTACTACCTTAGATTTAGAATCAGGTTTTCACCAGATAAGAATCTCTGAGAAAGATAGGGAAAAAACAGCCTTTTGTGTTAACGGTGGCAAATATGAGTTTATCCGTATGCCCTTTGGTTTGAAAAATGCACCTTCAATCTTTCAAAGATGTGTAGATGATATACTAAGGGATTATGTAGGAAAATTTGCATACGTCTATATTGACGACGTTCTCATATATTCTTCTTCGCTGGAGGAACATATACAACACATCAAAATAATATTTGCGGCACTGAACAAAGCCACATTAAAAATTTCTGATGAAAAGTCTAAGTTCTTTCAAACAGAAGTAGAGTACCTAGGACATATCATCAGACATAACCGAATTGCAACTAACCCCGAAAAAGTTGAGGCAATAAATAAGTATCCAACCCCGAAAACACTGAAAGACCTGAGAGGATTTCTTGGAATGACTGGATATTACAGGAAATTCATCAAGGGCTACGCAAGCATAGCCAAACCTTTGACTGTACACTTAAGAGACAATGGACAAGTAGGAAAAAATCAGAGTAAAAACACAACTGTAAACCTCGACGAACAGGCGTTAAGAGCCATAGACACCTTGAAAACTTGTTTGAGGGAACAGACAGAACTTTTTCAACCAGATTATTCTAAACCTTTCGAACTGACAACTGACGCTTCCAACGTAGCACTGGGGGCAGTTCTCAGTCAAAATAAGAAACCGATACATTTTTTATCACGAACTCTAAGCAACAGAGAGGAAAACTACAGCACGAACGAAAAAGAACTCTTAGCAATAATATGGTCATTACAGAAATTAAGAAACTACATTTATGGTGTAGCCGACTTAACTATCTATACTGATCATCAATCTCTAACGTTCGCAACATCTGAGAAAAACCCAAACACTAAATTAATGAGGTGGAAGAATATAATCGAGGACTTCGGTGCAAAGCTAGTGTACAAACCCGGCCATTTAAATGTTGTAGCCGATGCCCTCTCAAGGCAGCAAATAAATTCTTCAACAATTAGTACTGTCTACTCAGCCGAAAGCTCACCCACTGAAATCTTTGATACAGTGTCACAACCATTCAATTCATATGCAACTCAGATCGAACTAATACCTAATACGAACATCAATGATACGATAACATACACTACATTCACAAACAAAACAAGACATAAGATACATTTTGCTGACGAAGAAAACCTAATCGAAGAATTAAAAAAGATACTCATACCGGGAAAAGTAACCGCGATACACACAAATGCTGAATCATTGTATGCATATGGTGAGAAAATAAAGAATACATTTAATGGAATAAGATTTGTTTATACACCTATAAAATTACAAGATATAATAAATTCAGAAAAACAAATAGAAATCATAAAAGAGACTCACGACAGAGCACATCGGGGATATAGGAATAATGTAAAGGAAATTTATGAGAAATATTACTGGCCGAATTTAAAAAGAGAATGCAAGGCGTACAACAAAAAATGTGTGGCATGTCTTTTCGGGAAATACGAGAGACAACCTACAAGGGAACCATTAAAAGACTCCGACATACCAACAGAACCAGGTGAATATATACATATGTACATATACTTCAACGAAAACAAAACCTTCTTGGTCGCTATTGACAAATTTTCGAAATACATAACGTTAAGAGAACTTGACTCAAAAGAACGAATGAGTGACAAGATAGAAGAAATACTCACAAACAACTACCCAGATTGTAAAAGACTAATGACTGATAACGAACGCTGTATGTCGACCCCAGCCATAAAAGCAATGTGTACAAAATACGGCATAAGAAAGATAGAAACACCAGTTTATAGATCGACATCGAACGGACAAGTCGAGAGAGCCCACAGCACTATATCAGAACTAGCCAGGATATTTAAAATACAGAACACAACAACAATAGCAGACGAAATCTATAAAACAGTACGCGAATTAAATAACACAATCCATACAGTGACAGGATTCAGACCCAGAGATATCATTTTCAACAGGATAAAGTACGACAAGAGTGATATATTCGAAAAAATAAAGAAAGCATCGGAAAAAACATTGGAAAAATTGAACCAAGGCACCAAACACCGAACCTTCTCACCGAATGAACAAATCTTAGTGAAGATAAAAGGAGTAAGAAAAAAGAACGACGCTAGATATATCAAATACATCGTGAAAGAAGACCGTGAGGACACTGTCTTAACTACGAGGGGTGTAACTTTACACAAGGATAATATCAAGAACTACACAATTAACGAAGATGAATTTCTTCCTGATATTACTCGCGGTGGTCGCACAAGCAATCAAAGCAGAAATAAAAATAGGCAACCTACAAGGCAAGAAGTACATTCTAACAAAGACAGATGATGTATATATATTTGATGAATACACATACCTCTTCCATGTCACCAACATAACAAGAATACTTACTCCATATAGACAAATTGTCACGACAAACTACGAACCCACTACTCAAGAAACCATCTGGATAAGAAAAATTGAATTAATAACAGAACAAATCAACGCACATAAACGTCATACAAGAGCTTTGAACTTTCTGGGATCCACACTCAAATTTATTACAGGAACACCAGACCATGACGACTTCATCAATATGGAAAATATATATATAAATAAATTAATAGATAACAATGAAAAACAACGACATGTCAACTCAAGATTCGAAAGACTAATTGAAACAATGCGAGGCCAGACAATAGAAAATCACCTCATCATTGAACAGATACACGATGAATTATTATTACTCGTCAGGACAATTAATGCCGCTAAAAATGGCGAATACTTAACAGAATCCTTAAGCTTGAAAGACTTAGAAGAAGTCATACAACATGAACTAATTTCAGCCCCCATAATAAACATTTTAGAATACGCCGACATATACACAGCAGGGACAGGAGAAATATTCATAACTATTTACAAATACCCTATACTAAAAAAGGACTGTAAGCTTTTCAAAATAACGCCCATAAGTTTTAGGCATGGGAAGATACAGACAGATGACCAAATCGCCTTATGTGACACAGAATACGTTCGGGTAAACCAATGCAAGAATTTTTTAGGTAGAAATATTTGCCAAACAAATAACGAAACAGATACATGTATACTTCCACTACTGAATAATAGGAAAAGCACATGTAACGTCATACAGGAATATAATAATGCACTACTTGTAATCGACGAAGGTTTTATATTACTAGACGGAAACCACACAGTCAACAATGTTACTACTACAGGTATAACTTTAGTCACATTCACAGATATTGTTGAAATAGACAACAAGACATATAGGAACCTTCACGATAGAATAAGACAAGCAATACACATGAACCACGACGAAGACTTTGCAATCATGAATATACTCACATCAGACAAAGACAATGCATTTAGCAATATCGACTCAATGAAAAAATTCAGCATTCCATTTGAACAGCATCCCATCAGATCAATTTTTTATACTATACTTTTTCTTACGACGCTATTACTAATTATCTTCCTTTTAATAAAAATTATGTCATGCATAAAAGAATACAGACGTATATCAGTAATCAATAATTTCAATAAGGCATATCAAATAGAATTACAACGAATTAGGAAAGATCGGGGCGATCTTGTTTAACATAGGAGGGAGTTAAGGTCAGCCTCATACACACCATAAGTAAAGTAAGATAATAAGTATATTTTCACAAATAAAAGAAGAAACTCTTGATAACAAATGTATTTTCGTAAATAAAAGAAGAAACTCTTGATAACAAATGTATTTTCATAAATAAATAATGAATGATAATGAATGTATTGTTAGTAAATAAAGGAATATACATAAACCTTTAAAATGTATAGATTGTGAACATAAGATAAATACACTTTCACTTCAAGGACAACTACAAAGAAACTTAAGATAAGACATATGTATTAATTTTAAAAAAGAACATATTGTAAAAATAAGATAAGATTTAATAATTAAGAAAGTGACCTTTGTCATAATAGAAATTAGTAACCTATATATAAGAGCAGATATAATGAAATAGTTTTTAGTTTTTAAAAATATAGTAAAATAAAAGAGACGCATAGTCGTCGGAAAAACATATTTTTTTACTCACCAAAATCAAGTTGATTATTAATTTGCGTGGTTGATATGTAAATGACGGCGGACTGTAGTACTAAATACTATCAAACGTAGTGGTATTGCCAGCCGTTGGTCTATTGTGAATGGAAAAACAGAGTTGTATTGTCATAGTTTGTTCATTCATAAATGTGCACAATAATAGCACAATTACATGTCTGCGTTTTATGTTTTGACAAATGGAATATATTCCTGTGTAACTTCTAGGCGGTTTGGAAAAAGGCATAAAAAATGGAGATTTTTTGGAAAGAGTAGAGGCTTTAGGGTTTGATTTAGTATAGAGAAGTGAGCATTATAAAAGAACAGCTCGAATAAAGAGCAAGTGTAGAATTCATGTTAAAAAGTTTAAAAACAAATATTTAAAAAAAGTAATAACAATTAAACTCAACAAATATAAGTGGAAAGGAAAAACCCTAAGAAAGGCGGACATTTGTAGTGGTATCCTAGCCAGAAGCTAAAAAGACCCAAAGAAGAGAAACCTAACAGGGAAATAGCTACCATATTTGGTTAATTCGCATGGCGTCCAGAAATATTGGCGCGAGGTACGAAACTATTGCTATCCACAAGGCTTCAGTGGTCCAAATAGCAGATTATTAAAAAAGGGGAATTTTTTTCTATTAAGGAATCCCAAAATAACAGAAGACAAGAGAAAAACGGTCACTAAATTGAATTTAAATAAAGTTAAGTTTAGTGTTTTATGTCTGTGTTCTATATATTTGTATGTTAGAGGGTTGAGATAAAATTAAGTTTAGCATAAGTTATTAGTGCCTAAATTTAAAGAAAGTAGTTGAAGAGAAGTTTTTTTTTTGTGTTATTATAACGCCCAGCATTTTCTATAGCCTAAAAAAAATAAATAGGAATTTGTTAAGGTACAGAGAGTAAAGTAGTTTCCCTGTCCGGAAAAATAAAAGGACAAATAGACCACCTAAGAGAGCTCATTTAGGTAGGAGTTTTTTTTGATGGATGAATGGAAGCGTAAATTTTATATTTTTCAAATTCGTATTTAAAAGGAAATAGAAATAGTAGTTGGGTTGTAGAATTTAGTTAAAGTAAAAAAAATATCAGTTGTTTTCTTTAGGTTTAGGCAATAAACAGAAAATTGGTTAGGTTAATGTTAATTGTATTTTCGTTGTAAGCCATTATTTAAAGTATTTAATGTAAAATTTGTTTTTTTTGTAAGCGTTAGGTAATAGTTTTAGGTTAAGAATTTTGTTGAATATATTTGTTGAACTTTCTAAAACCTTCGGGAACTTACCTTTCTGGTCAAAAGACCGTTGTGTAGGTCGAAAGGAGCGACAATTATCTATATATATAGTTTTGCTTTTCGTGTATGTGAATAATTTCATGAAAAAAATCATAAATACTGTACAAATTAATTAATAGTTTGTAGGATTTTTATTTAGTATAAGATCATTATTTAAATAAATATAAATGTAATTGGTGAAATTTTTGTAACGAATATGTTTGTGTGCTAATTCTTCTGTTCGGGTGAGGTTTAATGTAAGGTCAGTGTATTGAGGTAAGTGTGTGTGGATTTTTGGGGACACAAAAAAATATGTGAGGAGTGTCAGTGTCCTAGGTAGGGAGGGCAAGTAGGGAGCCCTACACCTTCGAAATGTTTCTGTGTTATGTACCGCGTTTTCAGGTTTAGTTTAGTTTTTTTTTTGTTTTGTTCTTTTACTTGTTCTTGTCTCTGTTGTGGTTGTCGGTTGGGACCTGCCCTGCGGATGCCACGTTGAGCTGGCTGGCATCACAACCATAGCGGCAAGAGGCACGCAACAATCTCAAACGATAGCAAATGGTGACGCACCTTAAACAACAGTGTGGCTACAGTGGGTCCGTGATTATGTGTTAACGTTACAACAGAGACGCAAATGGTTCCATGCGCGCAAAATGTTAAAGAAGGTACCCTGCTAATCATCCATGAAGATAACATTCCCCTCAGCATTGGCTCCTAGCTCGTGTCATCAAGGCTATTCCAGGTGGAGATGGTAAGGTCAGAGTAGTCGACCTCCAAACATCAAATGGAATTTTGAGACGGCCTATACACAAAATAGCACCTCTACCTACCGAATCTAATTGAAACTGCCTTTCAATGGGGGCAGTATGTATACTCAAAACATAGTTCAATAAGTTTGTTGGTATAACTTTAATATTCATCCATACGTTTATGAATTCATACCTTTAAGCTCATTTTGTTTGTCTCTTTATTATTATTAAATATTACTCGTTATTGATTGGAAATAAATTCCTAGCGGTACATTTCTTGTCACTATTCTTTAAAAATGCAATTGAACAACATGAAGTTTTGCCTTAAGAATTTAAGTTAGTCTATAAGAATTAGCGGAACAATAAACTACAAACACATAATCTTTTCGTGGTATCTTTTTGAAAGTAAAGTTTTTAATCAAAAACTTCGTTTTCGTTATTTTATGTACACACACATTGTTTGCTTGCAAACAATAACATATAGTTTCCATTTAAGACATTGACCAAACAGAGTGTATTCCTAGCAAAGTAGCTTTATTGCTAAATAAATTAATTTCAATTGTTATTGCTGCTTTTAGTAAGATTCCCGTAGGGAGGAAAAATCCGTGGCAGAGAGGAATCTCAAATACATCTAATAGCCCAGACAGACATAGGATTTGTATACTACAATAGTACGGTATACAATATGTGTGTCAAGCTAAACTACAATTAAACCATCGAACAAAATGGTATAAAGATGGTTCGTATACTATGAAAATGTATGTAGTATAAATGTGGTATCTCATTAAACACAGTTTTTTGCTGTGTTCAATAAGAACTGTGGCAACCCACATTACATTAACAAGGTAGTAACAGCTGACTAACCTGAGTCCATCGAAATTGCTTAAAAATCGTGCATGTTGATGATATATTCATATCATGCTTTATTTAAGACTATCAAATATCGTATTCAGTGTTATATTGGGCTTGATAGTTTCTTCAAGATTCATCTGTGCTGACAGTGCGCCCAGATATTTTCTACAAAAAATTTTGTATTGTTGTAGAAATGAATCCTGGGCAATATTTTTTTCAAAACTGCCCCCGGTGGAAACTAACAAAAGCTTTAAAGGGAAACAACGCGTTTTGATCAGATCTTATTAGTAACAATGAAGTTTTAGAAATCGGCACAGAAAAAGCTAATGCAATTGCCGATGCATGTTACTACCAATAGCCCATCGCCTTTGGTTTTATAATATTGAATGTACAGATGCCATCGAAGTCAAGGCATTCACTATGCTATTAAAAAATAATAAAGCCCCGGGCTTAGATGGCATAGATAATATTATCCTAAAAAATATGCCAGATTGCTTTTATGATGTTCTAAGTAAAATATTTAATGATTATTAAATTTATTAATCGAGATTGTCTCGATATCCTTTTTCAAAGATTTTCAAAAGTTTTTGAAATGTTGTACAGACAATAAAATAGATTCATATCGAATATAATTTGTTTGTTGAGATTTTTGAATAAGTTTCAAAGCCTACTATGCTTATACTATTGTAATTTTTGTAATTCTCATTGAGTTTTTAAAAGATTTTCTATAAGATAAGAGGTTTTAAAACATTTCAAAATATGGTTTAAGGTCTACTGATGATTTGGCTTTAGCACCAATGAAATGCATGTATATAGAATAGCTAAAAAAACCCTCAACAAACAAAAGTTTTTGAAAATCTTTGAAATATTTAATTGTTGCTTAACTAATGGCTTCTTTCCCATCGAAAGTAATACCGATTCATAAAACTGGCGTTTTTTCTCGATATAGAAAAGGCTTTTGACACCATCTGGCACCATGGAATGTTATACAAACTCAATTCGTTAGCTTTCCCATTGAATTTACAAAAAATTACACAAAAGTTTTAAAGAACCGTACACTTGTGTATGTTGATGTGGAATTCTTAACAGAAGGAATCACTAGGGTCAGTATTGTCCCTACACTCTACTCCTTATATACTCGTCTGATGAGAGGTTCACAGAAATAATTTTTGATGATGATCACAGTGGTTTTATATGCATTGGAAACATTTTCTTTATAACATTTTAAAGCTTGTAAGCGTTTTTTTGTAACAAATTTTCCTCAAGACAGTAGTAGGTATTAATAGTTACCTTATTCAATTATTATATTTAATTGTTGTAGCACGTAAGTAAAATCTCATAACATTGTGCCTTATTTAGGTTATAAGATTTGAGAATAAAAATTTACTCTTTAAAAAAAAGGATAATAAGAATGAAGATATCGATCTTTTTTGGCTATTTTTAAATCGTGGAAACTGTGCGATGAAACGTGGAAGACATTAAAAATTTAATTAATAAATTGGACCAAAAATATACAGGGTAGCTAATAAAGTTAAAACAGGCTTAAGGGAATGGAGGAAGACTACTGTAAGTACAGAATAATAATACAAAATGCAAAACCATTTATCGGTCCGACAAAATCCTGCTTAAAAATATTCTTAAGTAAATATATAAGTAATTAAAAAAAATATTATTATATTAAATGTATTCCTAAATATTATATTATATCTGGCAACCTGTAAACTACTCTTGTATGCACTTTTGTGCAACTTTGCTTTTATTACCTTTTAACTTTTTACGTTACTTCCTTTTTATACTTGTTAAATAAAACAGCTTTATGTACATATTACTCAGACATCAATTGGCTTTTATTTAAAGAATCCTAACAGGTTATGGACCCAGAAATTGATAATCAATAGGCAAGAAGCAGTGTGACAGCAGTTGAGATGCAGAGGTGGCACGTGGTGGTTAGCACGTTTAAATTCACGTGCCATTATTGGGTGACAAAAAAATACATAGCTCAATGGACAATTTTATGGACCCACGGGAAAAGGCTTAGTGTATCCCTAAGATGACAGACGGACATTAGACTGCGACCGTGGACACGGATTCAGGGCTAGGGGAATGATGTTGTTTTCCTAGATAGGCTGCCCACCCCTTACAACATAGATACGTCGTCCATGACATTACTGGTGCCTGAAAAGATAAATAGTAATGTCCCAAAACATATTTTGAACAACCAACCTTCAAACCTAGCTACTCGTCAACCATTGAATTAATCAACACATATTATGCATACTTCTTTTTTTTATAAAGTGAACATATTACGTTTTTATTTTATTTCTTATAACAAGGATATAGCGCACTCGAAATAAATGTAACAAATACTATAATATATATATATATATATTATATGCAAAATATCTTTATTTATCTATTATATAACATAAGTTACATTCCTTGTTTAATATAATTACAATTCAATTTCTTATTGCTACCATTTTTGTTTTATTGTTCTTATAATACAAATACATAATTACACAAATACGACAGTGGTTAGTTTCATTTACTACAAGTAGATATATACATATGTAATTGTTTTATCCAGTTGTTGGAATTAAGAATATACGTTAAGATTTTAGAACTTAGACTTAGTAAATTAAGTTTTATTCATATTTCGTGTAGATGGTAAAAGGTATTATCTTATTTTTTAGTTGGTATATAAATTCATTGAATTGTATTCATATGAAAAAAAGGGTTTTTGTGTCAGTTGGAAAATTATGATGTATGTTTTCTATTTATTCTTGATGGGGTATTACAAGGTAGTGAATGGTAAGTCGATTTCGATTGTAGTCGAAAATCGATTTTTTTTATATTTTTTATTACCGAATTTATACTGAAATTGACTTTTGGTGCCAGTTATTTCAATGACCTTGAAAGCCCAAGTATTTAAATTATTTTCGTTATCAAAAAATAGATTTTGGAATTACACCAATAAAGATCGAATATTTAATCTAATGGAAAAGAAATTTTTGTTTGTTTTTGTCGTTTTCAATATTACTTTCGAAAGAAATTTTCTTTAGAATTTACTGGGACAGGCAGTTAATGAATACAATTTTAAGTTTTACAAAGAATTTGAAATAAACACCAAACCAGGTATTTTCCTTCGTATGAGGGTGATGATTGGAGGAACTCCTCTCAGCTTAAACAAGCAACATCATCTTTGTATAAAGCCTAATGGCGCAGAAACTAGTCTTGAAACGTTTAAAGTTAGTTGTGTATATCGGTTATGCATTTACTAACATGAAATCTTGCTTGTTTTTTCACCACTTGCTGAATTTTTGCGATTATATAGTTTTTGTTGAAATGGTATTCAAAATTTTTTAACTATATTAAAATCTGTATGTACAGATTGCAAAATAAGAAAAAAAACAGTTTTATTGTCACTACAAAGTAGCAAAAATTTAGGCGGGAATATAGAAACTACGTTTCTAAATATTTTCGGAGCACTAAATGTATTTAGATTTGGAATTATGGCAATTATTAGGGTATAGTTGTGATTTTCATAGATTTTCTTTTGGTAACTAGACGAGGCGTCGCACAAGGAGCTTATATGGTTACCAAGCCGTGGGTCCAAAAATTATTCCCAGGCGTAAAAAACAAACCCCATGAAGTAGCTTTACTTTTTGTTGTATTGGTAGCAAGTATGTTTTCTTGCAGTTATCACTTATACTCTGGTTGAAATTTGTAGAAAGAAAAAACGTGGTGTAACAAATTTATGACCACCGCTTGAAACTTTGACTTTTTAGTTGGCGTCCTGCCTGTTCGCTTGTTCTACCGTTTGTGACCTTTTTCGTTTTTGCATTCGTTTTTACTTCTTTTTCAATGTCACCTGGGTCACTTTGTTAAATTTAGCACTTGACATAAGGTCGTCCATCTTTAATTTCATCTCTACACAAAACAAATATTTCCACCCATGATCAATGGCCCGTTTACAAGGTGGTGTCAAACGTTCATAGTACCAATTCGCCGTGTTGGTTGTATTTAAAACGAATTTCACTTAATGCGACTGTCACAGCAGCTTTAAAAGGATTAAACATTTTTTAGAAATTGCGATCTGTCAAACGCCAGCTGTTAAAATTTCACCCAATCTCATCGATTAGTTTATTTGTTGTAGTCGTTTGAAGTAAGCAACTTTTGTGTTTCTTGAAAAATGGAAAAGAGTGAATTTCGTGCAGTGATTAAGGGAAAACGGCGAAAGAGACAAAAGAAAAGCTCGATAAACATTACGGCGAGTCTGCTCCGTCAGATTACATGGTAAAATATTGGATTGCTGAATTTAATCGCGGCCGAACAAGCACTGCAACAACACCATCAATACGAAGGCCAAAAGAGGGTTACTGAAAAAAATATCAAGAAAATCTTCGATATCGTTATGAATGATTGCCGAGACAAGTTACGTGAGATAGTTGAAATGAAACATATCATATGAACGTGTGTTCAACATTTTGCATGAACATTAGCATATGAAAAAGCTATGGGCAAGATAGGTGCCGCGTTTGCTCACTGTTGAACAATACCGAGTTCGACAGTCCCCTTCACAGCGGTGTTTGGACATGATAAAGCGTAATACTGTTGATTTTTGGCGTCGATTAATAACTGTTGATGAAACGTGGGTCCACCACTACACACCTGAAACCAAAAATCAATCTACAATGAGTGGAAGCTGGGGGAAGTGCTCCGAAGAAGGCGAAGACAGTGAGATCGGCTGGCAAGGTTATGACCACTGTACTTTGGGATGCACACGGAATATTGCTCATCGATTATCTTGAAAAAGCATCCACAATCACTGGAAAGTATTATCGTGCATTATTGGATCAATTGATTGATGCAATCAAGAAAAAACGACCCCATTTAAAGAAGAAAAAAGTGCTCTTGCTTCAAGACAACGCACCGGTTCACACAGCATTGGATACGATGCTAAAGTTATTTGAAATACACTTCGAATTGGTTGATGATGCAGCTTATAGTCAATATTTAGCTACTAGTGACTTTTGCCTGTTTCCAAACTTGAAAAAATGGCTCTCAGGAAAAAGATTCATCTCAAACGAAGAAGTTATTACCGAAACTAACGCGTATTTTGAGGGGTTCCCAAAATCGTATTATTCAGATGGTATAAAAAAGTTGGAATATCGTCTCACTATGTGTATTGAGCTAAAAGGAGACTATGTTGAGAAATAAATGCTTTTTGAAAATACGAAGAGGTATGGGAAACCGTATCAGGAATTTATTCGGACAAAGGCATAGACGTTAAGTCAAATCAATTACGTCCATATTGAGAATGCTGTGACTTCTAAAGAGGTATGGGAGGGACAAGTTGATGGCGGCATTTCAGGACTCCGGTATGACACGAAGAGTGGGACTGTTGCGGCAGCTAATTACAAGGCGTTTTACCAGATCTGAAAACATAGAAGAGTACGTTAGCCAAATTGTCAGAACCACGCATAAGCTCAAGGAAGTTGATATGCGGGTAAGTGACGGGTGGATCTGTACGTTGCTATTGGCTGGATTTCCTGATGAATACGCTCCTATTATAATGGGTATAGAGAGCTCAGGAGTTAAAATCTCTTGTGATTCTATAAAAAAAAAATTGCTGCAAGATGTTAAAAAAGCTACTAAAGTAGTGCACTTTACTCTATAATGAAAAAGAAAAAATTTGATACAAAAAAGGAGTTCCATTGTTTTAATTGCAATCGCCATAGGCACAATGCCGCTGATTATCGCGAATATAAAAACAAAAGTAAAAAAGATCAGGAAGTGGGTTTTTGTACTGTTTTTTGTAGATGGTGTTATCAATGAAAAAGATTGGTTTGTGGACTCTGGTGCCAGCATGCACATGTCCATGCGCAAAGATTGGTTCACAGAGATGAAAAAACCCCAAGTAAAAGCAATTATTGTCGCTAATAAAGAAAAATTGGTAGGTGTTTTAGGTGTTGGTAATGTCACAGTGTATGTCGAAAATTACTATTGCTCGTCTACACGAATAATAATACACAATGTGTTGTATATTCCGTACTTGACAGTGAGCCAAATAATAAATAGAGGACACTCTGTAAAATTCCAAGGTGACAAATGCATAATATATACAAACAGTAAAGTAGTTGCACATGCTTAGCTTGAGAACAATATATTCAAACCACAAAGAAGACCAGAGGTAACACGAACAGCATGCTATTGTTGTTGGTTTGCTGACTCTGTCACACAGAAAGTAGTGAACAATGAATTTTCATGTTTTGTTGTGGTTTTGTATTCTTATTAATTTCTGGCTAAATGGTAATATAACATTAAAAATAAAATAAGAATTATTCATGATCCATAGAAGAAGTAAATTGCATTACAATTCATCATTTCTTACTTGCAAAAAGCATTAATTTTGTTTTGTTTATGTTCCCTTATTCTTACGTTATATTGCTATCTCTTTTTAACAGAAAGTAGATGGAAAAAACTGATTTGCACCAAAACGTAACCTCAAAGTTTCATCTCTGTTCTACCCTATGGTAAAGATTACGAAACATGTATGGTGGCATCCTCGCATGGGCCATTAAAATTATACTTATTTTACAAGAACTAAAAACTTAGTGAATGGTATGGAATTTCAGCAAAAGTCAAATCAGAATTGTGAATCGTACATCAAAGGCAAGATGTTGCGAAACTCGCTTAAATCATCGAAAACACGTACAATAGATTTAATTCAGCTTGTCCATTCGGATCTCTGTGGTGCGGTGGAGGATCTAAGTATTTTCTCACTTTTATTGACGATTTTTCGCACAAAGTTTTTATTTACATTTTACAGTCAAAATCTGAGGTGTCCGACAACGGCACAGCATATTACAATCATCAGCTGTCAAAGATTTTAAATGAAAATCGATTACAACATCATACCACAGTGCCGTACACTCCTTATCAGAACGGATGGATCGTTCTATTGTTGAACGCGCACGATGCATGCTGTTACACACAGGTTTACCATCAAAGTTTTGGGCTGAAGCCGTTACCAACGCAGTTTATATCATAAATCGATCTGCTTGTTCTGCTATTAACGAGCGTACACCACAAGAAGTATGGACAGGTATCAAACCAAATTTAAACCATTTAAAAGTTTTTGGCTACCGGGCACTTTCGTACATCCCTAAAGAAATAATGGGATACTAAATCTCAAGATCTAATATTCGATGGATACTGGGAAGATACAAAAGGTTATCGTCTGTTAGACCCAAACGAGTGGCGTGTGGTAGAGCATAGATGTAGTATTTTTTGAAAATGAATTTAAACACGTTACTAAAAATCATCAGGATGAAATTGTGTTTAGTTTTACGGACGATATGTCAAACGGTTCTAATAATATGATTGCAGACAAAGATTTTCTCGATAAGGATGATGCGGATGAATCTTTCGAAAATGAAGGTGATATTTCCAGTGACTATTTTGAACCAGATGATACAATCCCAGGCGATGCCACTTCAGTAAATGCGAATCAATGTGAAAGCTTTCTGCGTTCCAAATGTGCACCAAAACCCATTGATATGCCGGATTATCAATTGTATTTAGTGGAAGCAAAGGGCTTAGGAGATCCCTTGACTGTGGATGAAGCTATGAAATGCCAAGATACCGCGCAACGGAAGCAGGCAATGAACGATGAGTATAAATCATTGATAAATAACAACACGTGGACATTGGTAGACTTACCTGTTGGAGCGAAACCAATAAAATGTAAATGGGTTTTTAAAATAAACCGTAATGAAAATGGCGGAGTGAAAAGGTACAAGGCCCGTTTGGAGATTAAGAGATGTTCTCAGAAGGAGGGTATCGATTATCAGGAGACATATTTCCCTGTTGTGCGGTATACTTCGATTCGATATTTGATTTCGATCGCTGCTCAATTCGACCTTGACGTAGAACAGGTAGATGCGGTCATGGCATTCCCGCAAGGTGATTTGAACGAACAAATCTTTATGGAACCTCCCGAAGGTTTTCGCAACAATATCAAAGACAAGTTATGTAAACCCAACAAGGCTTTATATGGATTGAAGCAGGCCAGTCGCCAGTGGAACAAAAAATTAGATCAAGCTTTAAAGGGTATGGGTTTGCAACAGTCAATCATCTTGATTCATGTATTTACTTCAACGTCAGTGACTCTAAAATGTTTTTATTGCTTTGTATGTCGACGACTTAATGATTTTTTCAAACTACGACGAAGTGAAAGCTGGTCTGCAGAACAGTTTCTTGATGAAAGATTTAGGCGAAGCTAAAGGCTGCGTTAGCCTTCGAATAACCAAAAAAGTTTGTCCTGAGTAAAAAACAAAAATTAGAAAGAAAAATGTTACATGAGATAAAAACAACGTGTAGCATGGGTTAATTTAACGTTAATTAGTAATGGTAAAATTTAAATATTGCTAGTGATAAAGCAGTTTTTACTGTAAAAACAACTAATAATACAAAAAACTCTCGTATGCTTTTTCTAGACATTATTTGTATAAATACAAATTTGAAATCACATTCAACCGAGCCTCCTAAACAGTGGCGGATACATAGCAACTCACATGGGAGTGTAGCGGCTCCCGAAAAACAACGTTGTTTCTGTTCAGCCGTGTAAGTTGAAATTTATTAGTGTTAAAATTTTCCCTTGTTCCTTTGGAATATTGTCTCGTGTCCATTTCTTTCTGACTAAAAATGTTACGAACATTAGCCAAAATTATAATCACTTTGGATTAAAATTTACTAACAACAAAATTGTTCGAAAAATAAACAATAAAAGAAGTCGTGATCAACATGAAATACATATTGATCAGTCAGTCTATACGTCGGAAATTTTAACCCCAAGTAAATTATTATTATTATTGTCGCTAATAAAGAAAAATTGGTAGGTGTTTTAGGTATTGGTAATGTCACAGTGTATGTCGAAAATTACTATTGCTCGTCTACACGAATAATAATACACAATGTGTTGTATATTCCGTACTTGACAGTGAGCCAAATAATAAATAGAGGACACTGTAAAATTCCAAGGTGACAAATGCATAATATATACAAACAGTAAAGTAGTTGCACATGCTTAGCTTGAGAACAATATGTTCAAACCACAAAGAAGACCAGAGGTAACACGAACAGCATGCTATTGTTGTTGGTTTGCTGACGCTGTCACACAGAAAGTAGTGAACAATGAATTTTCATGTTTTGTTGTGGTTTTGTATTCTTATTAATTTCTGGCTAAATGGTAATATAACATTAAAAATAAAATAAGAATTATTCATGATCCATAGAAGAAGTAAATTGCATTACAATTCATCATTTCCTACTTGCAAAAAGCATTAATTTTGTTTTGTTTATTTTCCCTTATTCTTACATTATATTGCTATCTCTTTTTAACAGAAAGTATAGGGAAAAAACTGATTTGCACCAAAACATAACCTCAAAGTTTCATCTCTGTTCTACCCTATGGTAAAGATTACGAAACATGTATGGTGGCATCCTCACATGGGCCATTAAAATTATACTTATTGTACAAGAACTAAAAACTTAGTGAATGGTATGGAATTTCAGCAAAAGTCAAATCAGAATTGTGAATCGTACATCAAAGGCAAGATGCTGCGAAACTCGCTTAAATCATCGAAAACACGTACAATAGATTTAATTCAGCTTGTCCATTCGGATCTCTGTGGTGCGATGGAGGATCTAAGTATTTTCTCACTTTTATTGACGATTTTTCGCACAAAGTTTTTATTTACATTTTACAGTCAAAATCTGAGGTGTCCGACAACGGCACAGCATATTACAATCATCAGCTGTCAAAGATTTTAAATGAAAATCGATTACAACATCATACCACAGTGCCGTACACTCTTCATCAGAACGGATGGATCGTTCTATTGTTGAACGCGCACGATGCATGCTGTTACACACAGGTTTACCGGAAATTTTGATGCGCTTCAACATGGAAGATTCTAACCCAGTTTCAGCAGCTTTTGATATCAACACAAAATTTACAAACCCAAAATCTAAATCTAATATTATGGATAACATACCATACCAGGATGCGATAGGCAGTTTATTCTACTTGGTACAAGGTACTCGTCCAGACATTGCGTTTGCCATGAATTATTTGAGCAAATTTAATAGTAATTTCGATAGTTCCCACAGGACTGCAGTGAAACGTATCTTCAGATATCTTAAGGCCACAGTGAATGCCAGAATTACTTACAAAAGGAGTGAAGACTACTAGCAGATTACGCTAGTAATGTTTTTGATAGACGCTCGTGTTCGGGTTATGTATTTATATAGGGTGTTTTTTTAAGCTAGATAGAACTTTAAATTGGAAAAAGTAACACAAAAAATTAAATTTTGATGAAACATTTTTTTTATTTGTTTCAGTATACTCTGACAAATAATCATGAATAGACTCACGCTTGAACAACGCTACGAAATTATCCAAATTTACTTTGAAAATCAGTCGTCGATTTTGTTTGTTGTTTTATCGCAAAATTGTGTTCAGCGATGAGGCGCATTTTTGGCTTAACGGGTTTGTTAATAAGCAAAATTGCCGCATATGGAGTGAGACCAATCCACAAGAGACCCTACAGACTCCATTACATGCAGAAAAATGCACCGTTTGGTGCGGTTTTCACGCTGGTGGCATCATCGGACCTTATTTCTTCAAAAATGAGGCCGGAGCTCGCGTTACGGTCAATGGAGATCGTTACCGCACCATGATCAATGATTTTTTGTTTGAAAATATGGATGACATTGATCCGGAGGAGATGTGGTTTCAACAGGATGGCGCTACGTGCCATACGGCGAACGCAACCATCGACTTATTGAAATCAAAATTTGGCGATAAGTTGATTTCGAGAAATGGACCTGTCAATTGGCCTCCAAGGTCGTGCGATTTGACACCTCTCGATTATTTCCTGTGGGGCTACGTGAAGTCACTGGTTTATGCTGATAAACCAGCAACAATTGACGCCTTGGAGGCCAGCATTGTTCGTGTTATTCGTGACATACGGCCAGCAGTGCTCGAAAAAGTGGCCCAAAATTGGACGTCCAGAATGCGCTTCGTCAAGAACAGCCGCGGTGCCCATATGCCCGAAATCATTTTCAAATGTTAATGTCACGTATTGATCTTTCGAATAAAAAAAAATTTTGATTACAATTTAATTTTTTGTGTTACAATTTCAAGTTCTATCGGGCTTAAAAAAACACCCTATACAACAAGTGATGGTGCAATATGATGGTGCAGCAAGCGACAAGCGATAGTGGATGTATCTACTACTGAGGCTGAATACATGGAGATGTCCACAGCCATCTAAGAGTCAGAATGGCTTCGTCAATTAGTTTTGGAAAAATTCTCAGGGTGCGAAAATAAAAGTGCTCTGAATTTGGCGAAATATGAATGATATCACGGACATCGATGTGCATCATCATATTATTCGTGACAAGACAAATGATGGAAACATTGAATTACAGTACCGAAAATCCGAAGAAATGGCTGCCGACTTTGTTACGAAACCGGTAACAAAAGAAAATTATCTGAAATCTGCCAAGATGATCGATCGAACTAACTTCTAGCCAGCTTTTAGTGGAGGTGTTGGTAGATAAAAATCTGGCAACCTCTAAATTACTCTTGTATGCACTTTTGTGCAACTTTGCTTTTATTACCTTTTAACTTTTTACCTTACTTCCTTTTTATACAATAAAATTATCAAATAAAATCAGGAAGTTGTATTAAAAAATATCAATAAGAATACCTAATAAAAATCATAAGTTTCCTTCTTGATTTTTTCAAAATGGCTTTCCTTATTAAAATACATACATAATAAGACTTTCTTCTTGAAAAAAAAACCTTGAAGATATTTTATGAATTTTGTTCTATTTTATTAGGTATTTATTAGGCACTGTTTTTTCTATGTGCTCGTACGGTGATGCTGCAGTTTCTGATATATGAATATCGGACGGAAAACAATCTTCTTGAACAGAATTTACGACCTTTCTCATCATATTTTATTATCTCATTAGGTCATATAGACCTAAAGCTCTTTCTACCGATATTTTAGTAAGAGCTTCACCTAAAGTGCATTCTAAAAGCTTGTCGATTTGCCTTCTGTTCATTTGCTGAGATACATACTCAAGACAAACAAATGGCCGACCCCTGCTCCTTCTTGTTCTGGCTTCCTAATGGAACTTTATTATATTTTACTGCAAAACTTGAAGATCCAAACAAAACGTATAACACAACCGGCTTCGCTAAATATCTTAGTATCAAGTCAGTTACTTAACTCAATTTCGAACGTCTGTATTTAGCATTTTTATTGCTTTTGCTTTGAGCGCGGCGACCGAATCAAGAAATTCACCACGCTCAAAAAGTGTAACTTGAATTAATATCAAAGAAAAAACTTGAGTTAATATAAAAGAAAAAAAAAATACTGCATAAATAAATAATTATAATTGCATAAGTTGATAAAAAATGCTATGCAATAGCTTTGTCGCGGCAGTCCCCGAGTCTTTTTTTTTTTTTTTATTACAATGATCAATGCAACAAATACATATGTTGCACTGTTTTCCAAAATTCCGCTCACTGCTAAAATATATATATTAAGAATCTGCAATGATATTGACATTGCAAAACTTTTACAAACTCTTAAAAGCAAACAGAAGCAGTTGAAATTTATATATTGTTACTAAATTCAAATTTAATGAACATTAAAATACAGCGATAGTTAAGTACAGTTTAATCGACCGTGTATGCAAGATTGGTAGCACTAAATCATACAACAACATGAAATTCAAAATAATGGAAATGGAACATTCCAGAAAGTTCTATAAAGAGCAACGAAAAATTTGTTTCACAAATATTGATAACAATTGTAAACTAGAACGCCCTCGATTGATGACATGAATTGTTTAGTTAATTTGTCATTCACCTTATAGAGTTGCCAACTGTGTGCCAGCTACAAACTTGAATACGCAATACATTGCGGATATAAAAGCCATATCGTTGTGAATGCCTATAAGCAAAGACAAATTACTTAATGTATTTATTCTTAAATAGAGCTATTAAGTAAAATAAACAGTATTGAGCATAAAAATAATTACGATAAGTCGAAACGTAACAATATGTTAAAATACTTCATAAATTCCATGGAATACATTAATCAAATATTTTACTGACATTAATGGAGAACCCTGATTTTTTAGGAAACAGCCAAATACATTTTTTGCACGTAAACCGTTTTATGTGCTATTAGCGATGTTTTTTTAAACCCTGCATGGCTTGTTGCTTTACATTACTTAGATTCCGTGGAATAAATGAATCAAACTATTTACTGACCAATATGGGAAACGGTACATCCAATTTCTACACGGATAGCTTTTTATGTAAAATAAGGATGTTCTTTCAAATCCTAAATGGCTAGTTGTTTGACGTTACCATAATTCGATGAAATAAATCTTTTTGGCCTAATATGATTAGTTCAGATGATTGTTTTTCTTGGAATGTGCTAAACATTTTATCTGTTATATAGAAGTTTAAGAAATGTAGCCTTCTTATTAAAGTTTTATTTCAGAATATTATTATAATTTTTGGTTACATTTCCACTTTTTTGCTAATCCCTAATGATTTTAACGCTAGCTAGTTTGTAAGTTTTGCCGTAAAATCTTCATGAGATATGAAAGTGTAAAAAGCGCATATTTTACTAACTATTCAAAGGCTAACTCATATATGTACATGCTTACATACTTATGTATATTATGAGGCAGTCTCTTTATAGCTAGGTAGCTGAATTGTAGTGCACAGGTAACTCATGGTATATATAATACCAGGGAAATAAATCTGAAAACAGGCACCAACTAGCGTACCCCTTATTTTTACAGGACATTTCGATCATAGAGCGGAAATTCGGTATACAGGTAGGACTTAAAAGGAAAATAATTAGATATATATAAGACTGCGAACTTGTTATCCAGGGCACTAGGGTGATCGTTATATTTGTAGGGCACTTCCACTAAAGCCAGACAGCTGAAATGAATAACATAAGTAGGTCTTGGTGATTTAATATTCAGAAAACCTTGATTGTTACTCCCCCTACAAATGTTAGGTACGCACAATAAATAAAATGTGAATGTAAGGCCAAATAAATTAAAAAAATGTCGAACTTTTTAAGTAACCAAATTTTTGATAAGTATAATACCATCTCTTTTCCATAACTTGGCTACATTTTTGACTTTTTATATCGGAACTAATTATAAGTTTGTTTTTATATTTCTAATATGGGAAATAATTATTTGTTTGCAGTTTTTAATGTGAGAAAGACATAAGAGGAAAAATGGTTCGTTCAGGAAAGTATTAAGAGTTGGATTACTGAGTATAAAAGCAAAGAATCATTTTTGTTCGTTTCGAAGTGTGTTTTTTCGCATTTTCCCTTATTTTTATTTTTCGTCATATTGTGTCCTAATATGTTTATTAAAGGTACCTTTCTCATGTTTTTACTTATACAGTAAAAAAGTTTTGTTTGTTAACATTTTTAGCTATACATGCATTTCATTGGTGCTTATGCCAAATCATCAGTAGACCTTAAACCAATTTTTTGGAGAAGTTTCAAACATCTTGTTTCAAAGAATTGAACTTTCATTTGTTTTTCAAAAGTTTTTGTACAAGATAAGAAGTTTGAAACTTTTCAAGAATATGGCTTAAGGTCTACTGATGATTTGGCATAAGCACCAATGAAATGCATGTATGTATGTACGTTCAACATATGTACATACCTGTGTCGCGTATGAAGCGCTTAATGGAAAGATAATTGTATATTCCGCATAGATGTTAATGAATTAGAAATATATCAATGCAGTTACCATTATCTCGTAATATGAATTCTGTGATCATATGCGTTAGTCTTTTTTATACTTCTCTTTAAATAAGTCGTTCGCTGGAATAAAACAGAAAAAGAGGTAAATTGTTTATTTCCGTCTTAACACATTTCACATGCGTCAGCTTAAAGAGTTTTGTACAGAACCATTTCCTGCGAAAAACTGATAGAATTACATCGTATGTCCTACAAAAGGATTTGTTAATTTTTTTTGGTAATATGCAAAAGAAATTTCACATTTAGACCTGTACTACACAACGCTCGCTTTCAAATTGTCTGTTTTCAAAAAAAACATATAAAATTGCTGTTCTAGCGCAGTTTTTTATGTTTCCGACGTTTAATTTATTTTATTACAACTTAACTTCGAATAAATCGGTCGTATTCATACAAACCCTATATAACACAATATTATTAAATTATTGATTGTTCATATTATTGCCATTTTTCACTATATAATTCCTTAAGCGGCACAATACTTAAAATAAAAAAGTAGCCTAACTTTTCTTTCAATAAAAACTAACTTAAAAGCAAATCGGAAACAAAAATTACAAAATGACTTTAATACATAGTGCCAAAATTAAAATCAATTTCATTTCATTAACAAACATGAAATTTGTTTTATATAAACTTGATGAATATTTCTAGCCTTCAAGTACTTTGTAAATTGTCTCCAAAGGTATTTTTCTACAGGCTTATGCTTGACTAATTACGATTCTGCTTTACTATCCCAACCACACGAAAACAGAAATAAAAAATACACATTGCGTAAACACACTCATTCAGTAGATTCTCATGATTTCAAATAATTTTCTGTTGCTTAAAGCTTGCAGTTTACATTTCATATTATTTGTTTCTGATGAGCTATTGGGATGTAAAGGTTTAGAAGATATGGAGTAATAATTTTTCCTGCTATTAATATTTAGGTTATACGGCATCGACATAAGTTCTATATTTTGGTGGCAAATACATATTTTGACAATAAATGATTTTTTTCGGAGTGTGAAATGTACATTATATATCGTTGTTGTATATCGTGAAATGCATTAGATAAAATCTTGAAATTTACACGGAGTAACAGCTACGTATAACAACAAATAACAAAAATTAACACATGTGCAGTTAAGGTATATAACTTTCGGCGTAACTTGCCAATTATATTTTCACAAACAAAATATATGTATATACATATTTATATAAAATATCATTAAATTTCATGTTAAAAACAAATATTGTTTTTGACAAAGATGTACTCTGTAAACATGCAAAAGGAATTATGTAATTTAAAAACAAACACTTTTAAAATAATTTAAAATAATTAAGAATTTAAATGAAAAAAAAATTAAGCAAAAAAATCATCACTCACCATCACAGACTCACGCTCACATGATGGAAACAAAAAAATTAATCACGATCAGGCATGATTCACGCTAATCTATTCCATAGTATAGGCTGACTTCATAAACACAACTTGCAAAGCAACAATGCAAGCATGAATTTACAAGGCAAAACAATACTTCACGATAAGACGTTTATGAACGCATTGCTGTGTGTTTTGTTTTCTGAGTTTCATAAAGACAAAACAGCATATGAAAAACATGCATAAATGTTGGCAATTATGAACTCACGGTATTATCAAATATAAGGCTATGTCTTTTACGAAAGCTATGCATTCTAGTATTGCTTTGCAAACTGCATTTATGAAGTCAGCCATAAGTTATGAATTTCGTAACAAATTTGTAACCCTTTCTTGCCTAGAGTGCAATATAAAAATATGAACATCCCTTTATTAGCATTTAAAAAATTTTTTACACATCCAAGAAGTGTTTCAACGTCTTTATCAAAAAGCCAGTGGTCTTCGACTAAACAAAGAAATGATTTGAAACGTAAGAACAGGTTTAATAATGAAGAAATTCTCCCAAAATTGATAAAAAATATCGCCAACTATTACATAAATCTGTTATTAGTCTAATGATTAAAATGTTCTAATATTATCTTCATATTGAAAATAATTTAAAGCTATCAAAAATTTAAAAAAACGAACTTTTTGAAATAAATAGTGAAAGTAATAAAAATAACTAAAATGAATCAAAAATTAAAAAAAAAATAATAAATGGTTGTTCAGGATTTGAAACCGTACCCTATTCGGTGGCACGGTTTCGAATCCTGAACTACAATAATATTTTTTAAGAATTTTTGATACATATTAATTATTTTTATTAGTTTGTTCCACAATTTATTTAAAAAACCACGGCACAATATTTACAATATATTTTTTTTAATTTTTGCGTTTTTTCCAATTTTATGAACGATAAAAGGTTTATTTTTCAAAAATATCCAATATGTTATCAGATAGGATTTTGTACAGTGATAAAATAATTATATAATGAATTTAGTAAGTTGTCGACGTTTTTATTTGATATAATATAATATTAATAACAAAAATAAAAATAACTTGACGGTGTAAGAACAAACATTAAATTATAAAATATAACAACATATTTTAATTCATTATTTTAATTTTTTCTTTGAAACTCGTATGATGTATCTGATAGTTGTCTTTTGAAAATTTTTTTAACTTTCCATTTACTTATCTGTATTGCGGTTGGACCAGACGATAAAGGTTTTGGTTCAATATAATCTGTATATTTCTGATGTAGAAACACAATCGAATTTCAACCACAATTGATTTAAAAAATACGAATTCGGTAATTCATATTCAGCCTGCTAAGAAAACAGATGAATTTAACTAAAAACAAATTTTATTTAAATCTTCTTCTGCGTTTACTGTGTAAGACAACAGAGAACTAAATATGAAAAAGTACGATAAAATCGCAAACAGAAGACTTTTTGCTCTCAAATCCAACCCATAATTCGGCTTATTTTCGTAATATTTTACCATTAATCCGCGTCCAATTCCGTAGTTCGTGCCATAGTGTTTAATAAAAGTTTAATTTTCACAATGGAAATGATATTTTTTAAGTTTTTTTACTCTATAATTTTCCTGTTTTTTAATTAATATTGAATCATACAATTTTCCTGATGTTCGCATATTTTTAGGAATTTTTGGCATTTTAGAAATTTTTCCAAGATTTTTGGCTGTCGATTGCCAATTATATGATGTTTTTAAAAAAATTTTGGGAATAATTTCCAATGTTGCAGTTGCAATTGTTAGAATATGCGCTATTTTCGCGGGGTTTTAATTTTTTTAATTTCTTTGCTAATTACATTTTGGAGCTTGATATCAAATTAAATTCTTTATTTTATAGAAAAGGCAATTAATTGATGTGCTTTTGTAGATTCATTCACTGATGTTACAGAATGAAAGAAACATTTCTTATCAAATTCTATCCGGGAAGAGATTTTTCTGCTTTGTTATGTGTTACTAAGTATCCAAACAACATTTTATTTGTCAAAAGATTTTTTATCACATTGTGCAAATACAATAATTATACCGGGTTCTGATATACTGCAGGTACGCTCTGCACCTGAATATAGAAAATAATTAAAACTACACAAGTATAAAACAGGATATAAGCATCAGTTTTGCCTTTCTTCTGAAATCACAAATAGTCATTAAAAATGAAAAATTAATACATTTTTAAAACAAAACTAAAATTCAATTTCATTGAGTTTGTATATCTACTCGTACATAGTGTCTTGACGATCCATTACATTTCTTTAATATAAATAATATAATTTATATATTATTTATATACGGAAAGGAAATATAAGCGAGAAAAAATATTGTAATGCGCATGCATAATATTATACTAATATACGTACAAAAAATGTTTAAAGAAGCAAACAAAAAAACAACAAATCTTTACTTTACGACTGTTTAGATATGCACATGTATTCACACAATGTGCACATGTGCCCATGAACGCATTTCAGTATGCATGTGCAACAAAAATATCGAATTTACAACAACCACACCAATTTCCTTCAAGAATTTGTTTTATGTACTTAAACGCGTACACTACAACTGCTCACACAACCCAACACTTATTCCACACATATGAAAGCGATAGGGTGGCAACATTGGTCTTCAAACACAAAAACAAAATGCATATTCTTTATCTGTTAAAAAACTTTACAAAAAGCATAAATTTGGTAAATCAAATAATATTGGTAAAAGCTATGAAGCCAACAAAGTTTTACATGCCCGAGGTACTCAATATTGACTCACCGTAGGTTTCAACAGGGTGATTCAAATTATAAAATCCTTTTATTTTATAATCGGTTCGCAAGTTTACAAGATACATATTTATTACCCTTTTTTCTATTTCGCACCAATGTGCACCGGTTTGTATGGAAAAAGTTTGATATTTAATGATAAAATATAAGTTAACATTATATTACGTAATATTGCGAAATGTTCGTATTCTTTAAGATATGGCTGATGAAGAAGATCCATGGGCAATTGATGAAACTACTGAAATAAATGAACCTCAGAAGGAAACATCCCAACAAGGCACTTTAAATGACCAAACAGAAGGCATAACATCTGAGGAAACAAATAACAAAGAAAATGCAGAAGATGATTTGGCACCCCCGCCACCACCACCAGAAGATGACGGCTATAGAAAACCTGTCCAGTTGTACAGGCATTGGGTCAGGTAAATATACATGTTTATTTACATGAAACGACTTAAGATAGTCACAACTTTTTCTAGATTTCTAAATTTCTTCATTTGACTCAGAATTAACTTTTATTCTGCAATACATAACATTGTATGTTAGAGCTTTTAAAATGTCCATATTAGTCGCAATTTTGCAGTTATGACTTGTCTTAAGTGTAAATAGGCTTAAAATTTTAAATATTAAAATGCTGATAAAATAACAAAAACATTTTAGGCCGAAATTCCTTCAGTACAAATACATGTATAACTACAGAACAAATTACTATGATGATGTAATTGATTACTTAGACAAAAAGCAAGTTGGAGTCCCAAGAGATATACCAAGGGCGCAAACTTGGGCGGAGCGTGTCTTAAGAACAAATTATTCCAGGTAAGTGATTTCATGAGTTTCTCTAAAATTATAATATTTTATCACATATACGATTAAGCTTACTGCTTATTTCATATCCAATCACTTATCCAAAAAGTATGAAGCGCTTTTTAAATTAAAAGTACATCAAAAAACGCCCCAGGCTTTTTGAATATGGAATATTGTTGCGAAACATGTGAGTTTTTCAACTTGTTCTATGCCGATTTTTTAATTAATATTGAACTTTGAAAAGTTCCCAATGTTAGCAAGTTTTTGCGAATTCCCGACATTTCAGAATTTAAAAAAATTTTAATGCTGTACAATTTATAGATTTTTGAGCATTTTTATGGATTATTTCCAATTTTTCTTAAACGGTTCTTCAAAGTTTTATTTTCTTATCACTTACTAATTTTTGAGAAATATTAAGGCTTTTTCCTATTGCTCGAAAATTTTTTCCGTTTACGGTTTTTTTATTGTTCATGAGATTTTTAACTAACTAAATTTGATGATTTTTAAGACATAAAAGCAAAGAAATAATTGACAAGTTCTTAAAATATTTTCTTTTAAATAAAGAATTCCATTTTTAAGGAACTAAATAACTCTGTATAAATAATATTTTGAAAAACGGAAAATAAAAAACAAAAAAATTCAATATATAATTTTTCAACTGATTTTTATAAAAAATGACCTCAAGCTTTATTTAAAGAATAATATAAATACAAAAAAATTCATTCATGTATAAGGAGAATCTAAATGTTTTATTCGGGGTTAGTGTCTAATAGTAAGCACGGTCTTTTGCGTCACGCTGGTTCAATATCAGCTTCGTCCGAAGATATGCTTAGTTCGTCTGCATTTTCAGATTCCAGTGGTTTAATTATTTTACCAGCGAAATCAGCTGGGGATCGTATCTATCCTACTTTGGAGTTATTTTGATTGCTAAACGATTTTTCATCCCTAGAAAACTATCGAAGGAGTAAAGAAATATCGATAATAAATTTTGAAGTTTTTCTTATTTGATATTAAAAACAAAGTATGTTTAATCAAGTTATGAAAGTTATCAAAAGTATATGAAAGGTCTTGTTTGCATATGTGTGTCCTAAACTGAAAATTCCCCAAAAATATTTTTACTCGTGTAAAAAATGACGTGTAAAAACAGGAAAAGATTATTTTTGTTAACCGTGTTATTTCAAAATCGTGTAAAAACAGGATTGGGTATACATACATACATTGTCGTCCGAAAGATATCTTCACCTATATCACAATAAAAAAAATTTAAAAATTTTAGTTATGCCAAAATATATCAAGGAATTTATAAAAAATAAATACCCAACATACAATTTAAAGTTTTTTCTACAAAATAAATAAAGGACTTCAGAACAAATAGCAGAGGGTGGCGTTGGCTCAGGTAGTAAGCACGTTGACTACAAACCGAAGGACCTGGGTTCAAACCCAGTGTCAGACAGAGTCATGAAATAAAAACACCACGCATTTCTCTGATGGGCATTGGTGTGTCAGTTGTTGGCGGAAGGTTTCAGTGGCGAAGGCATGGTCACTGGTCACTGAACAGTACCAACTTCAGCTGATACTAATTCCAATGTAACATCAGAGCGCCCTTCTTCGTTGGTACTGAGTAGCACAATCAACGGCGAAGTAAAATAAAATTAATAAAAAGAAGTGGCTATTAAACTAAACACAGCTTCAAAACTCGTAATGTCCTCCTCGGCACCAGAGGCGCTGCAACACTGCTCTACGAATAAACGTGCAGAAAAAAAAGCAGAGTTGTAAAAAACGAATGAAGCTTCACCTCCTTTCATATCTATCACTATCCCTTTCCACTAGTTCCAGCACAATGCATTGCATGTGTAGGGGTCATCATCCCCTGAGTGCTGGTCCAAGATAAAAAAAAATTTTTTGTCAACATATTGTTACAAAATTTAAATGTAGATTCAAATTTAACTGATATAAAAATACAGCGGTGATTAAGCACAGTAAAATCAACCGTGTGTATTTGAGCAGTCAAATTTGGACTAACGTAAACAGAACATTCAAGGAAGTTCTAGACACATCAAGGAGAATCTACTAATTTGTTTAAGAAAATAGTATGAAAAATCTTCATAGCAATTGTAAACAAAGACTAACGCCCTCCATTGGATTACGGATGAAATTTACAATTAAAATTGGTTAGTTGATTCATCACCCACATGTTTTTACGTTGCTACTGTCATCTCCACGCAGCTTTAATGACATAGCTAAATAGCAACAAAGCCACAAGCAAACTATTATGGTGAGGATTTTTCTACTACGTTCTAGAACCGTAGCAAGTCAAACGCTATATAAGCCGACATTGCCAGGCACAAAGAGTCAGTCTTGGCTAAGCTACAGTGTTGTGAACATCTTGTCTAAGCTTTTGCAGCGTGAACTAAACAAATTACTTTGTGCAGTGGTATTAAAGAAATAAAACATCATCATTAAGTCAAAATCAATTTCCGTTGTTTTTATTTTATTTTTAACTAATTAAAAGAACTCAAACAAGTATACGTTATCGAAAAGGTCGAAACGTAACAATATTTATTTTGTTTAGTCAACACTTAAAAGTGTATGTGCATATTGCACCGTTGTCATTTTCCAAAAGTAAAATATTAAAAATGTTAGCAGTTATGTATGTATATGGCCTGTATTGGCTTTTTATAAGGTATACATTTGGTTTGGATTAGTACCAAAAAACCTTTTACAAATAAAGAAATACTTTCAACATAATTTTTTCTAAGTAACTTAAAAGTTTTGGTTTTTTTAAGATATGATCATGTTGCATTAAAGGAGCGAAGTGTAGTATACAAATTTCTGTAAATTCTAATTAATAAGAAATCGATTAAAAAGGGGAATTCAAAGTCGAATGAATTTCAGGATAGCATATCAATCGATTGTTATTTTATTTTCGTTTATTTTGCTATTAAAAATATCCGTTTCGTCTTCGCAATTCGGCCACAAAACAGTTGTAATAAAACATTGAGATTTTTGGTATGATTCGTATTTAATATGCAGTAAGGCAGTTACTGAATTTAAAGATAACCGGTTTCTAAAAAAATATCTGGCATTAAAACAAATTCGATGCATAACTGGCAAACACATTACAATATTTTTAATTTTACAAAATGGCTACAAAGCTTAAAAAGGGTATAACCGTTCCAAAGGTAAAAGCGAATTCCATATTTTTTATTTAAATGACTCAGAAAATTTCAAAAGTTACAAAGCATTATTTTTAAAATTTATGCTAAATTTACAAAAAAAATGTCAGAAAGGGTACACAAAGGAGCAAAAAACAAACGAAACTTATAATACATGTACAGAGAAGAAAAGCTTAAACAGTTCTCTTTCAAAAAAATTACTAAGTAACAAAGAAAATCATGCTAATGGGCCGAGTAATGAGCAAAATTCAAAAAAGTGGAGAAACCCCGGTTTTGGGGTTCAATTCGATTTTAGCGACCTCTAAACCTCTTCCGAAAAATCTGAAAAAAATCACAAAAATACTTTATCCTATAAGCTTCCAAAAAATGCTGAGGCAAAAAAAACATATATATGTACATATATGTAAATAAAAGTTGTTGGTCCTTAGATATGATTTTTAAGATTATAGTTTATAAAATTTCCCCGTAGACGAGTAGATAGCGTACTAGACTATTAGTCGAGGGGTCGCAGGTTCGATTCCTGCCTGTGTTTCTGCAGACAAGCCAAAATGTCTTCACGGTTTGTGTTTGTTAAAAAATAAAAATAAAGTTTTGTTTGCTGACATGCATTTTATTGGTGCTCAGGGTTACCAGAGAAAGAGAGATTAAATGTGCTAGATTGCCAAAAACAAAGTTTCAAAAAAGTGCTAGTTTTTGTAACATAGCTTTTTAATACTACAGTTAAAAAAAATTTACATTTTAGACATCTGTACATTTTTAACAAATTTTTATCATATGTATAAGGTATTGATATTAAATTTCTTTAATTTTATTTGATATTTTAGCTATGTAAATGTATTTACATACAAAATTAATTTTATTTAATAAAAGTTTTAAAGACATTTATTTGGGTCTTTCATAACACTTTTAAAATAACTTTATTTTTTCAGCCTTCTCATAACCATTACAAAAGATTTTTGTTTTTCTAGAACTTCTCGCGACCTTTATTTTTATCAGCTCATAGTTAGTGTGTGCAGGCTCTAAAAAGTCCTAATAATGGCTATGCAAAGACCGAAAAGAAATATAAAATTGGTAGGAGAAGAACCAACATAAATAAAAATCTTTCATAACAATTAGGAGAGGACTAAAAGATTTTTAGCTTTTTCTAATTGTTATTTCAGGAACAAAATTGTTCCAGCTATTTCTTCTTTATCCAACTGAATGTTTAAAAAATAACAGCAGTTATTTTGGGTCTCTGGTCTAAAGTAGAGATGGGATCTCGTGAGTAACTTTTCACTCACGCTCATGCACGCTCACGATAAAAAAAATTCACTCATGCACGCTCACGCACGACCTCATATTTTTGGCTCACGATCACTCACGCTCACGTGAGTCGAAAAAAAGTTAGTCACAATCACGAAAACACACGTTCACGAAAAAATCACAACCTATAAGTATTTATACATTAAAATTTCTGAATGCAAATAGAAAAATCTATTATAGAATTAGAAAATTCTGCAATAAAAGAGGAAAATTATGTTCAACTAAGAAATATTCTTTTCTGAAACAATTTGTTAGTTTTGAAATACAATTTTTCAATTTTGATATATGGATAAGCCCCAGAAACAGTACACCAAACAAAATTTTTTGAAAGTGATCCAACTTATTTTTTATATTTTTTATGGAATATTAGACTAGATATATAATTTTATAAATCAAATAAATGTATTTCGACGATCATTAATGCACAAATTATTATCAAATTTTACTCTACCTCAGATCTTGTAATTTCATACCAGAAATTAACAATTTCTAGGTATTCATATCATTACTTTAGTGTTAGTGAAGATGGCCCGATCGAAAGCCATATTTTTGAAATGCTCACTACACTCGTCGGTGTCAACCTATGTATAACCATATCTAAGTACTCGGATACGCTGATTGATACTAGATCCAACCCGTCGCATTGAGATATCTGATAAGATTACTCAGCGCTATTTCTGATAAATCTGAAAGGTCCTTTAGCGCATGACTGCTTAAAAACTTGTGTCTCGAGAGATGCAAAGCTGGACATTCGCAAAGAAAGTGGAAGATTGTCTCTTCTTTGCTTTCTACTCGACAAGTAAAGCATTCAGAGCCTCCGAAGGGGAAGGAAACCGTTGCCTTTCTAACCCTGTGTTGTACATCCAGTTTCCATGAACGTTCTTTGGTCTAGTATAACTTCTACATATTTTGCGTTGTCCGATAAAGACAGTTCATGATTTTTTAACCGAGGAGGTCTAACTTTCTGTACATTTGGTATTTGTGGTAAATAGCATCAGTTCTATTTTGTTTGGGTTCACTCCTAGCCCACAGTCTGTAGCGCAGTTACTGAGTGTGCCCAAAGCGTTGGGCATGATATCGCTAATCACGTCCGTGATCATCCCTGAGACCATTATTACCACATCATCCGCGTACGCCACAACTTTAACTCATACGGCATCTAATCTGAAAAGTATAGTGTTACAGTAATCCACGGATAATTTCCCCACTCTTAAATGCCTTTCATGTTTATTTGCCTTTAATCTAAAGTCCCGGTTGTTTTTTCAAGTTTTTTCATACAAAACTCCACGCTTAAATACCGATGTCGGGTAATTGCCTGAAAATTAAAATCTCTAAAATAAAGTTTTCCTTTATCTTCCTTCGTTAGATTACCTAAACCACTTTTATTGTTAAAACACTATCAGTAATACAGCCAAATATATGTACGTGTGTGATCATTTGTTGCTCCCCTGTCGGAAAATTTGTAGCTGACTACAAAAGCAGCCAACTGTAAATTAACTTTTGTGGAGTAATTTAAAGTTTTTTGAACAAATTTCAAAGCTTATACTTTAGTCATTTTAGAAATTCTCATTCTTTTCAAGAATACAGTTTAAGGTCTAATGATGAATTGACATTAGCACCAATGAAATAGACTAGCTAAAACCATCAACAAGCAAAACTTTTTTATATTATTAATTAATAAATTATTATTTTTCAAAAATTACACCAATACTTTAACAATTTTTAATTAATTATGACAGCTAGGTACAAAAATTTAGTTTTCCCCAAAAGTGTAAACAATTAACTTTTGGTTGACTTAAATCTAACTAACTTACAGTTAATTAAAACAAAACCTAGTTATGGCCAACGGAAAAACAGTTAGGATACAGCTAGCTACAACAAGTCAACTGAAAGCTAACGTTAAGGAAGTTAACTTTAAGTTAGTTGGAAAGTAATGCAGATTCGGACAATTGACTATCTCATAGGACATCGCAATGTTAAAATAGTTAGTTGATTCCGTTGAAAAGTATTCCAAGTGTCAGTTAGCACTAGTTCCGAAATAGTTAGCTTAAAGTCAATTTAAAGTTAACTCAGTTTCCGACAGGATTTAAACAAAATGTTCATACAACATGTATACACAAATAGGCAGATGTAATTTTTGTTGAAGTTTTTTTAGTTACTGTTATTTCCTTTTCACTTACAAACATATGTGATATGAATTGATTTTTTTTAAATAAAAATTTAAATAAAATGTTAATTAAGTAATATTTGTTTTATTATCTTTGAGGTAATTAAAAGTACCTATTCGCATAATTACCTCATCGAGGCAATAAAACGAATTCGTTTAAATGCTTTCCCCGCTTAATTGGCCAAAAATCGGAGAGTTTGGAGCGAGGTAACTATCCGTGGAATACTGTAACAACAAGAATCCAGAGCAAGGGTGAGATCACTCCATCCTTCGGTGTACCTATGCTTGCCCATTTAGACCTCTCGCTGTACGGGTTTTTTTGTTAGTGCTTCAGCATGTTCTGCAGATAGTGGGGTACTGTGTCTTTTACCCTCTCTATCCGAGAGGTCGACTACTGTCCCCTGGCTAGAGGCAATGAGGTCGTCCTCTGAAGGGACTTCTTCTCTTCTGTTTTTTTTTGGTTTTTGTTTTTTCATAAAATATTTACATATATTGGTCCCAAGAGTATGCCAGTAAGGGGTGTGACCATCCACGCAGTGTACGTGCGTGGACTAGACAAAAAGAATTACAACCGGCCGGTGTATTGGCACCGGAAGGGGAGCTGCTATCAACTAATCATCTTTATCCACTAACTAACCATTCAGAGGTGACTGTGCCGAGGCACCTCCAACTTGATAGAAACTCAATTCTGTAGTGCTGGATGAATAATGAATTTAATAATTATAGTTTATATGTACAAACTATTATTAAATCCTTTTTTGTGAAAAGTTTTACAAATAAAATAATATATGTAGATGACAATATTGTTTTCATAGACTTGAAGGGTTCTAGACGTGTTTTTTTTTGAATGACAATTTTTATCCAGGGTTCACTTACCTAATACAAATTTTTATAACGTGATATACTATCTGAGTGTCCCTAACGTTTGTCCATGGTTTGTAGTATTTGCTATTTATCCAGCGAAAAATTTTTGACCGAATATTTCAGTCTGTTTAAGTTTAAGATTTTTTCTGAAATTGATAATGTCAATCAAAAAATTTTATGAGATTTTCTTTGCACATGGCTTATATATGTATTTATTTTATGAATGTCCGTCCATGGGTTTGTTTTTAAAAATCATGACCGCTGGTACTACGGTCGCGCCTTCCCGCAAAAGAAAACAGTGCCGTCAGAACTTGCTACTTCGCCACTTGTGTGCATGAGAAGTATTGAGATACCAGAGTAAATATTGTTATGTTTCGACCTTTTCGATAACGTTTCCTTGCAAGAGTTCTTTTAAATTATAAAAAATAAAAACAAAACAGAAATTGATTTTAACTTAATGATGTTTTATTTCATTTAATACCACTATTTAATAAAATACACGAAGTAATTTGTCTTGGCTTATCGACTTTAACACTTCAAAAACATTTTTACAACTGATTCCCGTGGCTAGGAAGCAATTTCTTATATAGAAGATAACGAAGATTCTAGGTACTTCATTGTAGAGACGGCTCGGCATATATTTTAATTGTAGTTATATTGTTTCCCATGTTAAAGGTCACCGGAAATTAATATAATTTCATAAATTCTTTATGTAGCTTACCAAAGCTTTTAGAAAAAACTCAGTTAATTCACCCACTTCTACGCCCACTTTCAGTGACAGGAAAAGTAAGATTAACAGTGAGTGGGTTAATAGTAAAACGGCTTTGGATGACATTATTCTGTTAGAAATTACATTTATTTACTTACAGAATTCATAAGAAAAATAAAATAGCTTAGTCTTCTTTTGCTAGTGTTATGTCAGCTTAAAAATTAACTTGTGCTCCCAATGCCATCAAGATTTAATCCCACTAAAACGATAACATTAAATTGTATAAAAGTTAGTATTTTATAATTAACTCTTACATCAAAATTGTCCAATGTTTCATCAACTTCTAACTCAATATTAAAATCGGATAGAGCTTCTGTCTCCTCTTCAAAATCAGAAAAATCTTCATTTACGACAGCACTTGAAGTAGTCGGTAATTGATACTCAGGAATGTCAGGAATCTTTAAAAGAGAAATAACTTCTCTTGGAAGCTGCAAAGTTTTCTTTGTTGAATTACGATTCTTTAGAGAAATACTTAATAGAAATGGGTCAGAAGAATACATTTGCGTTTGATACATGAGCAGATATTGAAGCAGCATGAACCAATAAAAAGTATCAAAAATTAAAAAAAAATAATAAATGGTTGGTCAGGATTTGAAACTGTACCCTACTCGGTGGAACGGTTTCGAATCCTGAACTACAATAATTTTTTTTTAAGAATTTTTGATACATTTTAGTTATTTTTATTACTTTTACTTTTTATTTAAAAAAGTTTGTTCCACAATTTATTTAAAAAACCTCTTTTGAATTTTTGCGTTTTTTTCAATTTTATCAACGATAAAAAAGGTTTATTTTTCAAAAATATCCAATATGTTATCAGATAAGATTTTGCACAGTGATAAAATAATTATATAATGAATTCAGTAAGTTGTCGACGTTTTTATTTGATATAATATAATATTAATAACAAAAATAAAAATAAAAATAACTTGACTGTGTAAGAAAAAATCTTAAATTATAAAATAAAACAACATATTTAAATTCATTATTTTAATTTAATTTTTTCTTTGAAACTCGTATGATGTACGTATGTATGTAAATTAGTTGTATTCTGATAGTTGTCTTTTTAAAATTTTGTTAAATTTTCCATTTACTTATCTGTATTGCGGTCGGACCAGACGATAAAGGTTTTGGTTCAATATAACCTGTATATTTCTGATATAGAAACACAATGGAATTTTAACCACAATTATTTTAAAAAATACGGATTCGGTAATTCATATTCAGCCTGCTAAGAAAACAGCTGGATTTAATTAAAAACATTTTTTATTTAAATCTTCTTCTGCGTTTACTGTGTAAGACAGAGAAATAAATATGAAAAATTACGATAAAATCACAAACAGAAGACTTTTTTCTCTCAAACCCAATTCGGCTTATTTTCATAATATTTTACTATTAATCCGCGTCCGATTCGGTAGTGCGTGCTATCGACAATGCGATATTCTGCAAAACTATGATTTCTTAGGTGTTTTTAATGAATGTAAGACCAGTTAATTTTATATGAATATGAAGAATCAAATATCTTAACTTATCATTTTGTATATTTTGAATTGGGGAAAATATGAAAATATGCAAAAAAAATAAAATACAAATATGTATGCATATACTATTTTTGAAAATTTTCCCCAAACATTCCGATATAAAAATCCAAAGTTTATATGTATGTATACGATAGGAACTGATTGTTTGAAAAATATTTGATCAATTGCGAACTATTCTTAGAATACCTTTTAATTAAGCCCACATTAAATTATTCAATTGGCTAGAAGCTAAATATAAATTTGTGGAAAGTAGGTATTTGCAATACTTTTATTCAAAACACAAATGCATTTTAAATATTTATTCCTACAAAATAGTTTTTAATAAAAGTTTAATTTTCACAATGGAAATGATATTTTTTAAGTTTTTTTATTCTATAATTTTGCCGTTTTTTAATCAATATTGAATCATACAATTTTCCTGATGTTCGCATATTTTTTTAAGAATATTTGGCATTTTAGAGATTTTTTCAAGAGTTTTGGCTGCCGATTGCCAATTATTTGATTTTTTTTAAATAAATTTTGGGAATAATTTCCAATATCGCAGATGAAATTTTTGGAATATGCGCTATTGTAGCGGGGTTTTCAATTTTTTAGTTTCTTTGCTAATTACATTTTGGAGCTTGATATCAAATTAAATTCTTTATTTTATAGAAAAGGCAATTAATTGATGTGCTTTTGAAGATTAATTCACTGATGTTACAGAATGAAAGAAACATTTCTTATCAAATTCTAGCCGAAAAGAGACTTTTCTGCTTTGCTATGTGTTACTAAGTATCCAAACAACATTTTAATTGTCAAAAGATTTTTTATGACATTGTACAAATACAATAATAATACCCGGTTCTGATATACTGCAGGTACGCTCTGCACCTGAATATAGAAAATAATTAAAATTACACAAGAATAAAATAGGATATAAGCATCAATTTTGCCTTTCTTCTGAAATCACAAATAGTCATAAAAAATGGAAAATTAATACATTTTCAAAGCAAAACTAAAATTCAATTTCATTGATTTTGTATATTTACTCGTACGTAGTGTCTTGACGATCCATTACATTTCTTTAATATAAATAATATAAAAAATAATTAGGGTTATTTATATACGAAAAGAAAATGTAAGCGATAAAAAATACTGTAATATGCATGCATAATATTATACTAATAAACGTACAAAAATGTTTAAAGAAGCAAACAAAAAAATAACAAATCTTTACTTTACGACTACGGAATTGGGCGAATTTGGGTTGAATTTGAGAGTAAAAAGCTTTCTGTTCGCGATTTTATCGTAATTTTTCATATTTAGTTCTCTGTCTTACACAGTAAACGCAGAAGAAGTTTTAAATAAAAAATGTTTTTAATTAAATCCATCTTAGAAGGTTGAATATGAATTACCGAATTCGTATTTTTCAAATCAATTGTGGTGGAAATTCGATTGTAATTCTATATCAGAAATATACAAAAATAAAATCTTAATTAGGTAACTCTTAAATTTATTATTCGAGACTGATCTCGATATCTTTTTTCAAAGAATTGAATAAGTTTTGTTTTTTTGAGGGTTTTCTATATACATACATGCATTTCATTGGTGATAATGCCAAATCATCAGTAGACCTTAAACCATATTTTTGAAAAGTTTCAAACTTCTTATCTTATACAAAAACTTTTAAAACCCAATGAGAATTTCAAAAATTACAAATGTATAAGCATAGTATGCTTGAAACTTATTCAAAAATCCCAACAAACAAATTACTTTCGATATAAATCTCTTATTTCCTTTATACAATTAGACGCCCTTTTGGATAACAATGAAAGTATTTTTAAATGCAAAACAGAGAAAAAATCTTAATTTAGTAATTAATCGATATCGAGCAATAAATTTAATAATAATTTAAAATAATTTTATTTACTTAGTAAATTTATTATTCGAGAAATTCTCTCAATTTAATTTCAAAAAGTTTTTATTTGGTGTAGGTTGATATATATGTATATGCCTGCAATTGATCACGTGGAATAGTTTAGATTAGGTTATAGAGGGTAGTGCCTGTGGCACTTCTACTCAAAGTCCTGTGGAGATCTATTGTTGAGTCTTTCGAAAAATAATTAGAGAGAGAAAGATACAAGAGATAAAGAACAATACAGGCATCTTAATAAACAATTCACAATCTACCTGTCATTTAGCCAAATGACGAACCCGTTGATATCACCAAGTTCATAACCCGCGATATCGATAAGTCTCCAACGTAGCTCCTGCCCAGCCATATCATTCTGCTCGGTCATCACCCTACCTGAAGAGTGACCAGTCAAAACTTCAATCAGTACTCTTCACGGCCTCCTACCCATTCCTGGCAGCTAATTTGGATTTTGCTATGACAAGTCAATGCCAATGTTCCATACTATCTCAAGACCGATTCGATCTCTTTATCGTCCAATTACTGAGATCCTTTAAGTAGTGACCTCTGGGTGACTTCACCGAAAGCTCATACTTCCCTACTGACGAACCTTTGCCAGTTTATTAGTCATCTCATTTTCCTCAACGTTGCAAACACCCCTAGCAGAGTCTAACCCTGTACTTATCCATTAATATGTTGAGGGTTCTCCTATATTCGCTAACTAGCTTCAATTTAACTACATGTCCTCACGAAGCTTTCAGCACCGCCTGATTGTTAACGTAGAAAGTAAACTCCTCGCTCTCAGTTACACTCCTAGCCAGTAGTCCAGTGACCTTCAGTATCGCAAAGATTTCTGCATGGAAGATAGTACACTCATTTGGAAGTCTGAAGTACTTACGAACATCACTTCCCAAAATATAAATAATTTGTACATCCAGGGCTTTTACATATCGCCTATTGAAATCGATTTCACATAAAAATCTCGTGGCCCATTGATCTCGGTGGCACCAACCTTAATTCTCTAAGTCTAAGCGAACTTCTTGGGGTTGGCCATTACGAAAAACTCTACAGACTGTAGATGAAGGATGACATCTAAACTCACCAGAGAGAGTTGAGTTCCTTATGGCATCAGTGATACCAAATGAGGTACAATATCTAAAAACGAAGCTAACATATAGTCCCTATATTGTAAGTCTTGCTCTATGTAACCAACTGCGTAACTTCTAAGCAACGGAAATGATTTGCATGAATTGAATTGCTATGCATAAAAGAACTCATAAATTTTTCAGTTATAAAATTCAAAGGGAAAACCCTGTGTATGAAAAATTTTTCAGGAACTGTAGATTCTGTAAATCATACAGAATTTCAATGATTTTTTATATAGTGTAATCTAAATTGAAATACATACAAAGATAACACAATCACATATTATCATAGTAGCTCTAATAGTTTTGAAGTAATTTCACTTAGAACAATTTTTTCTCTTATTTTTTTGCTTTGAAGTTTTTTTTTAATTCTTTCCTATTTAACATAAACTTTCTCAATATATATATTTTCAGAAAGCTCATTCTGTATACATTTTTTTAAATATTGAAAAAACTGTAACTTTTTACACAAAAAATATACTGTATTTTCTAGTATTTCTGAAAAATTTATTAAATAATAAAAAAAAGTATTACATATAAAAGACAAAGCTTTGAACTTACTATAAAGGAATTTGAATGAGTTTTTTTTAAATGCAAACGATATATATTAAAACTTTTTATTTGTATTTTCTCTAATTTTTAGCGGACGAGGTTTCGACTCATACGAATCATCTATAAAAAGAGATAAGCATCTGATCCAAACGTTAGCTGCATCTATTCGGCCTCATAATTATCACACAAAAGCTTACATCAATCAGAAGTATGCCAAAGTTATGTAAATACTTAAATATTTGCTCAGTATTGATTAGAACAATTTATGTGTAATACTGTATATTAAATGTTTTTTATGTGGAAGCTAATAATATAAATAAATATTAAAAAAGTTTTTTCTTAAATTTTTAAATTATTAAAATGGAACGTATTTCCGTATATAAGATATTTTTCCGTTATTTTGAAATATGCTAGCCTATTTTGAGGACTATGAGAAGGTTTAAGGGTATCCCCACAAAAAAAAACTGCAGTGATTTTGTCATGGTGGCAGAGAGTGTGACGTTATCAAATTTTCAAATTATATGCTATCGATTGCCCAGTGAACATTTTTTCTTTCTTAAAGTTTCAGATTTGTCCTGGCGTTAGACATAACGGAAAACAAGCACTTTCTGGCTGATGAGGTTTTCAACAAATTTGTTAGCATTTATTTAGGTGGTGATGGAGTTTTCAACAAAATTGCTTTGTTGGTTTATGTGGCTGCCCTTTTTGATTAATTTTTGAAAAGACCACTCCTTCCGTCGGTGTCAACTTATGTAGAACCATATTTAAGTATTCGGATACGGTAATTGGTACTAGACCGAACCCTTCGTATTGAGATATATAATAAGGTCACTGTCCAAATTAGTTTGGACAATATTTTATTTAGAGTTTAACTTTTTATAATATTAATAGAATTTACCTATTTATCTAGTTTACTTACCTTGCAACTCGCCATCAGCTCACATCGTGTACTAATTATTTCTTGGTTTTTACAACAAAATAAATAAACCCTTTGTTCTTAAAGAAAATTAAATTTACATCATTAATTTCTAAAAGAAACTAAAGGATCAAAGAACACCTTATAACTGGTAAGTACCCATTTGCCATTGAAATAAAAGGACGAAGAACTAATACTTTCCTTCGTCTGTTATCCCTAAACCCCTCACTATTCCAACCATTCCTTGAGTGGTTGAAATTGGAATCCCCTTTAAGGTTGGTCCTCGTGCGTCCCGCACTATTTCGCTCCCAACTAAAAAGGGATTTTTAAATAATTGCCCCACAATTACTCAGTCACTCAACCCAATCTTTGATTAATCTGAAAGGTCTTCTAGTACATGACTGCCTAAAAAGTTGTATATAGGGAAAAAAAATTGAAGGTTGTTTCTTTTTCGCTTTCTTCTCGACAACTTCGGCAAAACTCATTATAACAAAGGCCTGTCCTACTATCATGTTAGCCAACCGTCCAGTACGCCGTAGCTTCGAGATGTCCCTACGGTTTCTACCTGTTAATTGTATTGATTGAGTATCATTGTAGGAAGGCAACATTTTCTTAGCAATCTTGTAGTAGAATTCTAAACCCTCCGTATAGTGAATGCAGCAAAAGTTAGGGACACTTCCACATATTCGTAATATTATCTAGATAAATAAAATAGCATAATAAAAGATAAGTTGAGTCGGATACCAACTACAAACATAGGAAATTCGTTTTTTATGTAGATCGTTCTTTTAACTACATGTCTATATTTCATCTTGTGTAAAAAATGTATACAAATATCGTGTTTACTCACATCTTGAGGGGAGAATATTTTTTATTTTTCCATTGATGTGTGTGTAAATTAAAAACTTGAAGCTTGTTTTCTGAAGAACGATTTTTCTAGATATGACTACGTTGCAATAAAGGAGCGATCAAATTTTGAGTTTTGAGGGAAGTACAGAAGAGAATTTTAAAAAAATGTATGTCAATATTTAGGTTTCTAATAAATAGGTTTGTGTACTAAAGAATTCGTAATAGAGGTCTGCATCGAATAAGTTGTTGCAGTACACGTGAAGTTGTTATTTTTTTGTCGTATATGCCCCTTTTTGTAAACACCTAGTTTTTATATGCACGTAGATTTTCAAATTAACATCTGTGGAGTTTTTATGCGTTTAGGGTTTTCCAATATGTCATGGTTTTTTGGAGGTTAATGCGTGTGCGTTTTTTAGCAGAAAGAATTTATGTATTTGTAACGGCCCACACAATTTATCAAGGCTCGTCTGGGATTCGTGTTAGCATCTGGTCCGGGAGCTTCTGTTGTTGTATTTTAAACTTCTGGCAGGATTCACACTGCCGCACATAGCGGTTGACGGCGCGGAACATACCGGGCCAGTAGTAACGGTTGGCTATCCGCTTGACGGTTTTGCGAATGCCTAGATGGCCGGCTGTTATGTTGTCATGATTTTCCTGCAGAGCTCGCTGGCGGTATTGGTTGGCCACGCACAGTTTCCAGGGCGTATCGTCGTCATCATAACGTTGGCGGGGAAAATGATACACATGGTTGTCGATAATGGCGTAGTCCGCATATTTCTGCGGTTCGTTGGTTATCTTTTGGCGTAACTGGTCAGCCACGTTGTTTACGTATGGTAACCTTGTGTGGTTCTCGTCAATTTGTAACGAGCTTTTTTTCGCTCTCTTCTTTGTTACCTAGGTGACAAGAAGAAAGAGTTTGATACACAAGTTCAGTTCGCTAAAATACATGAAACAAAGAACAGTGCAACAGTGTTAAGAAAAATATTAGTGTCTTTTGTATAAACTAAAAATAATTAATAAAACTAGTCTACTTAATAACTAAAATATTTTGAGTTGCATTTATTAAGAAATCAATGAGGGTTTTTAAAAACTAAAGAAAATAAAATCAGATGACAGCCAAAAAAAATTAAAGTTCTAGTGTTACAGTGTACAATTCTTCTCGCTCTGTCATATTATTAAATTGCTAAATATTTGTGGGATTACGGTAAACGACAAAATTAAGAAAGTCTCATAATTAAATTAATATAGTTAAATAAATAGACAAGACGACGCCGTCCTTGGGATTTATCTTTATTGTGCAACAACAGATTTTTCATCACCGGTATTTCGTTTGTGGATAAAAGATCAACAGTGTGTGCCAACATTGAAAGAACAATCTGGTCTTAGCATCAAGACAAAGGAAAAACAACCCCCTCCCACATCATCAGCACGACCGGTAAGTCACCAACTTTATATCTATATATATTCGATTCCCTACCTATTCAACCCCCGTGTGCCCAGCACATTTTGGTCCTTCGAGCCGGATCCGGGTCATCTATAACCCGGCACCTACCTTTGCTATCGGGAAAACCCCCCTTTTTTAAAAATTTTATGAGATATGCCGTTTTGCAAATAAACGGCAATTAACCCCCCTTTTTAAATTTTGTGAGATATGCCGTTTTGCAAATAAACCGTAATTAACCCCCCTTTTTAAATTTTGTGAGATATGCCGTTTTGAAAATAAACGGCAATTAACCCCCTTTGTTTCAACCACATTCCCTTTTTTTCTCATCAACTGGTCTAACATCACTTTTTGTGAGATATGACATTTTGGCAATAAATGGCCATTAATTCCCGTTCTGAACATGTGCGTACAGTCTCGTCGTAAAACGTTAGTTTAACGAAAAAACTGTCCATTTATCAAATTGATGTGCATTCTATTTTTTATAAAAAACACTAACGGTCCACGAAATATTTAAACATACATACATACATATGTATGTAACTACATACCGTTGAAGCAGACAACAAATTCATATTTGTCCCTCAAAGAAAAAGAAGCAAAAGCATAATCAAGCAAAAGTTTTGGAATTTGCCCTTGAACAAGTACATATATGTATGTACATGTCACATCGTGTCACAACACTTCATCATGCATACAAGAGGATAAAGAAAGAATAAATTGTATGTACCACAGTAACCACGGCATCATATACATATATGTAGTACTTGCCGAAAAACGTGAGTATATGAAATTTGCCAAAACAACTAATGCTGTTGTTTGTTGTTGCCCCTGAGAAGTAAATATCATAACGAATCGCTCATCTTGATATTCTTTATGCACAAAAAAGGTGGATGATTTTCTTTCTCATTAAAATGCGAGAGAACGAACAAGCACACCAATAATAAAATATACACACAGCCATACGCTTGTATGTATGAACATATTTATTTCTGGTGGATGATTTTTTCCCTATAAGAGCGAGTGAATGATCAAACACACAAAGTAAAGCATACATACATGTATACACTTGTATGTAGGAATGCATTTACTTCTGTTAAATAAATAGGTCAGTAGAACATATGCAACAGCTGATACATAAGAACATTTATTAACAGGTAGTTACGAGGGTCGCACCGCAAGTCACCAAGGCGAACATAAAATAAACTTTTTTATTTTATTAACGAGCCGAAGAAAACTTATGAGGTAGTTTTTACTATTGAATACCTTTAACCCCCATCATACGCACATGTCAGAACATTAAACAAATATTTTTCGCTACATAAAAATAGTGAGAATATAATTTAAAAAATATATTTAATTATTTAAATACATCACATAATCCCCATTCATTTTCAATTTTATCAACCCCCATACATTGGTCGCTTATACGAAGCACCACTGAAAATTTTCTTAAAAATTTTCACCCATACAAACAGGTCGCTTATTAACAGCACCTTTGAATATTTCTTTAAATATTCATAATCCCCATACATTGGTCGCTTATACGAAGCACCACTGAAAATTTTCTTAAAAATTTTCACCCATACAAAAAGGTCGCTTATTAACAGCACCTTTGAATATTTCTTTAAATATTCATAACCCCCATACATTGGTCGCTTATACGAAGCACCACTGAAAATTTTCTTAAAAAATTTTTCACCCATATAAACAGGTCGCTTATTAATAGCACCTTTGAATATTTCTTTAAATATTCATAACCCACATACATTGGTCGCTTGTACGAAGCACCACTGAAAATTTTCTTAAAAAATTTTCACCCATACCAACAGGTCGCTTATTAACAGCACCTTTGAATATTTCTTTAAATATTCATAACCCACATACATTGGTCGCTTATACGAAGCACCACTGAAAATTTTCTTAAAAATTTTCACCCATACAAACAGGTCGCTTATTAACAGCACCTTTGAATATTTCTTTAAATATTCATAACCCCCATACATTGGTCGCTCATACGAAGCACCACTGAAAATTTTCTTAAAAATTTTCACCCATATAAACAGGTTGCTTATTATCAGCACCTTTGAAGATTTCTTTACATCTTCATAACCGCCATACATTGGTTGCTTATACGAAGCACCACTGAAAATTTTCGTAAAAATTTTCACCCATATAAACAGGTCGCTTATAATCAGCACCTTTGAAGATTTCTCTAAATCTTCATAACCCCCATACATTGGTCGCTTATACGAAGCACCACTGAAAATTTTCTTAAAAATTTTCACCCATATAAACAGGTTGCTTATTATCAGCACCTTTGAAGATTTCTTTAAATCTTCATAACCCCCGATACCCGGATCGCCACCTGGAATCTCAGTGACGATCTCGTAAACCCCTATAACAATCAACCACTCCGCAAGCTTTTCATTGTAATGGCAACGTTAAAAAATTTGATACGCGCTTCTGATCGCGTGGTAAGTTTTCAAAGCTATTTTAAGGGCTTGAAAGAAGAGACGCCCACACTCCATACCTTGGAGGCTCAAAACCAACAGCTTGAGAAGCTGTGGTCTAGTTTCGACACACTCTATGAAATCGCGCTGGATAATTATGAAACGATTAAGGCTGAAATCGAAATGGCAACATTGGAGAACCGTTTTTACTCCACCTTCGAAGCCTATACGGAGATCCGCGCCGCTATTCAAGAACGTAGCGCCACTATTCGGGCCCAGGCCACCGTCGCTTCTGCATCAGCGGAACAACACGGGGATATTACCCCACATATTTCTTTACCACCATGCGATACTGAAGTCTTTCATGGCGACTACAAATCCTGGCCGACATTCCGTGATATGTTTACAGCCTTGTACCGCAACAATAAACGTCTCTCGCCCGTAGAGAAAATGTGCCACTTGATGAAGAAGACGCAAGGCGAAGCACGTGAGCTTCTCAAAACTTGTCCCATGACCAACGAAGGTTTTGCTATGGCATGGGAGAACCTCATGCACCGTTATGAAAACAAGAGGGTCCTAGTCAACGCACAATTGAAATCACTTTTTAATATAAAACCGATGTCGCGGGAAACTAGTTCGGATCTTAGGCGTCTGCAACGTACCATTAGCGATTGTATCACGAATCTTTGTTTGCTTAAAATCGAAACAGAGAACTGGGACCCAATATTTGTCTATATCTGCTCGACCTGCTTGCCTGAAGTTACCCTTAATTTATGGGAACAATCTTTGCCGCCTACAACCGATTTGCCCACTTGGAAGGAGCTGGATGTGTTTCTAACATCTCGGTTTCACACGTTAGAATCGGTTGCTGATATTCGATCAACTTTTGCGAGTTCGAATAGTTCTAAAACCGCGCACTTGGCTAAGCTGAATAAATCTAATCCGTCTTCAAAGCAAAAGCTTCAAAGCTACCAGACTAATATTTCCAAGGGAACGATGGGAAAATGTGCCCTTTGCCCGCAATTTCATCCCCTTAGATTTTGTCCCGTTTTCCTAGCAATGCCAATCGAAGAACGCTATGCTACGGTCAAAGTACAAAATCGATGTACAAATTGTCTGGGGACTTCTCATGGATCGAAAGCATGCAAAAGCAAATATGCCTGCCATACGTGCAAAGGAAAACATCACACATTGCTTCATCGCACCCCTGCACAACGATCTGCCAATACAACCCCCGTAATTTCTCCCCCTCTGAATAATAATCGTCCTTCGTTAGATAGAAGCCCATCTACGTCAGCACAAGCCGCTGACAGAATGCTGCAATCATTTTCAACACACCTAACCCCCACTACACAATCCGTCATACTAGGCACTGCTCTTGTCGACGTATATCAGGACGATTGCAAATACACAGTTCGCGCGCTAATCGACTCGGCATCTGAGGCAACTTTCATTTCACGCAAACTACAAAAGCGTCTAGGCCTCAGCACGCGATCTTCTCAAGCACAAATACATGGCTTAAGTGATTCATTAACTGCTACCTCAGCGCATACATGTCCCATTAAAATAGGCTCTCCTATCGATCCATCGTTTACACTGTTTTCAGAGGCATTAGTCATCAGCAAGTTGACAGGTCAGCTTGCATATTACCCCTCATCATCGTTGACAAACAGCAGTTTTTCACACCTGCAATTAGCCGATACTTGCCGCAGCAGTGAGTCCGACATTGACCTACTTCTCGGTGGAGATGTCTACCCAAAAATAATTCAAGATGGGCTGCACTGGGATAGACAACGGTCTTTAGTTGCGCAGAAAACTGCCTTCGGATGGATAATTACCGGCAAGGTATCTGCCAATCCATGTAAAAAGGCAATTTTATCATTCTATAACACCGTCGCGTTGGATGACCAACTTCGACGCTTCTGGGAACTGGAAGATCTACCGAAGAAAACGAAATCATCACCAGAGGATAGATATTGCGAAAATCTGTATACCTCTACTACCTTCCGCAATCAGGATGGTCGATACGTTGTATCACTCCCTTTAAAACAGGGATACCCTGAAATATTAAATATTGGTCAATCCCGAAAAAACGCGTTATCACAATTACTACGAAATGAAGCGCGATTGACCAAAAATCCCCAACTCAAAGCTGAATATGATCGAGTTATTATCGAATATTCTGCTCTTGGCCAAATGGCCAAGGTAACCCCCGTAAGTGGTGACAGCGGCACATATTATTTGCCCCACCACGCTGTTCTAAAACCCGACAGCACCACAACGAAATTACGTGTGGTGTTTAACGCATCAAATCCCTCATCAAATGGCGTAAGCCTCAACGATCTGCTGCATCCTGGTCCAGTTCTACAGGCAGATTTAATGATCTTAATATTAAGATGGAGATTTTTCCGCTATGTTTTTAACGCGGACATCGAGAAGATGTACCGCCAAATTTTGGTACACCCCTCTCATACCCCCCTTCAACGAATTTTACATCGAAATTCTCCAACCGAAGTCATCCAAGACCATGAGTTAAACACAGTCACATTTGGCGTGAACTGTGCCCCCTATCTGGCAATTAGGACGTTGCTAGAACTCGCCAAGGAGAACGAAATCACTCATCCTAACGTCGCCGGAGTCCTACGGAACTATATGTATGTCGACGATGTCCTTTATGGAGCACACACAATATCATCGGCGTTGAAATCACGCGATGAACTCATAAAAGTTCTTGCCACAGCAGGTTTTTCGCTTCGTAAATGGACGGCAAACAATGAAATGTTACTACACGGTCTACCGCCGACACATTTGCTGGATGAAGAGTTCCTCACATTGTCAGACTCCAGCATAACCAAAACTTTAGGGCTCAGATGGAACGCAGGAGGTGATTATTTTTATTTTAAACTCAAATCTACACCAAATCGCAATTTCGCTACAAAGAGGTGTGTGCTATCTGAGATAGCCAGATTATTCGACCCAGCAGGTTGGCTGTCACCTAAAATCATCGTTGCGAAAATCATTATGCAGCAAGTATGGAAGGATGGTACTGACTGGGACGAAAATTTGAACCCCCTGACGATGCAAAAATGGCATGAATTTCTCGACGACTACATAAACATCGAGCAAGTTAAAATTCCCCGTTTCATTGATTTCGACCCCGACTACAAGGTCGAATTACACGGCTTTTGTGACGCGTCGGAAAAGGCGTATGCAGCAGCGATTTACCTTCGCGCTGAGTCCCAAGGTTATGTCACCAGTCACCTTCTAGTAGCCAAAACGAAGGTTGCGCCAGTGAAGTTTGTCTCCTTACCTAGGAAAGAATTATGCGGAGCTGAACTACTAGCAAACGTGATAGAATCTACTCAGGCTCAGCTCAATCTCAAGGATTACAACATCTTCCTGTGGACAGATTCCACCATTGTGTTGGCGTGGCTGAAACAACCGGCTCACAAGTGGAAAACTTTCGTTGAAAACCGAATTTCCTCTATTATTGAAAAGGTAGGCAAGGATTGTTGGTCTCACGTGGACTCCAAAAATAATCCAGCTGACCTGGCATCTCGCGGTACCACGGTTACTGAGTTGTCATCAAATGATTTGTGGTGGCATGGACCTTTATGGCTCAAACGTCCCCATAATGAATGGCCTTCAAGAAAAGCTGATTTTGAAACTGAAGAAGAACAACGTCCAATTCGAGTTCTCACCACTACAATTCACCCCGAGGATATTCTAGAAAGTTTTTCAGACCTCCCTCGTGCATTACGAGTCCTATGTTACATCTTTCGTTTCTACAACCGGCTACGCGCCAAACAAAGTTCTGATAACATCAATCCCGAGCTATCAGCTAAAGAAATCGTCTTCGCCAAAAATCGTTTGATAATGGTCTGTCAAAAATCATTTTTTTTCGACGAATATTCACAATTATCGAATCAAAAACCGTTATCCCGCAAAAGCCCGCTCTTAACCTTTAACCCATTGTTAGACTCTAACGGAATTATGAGAATTAATGGCCGTTTGGCAAATTCTCCTACATTAACGTACGATGAGCGTTACCCCATTCTATTACCATATCATGCCCGTTTTACGCGATTACTTCTCAAATATTTACATCAATATTCTCTACATGGTCAAAATGCGTTGTTATATCGCTTAATGCGACTGCGTTATTACGTCCCACGACTAAAAACTTTGATAAAAACGATATTATCTCAACGTCTGATTTGGGTGAGACATAAACGCCAAATCAACCAACAAATCATGGCGGCGTTACCCCCCGAGCGTACAAGTTTGTCTCGTCCTTTCTGCAACACTGGAATAGATTTTGCCGGACCCTTTGACATAAAATCTTATGCGGGTCGCGGCTGCAAAATTACTAAGGGCTACGTGCTGGTTTTCGTATGTCTTTCCACCAAGGCGATACATTTGGAAGCCACCGGAGACATTTCAACACAAGCCTTTTTAGCCGCATTCGCGCGCTTTTTTTCACGAAGAGGAACACCTCATGCCCTTTACTCCGATAATGGCACAGCCTTTGTCGGCGCCTCTAATATCTTACGTCAAGATAAGCAACAGTTCATGTCTTCACTGCAAAAGGGGCTTTTGTCTCAGGACAGTATTAGCCCCGTCGAATGGCATTTTATCCCTCCTGGAGCTCCTCATATGGGTGGCCTCTGGGAGGCAGGGGTAAAAAGCTTTAAATCGCATTTTCGAAAGATTTGCCTCACTCAAAGTTTTACGTACGAAGAATTCACCACCATGCTCGTTCGAATCGAAGCATGTCTCAATTCAAGACCTTTAAGCCCAATGAGTGAAGACCCAAACAATTTATGTGCTCTCACTCCAGGTCATTTCCTCGTCGGCACTCCACTCTTATCTCCACCAGACTGCTCCAGCCACTCCCTTAATTACGTAAATCGTTGGCAGAAGTTAAAAATACTTCATCATCATTTGGCTCGCAGGTGGAAAGAAGAGTATTTAGGCGAACTTCATAAACGAAATAAATGGAGATTCCCCCAAAGAGATTTAGAAATTGGCGATCTTGTAGTTGTCAAGCAAGAAAACTTACCCCCTAATCAATGGTGTCTCGGTCGTGTCGATAAGATTTTTCCCGGCTCCGATAGCAAGGTACGGGTTGGCGAGGTACGCACGGCCAATGGCACCCTTACTCGGCCGATCGTAAAATTAATTTTACTCACAACTCCCCCGTCAACATGACAAATAATTTTCCCCCCTTATTTTTTTCCGGTTGCAGCAAGCATGCCTCGTCGTCGCCGCAGTCCCGACTCCCCTATTGAGGAACGTAAGCTCGCCGTTCATCCTAAAGCTAAAGCTCCTGACTGCCGTTTATGTCGAAAAGACCACCCGTTGCGAAAATGCGCAAAATTTACTAAAATGTCGGTATCAGCCAGGCTGGGCGTCGTCCAACGCCATCGCTACTGTAAGAATTGTCTTGCCCATTCGCACCGTCTTCAAAATTGCCGTAGTCGTGAGCGCTGCAACCACTGCAACAACAATCACCACACCCTTCTTCATCCCCCCGAAATCACCAGAGTGAACGAGCCATTGAGCCGAGCAGACCCCAACACTGTTGTGCCTACCGTCATTATCCGCATGAACTTGAATAATGAATGGAGCCTAGTTCGCGGACTGTTGAATCCGTGCGCCGTAACGAGTTCAATCGCGGCTTTTCTGGTCGAACGGTATCATCTGCCGTTTGAACGATTCCACGAAAACAAATGGTGCCACGTTAAGTTTCGCACTCGGTTTGCTGAGGAAGGAGGGACCTTCACTGTGAAAGCCCGTATTGCAGACGATTTGCCTGAAAGGCCGCCAGCAAAACGCCTGGACCGTAGCGTCACTGACGCCTACCGCAACTTGCGCCTGGCTGATCCGGAGTTTTTCGAAAGCCACACCATCAACTTTGTACTGGGAGCAGATGTGTATCCCAGATTGATCAGGAGCGGACTGCAGACAGCTGCTATTGGATCTCCACTGGCGCAGGACACTGTACTGGGATGGGTGATCATCGGCAAATTCGCCGTGTGAATCCTTTATACTCTAACAATAAATTTGCATTTGTAGTTACTATATATTTAAACTTTACTATTATACCCTAACCTTATAATTATATTTTACAATATTTGAATTATATCTTTCATAATATTTACACTATTTGAATTATATCCTTAATAATATTTACACTATTTGAATTATATCCTTAATAATATTTACACTATTTGAATTATATCTTTAACATTATTTACAATATTTGCATGATAAATCGTTTTATACCATTGTACGCCGGCCCTCGTTGTTATTGCACTATAGCAAGGGGGGCGGGATGTTTACGTATGGTAACCTTGTGTGGTTCTCGTCAATTTGTAACGAGCTTTTTTTCGCTCTCTTCTTTGTTACCTAGGTGACAAGAAGAAAGAGTTTGATACACAAGTTCAGTTCGCTAAAATACATGAAACAAAGAACAGTGCAACAGTGTTAAGAAAAATATTAGTGTCTTTTGTATAAACTAAAAATAATTAATAAAACTAGTCTACTTAATAACTAAAATATTTTGAGTTGCATTTATTAAGAAATCAATGAGGGTTTTTAAAAACTAAAGAAAATAAAATCAGATGACAGCCAAAAAAAATTAAAGTTCTAGTGTTACAGTGTACAATTCTTCTCGCTCTGTCATATTATTAAATTGCTAAATATTTGTGGGATTACGGTAAACGACAAAATTAAGAAAGTCTCATAATTAAATTAATATAGTTAAATAAATAGACAAGACGACGCCGTCCTTGGGATTTATCTTTATTGTGCAACAACAGATTTTTCATCACCGGTATTTCGTTTGTGGATAAAAGATCAACAGTGTGTGCCAACATTGAAAGAACAATCTGGTCTTAGCATCAAGACAAAGGAAAAACAACCCCCTCCCACATCATCAGCACGACCGGTAAGTCACCAACTTTATATCTATATATATTCGATTCCCTACCTATTCAACCCCCGTGTGCCCAGCACACACGTCATGCCTAGTAGTTTCGCAGCTAGCTAGGTTCGTGTGTTCCAGGAGTTGAAGATTGTCGTTTTCTTTATGTTTTTGCTGTTGTTCCGAGAGTACCTCTGTGGTGATGACTTCTTGCAGGTGTAGTGGAACTCCCAACCCTGTATGCAATAAACACACTTAAAATAATTCTAGTTTAGGTATTAAACACTACCTTAGATAATAAGTCGAAGAGATAAAATAAAGATAAGTCGAGTTTATTGATTACATAGGTTTCGACACGTAGCGTCGGTATCTGAGCAATTTAGTGTTAAGCCGGCCACTTGAATCGTTGTATGGAACTGACGTAGATATTCTAGTCCCACTGAGTTTAGAGATAAAGTTCTGATGTGTGAAGACAAATTCGTATTTATATAGCAGAGACACGAACCAAAATTTTTAACATAGCTCATTTTGCAGTTAACAGAGCATTGTAAAACGGTTAACAGTAGTCGCAAATTTGATTAAAGACGAAAAATCCAGGAATTGGAACAAAGTCCATGCCAAAAAAAATATGGTGAAAATTCTCCATTATGTACGTAATGATATTACAATAATAAAATATGGGATATATGTTGGCAGGCACTACAAAAATTGATTTAAAAAAAAGGATTTTTTTAGTGAAATGTCTGGAAAAGATTGATAAACATTTTGGTCATATATGGAATTACACACGTTGTGAACTATATAGGTAGGGTAGTACAAGGGGTCCCTAATGGCACCCAATTGGTCGCATATCTGAAATAATTTTAGAAATTGAATAAAATGATTTTGAAAAAATCAGTTTTTTTGTGAAATTTCTGGAAAAGATTGGTGACCATTTTGATCAAATATGGAATTGCACACGCTGTGCACTATATATTTAGGTAGGGTAGTACAAATCCATTAAAATTATTGGAGAAGAATTGGAGTTGAGTATAATAACTGATAGAGCTAAAATGAATTTGCTGATCAAAGGAGACGACATACATGAACTATTCGCTAAGCAAATTGATGAAATTTCAAATAGAATGTCCGAATTTCAAGAGAGGGATTCGGGTTGGACTTTAACACGTATAGTTCGGGCAGAAATAAGTATCAACAAATCTTCTCTTGTTAAAGGGTCAAATTGGATATCTGCACCTGAAAAGCTAATAGCAAAAAAAGCTTGTATCAATATAGAAAACGATGATGAATGCTGCTTTAAGTGGGCTTTGATTGCTGCAATGGATACTAGGAAATACAAACATCCAGAACGTTGTAGTTCATATGATACTGCTGACATAAATGACGAATTCATTAGTCTTTAAAATAATGTTGTATTAGATTTCACCTTGTTAACGTTCCCATTAAAACTAAAACATATTAACATTTTTGAAAAAAACAACTCTAACATAAGTATAAACGTGTTCGGGTATGATGAGGAAACTGACGAGATTATTGGACCATTCTATTTAACTAAAAAAGAAAAAAACAATCATGTCAACTTGCTACTTTTGGAGAATGGTAAAGATCATAACTATATTTTAATAAAGAACATATCGAGGTAAATTAAAAAATTAAATGAAAGTTTAATTTAAGGTTACATATATACGTAATAAAATTTTTTATAAAATACATTTTATTCACAGACTTTTGAAGAATCAGACTACCAAAGGTTGTAATAACCTTATTTTCTGCAGCAGCTGCCTGAAATACACTCATAGTGAGAACACTATGAGTAAACACAAAACAGAGTGTAAACAAATAGTAACCACTATACCAACGGCTTCAAATGATGTTCTTCAGTTTAAGCGTCATCAAAAGAAAATGGATGTCCCCTTCGTTGTTTATGCAGACTTTGAATGCATTTTAGAGGATATTAATTGTAGTGTAAGTAGTAAAACCAAGTTTGTTAAGAAGCACATTCCTTGTGCTTTTAGCTATTATATTAAATGTATCAACAACAAGAAATTAGATAAGTTAAGAGTGTATACAGGGGAAGATGACTCATAAAAATTTGTTTCCTTTTTAACTCAAGACTGTCAGGATATTTATAATGATCATTTAGTAAATAAGAGACAAATGGATATATTATCCCCTTCCGAAATTTATAGTTTTTATAATGCATTGAGTTGCAATATATGTCAAAAATTTCTAGGTAATGATCATGTTAGAGATCACTGTCACATTAGTGGAAAGTTTAGAGGTGCAGCCCACAAAAATTGTAATCTAAATTACCAAATTCCTAAGTTTATACCAGTTTACTTTCACAAGATTTCTATGAAACTAAAAGTACTTCCTCTTAATAAGGAGCTTTATATATCTCTGTCCCAATTTGAAGAAATGAGCGATGACCATAATCTTGAAATAAGATTTCTTGATACAATGCGCTTTATGGCTGACAGTTTGGAATCATTGGCCTGCAACTTATCAGATAATGATTTCAGTACCATTAGATCCTTGTTTCAGGCAGAAAAAGAATTTCAACTCATTAAGAAAAAAGGTATTTTCCCGTATGAGTATCTAAATTCATTTAAAAAATTTAATTAGTGTCAGCTTCCTTCACGCAGAGATATCTTTAATAAACTGAACAATAAGGAATGTTCTTTAGAGGAATACTCACACGCTGAAGAGGTATGGAAGACTTTTGGGTGCAAAACAGTGAAAGATTACATGGAACTTTACTTAAAAACAGATGTGCTTTTACTAACAGATATAATTAACGCAAAACGAGTGACAACAAAATATGGGACAACAATTCAAATATAATTAGAAAATTAAGGAGCTCTCGAGTGGGAAATTTCTTTAACAGAGAGAAGGGGAACGAAACTTGATTTTGGATACAGAGATCGATGAATTTTTAATTCCAAATGCTCAATACCCCATTTGGCAGTAAAATAAATTAATTCTGTACAATAAATTAAAAATAAATAAATATAAAAAATCAATAAATAATTTATTAAACTGTATATTTGTGTATGTGTTTTTATTTAATCTTTTCAGTTATTTCATAAAGACACTTAAGACATAAATGACCACAAGTAAATGTATTGAAATTCTGATGTTGATTATAGTTGTATTTTATATTTGTACCAAGATATTTGACTACTTCCGAAGGAGGTTGTAAGTTTCCAAAACTGTCGAAATATTCTTTTTCATTCATATTTTTATAATATTCTACCCAATGTGTACCAGGCCCTGTTGATATATCTAAATTGATTATTCCACATTCTATTTTCTTTGGCCGTTTTGGTAGTGAGTCCAACATGAAAACTCCTCTAAAATTTGGAATTTTGATTGAAAATTTTCTCAGGTCGACTTCTGATAGTGGTCTATTAGGTAGCATTTCTAAGAGTTTTTTGTCTGTTCTTTGCAAACTAAACCATAACCCTTTTTATATGGTTTTAGGTAAAGTCCTCTCCCGACAGCTATCGATTCCATTGCTTTATTGAGTCTAGTTGCTTCATCAAGTTGATTTTTTGCATTCTTTGCTGCATTTACAGCCTTTGCAATGGCAGAACCTCCAGTGGCTAGACTGCCAATTGCACCCAGGGCAGTTAGAATCGGTATTAGGGCTAAAAAACCACCAATTTTTGGAACACTTATTATAGATAGTTGTACGTGCGATTCTAATGGCAGAGTTAATGTCTGAAGGTTTTTCCTTCTTTAGTATTTTTGTTGCAGCTCTAATTGATGTACTGAACAATTTTTTCCCAATTAGTTTCGATTTATTTTCATTTTTCTCTTTTCCAAACCCATACCGAACTTCGTTTTGGCTTTCATTGCGTTAGTAACCAAATATGCAAGTGATTTTTCTGCAAGACTGCTATCTTTTGATAAAACTGAATTTTTAAGAATTTTATCTGATGTCTAATACTTAAATCCTTATTATACCATTCACCAAAAAATTTGTAAAGGGGATATATAGGTTTGTCATTCCGTATGTAATTTCTTCATTATTCATTTAAGACCCCATAAAGTATATATATTCTGGATCCTTATAAATAGAGAAGTCGAATGAGCGATGTCCGCCTGTCCGTCTGCTACATTTTGGTGTAGTTAGAATTAAGGCCAAAACACAACATAGAGAAATAAATTTCATACCCTTCTCTTTGAATTTTTCATAAATTTGTTCGGTTTGAAAATATCAAAACTCGGTCCAATAATTAATGAGATATAGCCAAAAGACTTTTTTTGTTATATTTCCTATTCTGTTGTTTTTTTATGACCCCATCTGTCCTACGGTACATTTTATGAAGCAGATCTCTTGTATGGAGTTCTACGAAGGTTTAGACTGAAAATAATTGCAGTCGGTCCATTAACGACTAAAATATGAGCAAAAAAAATGGCATTCGAAATAATTTTACTTTTAAAATTTTTTTTAAAAAGTTGCGTGGGGATTCAATCCAACAACCTCTTGGTTGGTAGTCACAACCGCTTCTTGTACAGCACAGAGCAGTTGTATTTTTCATAGTAGTTTACGTGTTTAAAAACAATATATCTTATTTATTATAAAATACTAAAATTTCAAATTCTTGGTGGCAATTGGTGTGGTTGTTGTAAATCTTCCCTTTTTGTCACACATATATCACATACATACATACTGAAATGCGTTCACGGGCACATGTACACATTGTGTGTATAAGTTAACACAAACAAAGTCGATAAACTCTATTCTTTAATAATTTTGTTTATTCATCTCTTTAGTAAACGCGGAAGTAAGTTGCAATGCTTTAGCAATTAATTAGGTTAATAAAAAATACTTTGTAATGCTTGGTTTTCACTATGTCATTTATGTTGTCAAGTTGTCCAAATTGTTGGCAATTGTATGAAAACGGGTTGTCATATGGCGTCATCTATGTTTGCAGTCAGTTATGCAGACAAACTGCCATCTAAACTGACAAATAAGTGAAAACGCCAAATTTCAGTTTGTCAGCAGATATGGCAGCATTTTTTTTCAAAGTAAATTTGACAACAAGTTGTCAATTATTTTTGTTTGTCGTTCGCAAAGCTGTGGGATTTTTTGTTTTTATGCTGAAATGGTAAGTTTTTATATGTATATTTTAAAATTTAACAACTTATTTATAGTTTTAAACGTGTTTTTTAGTTGAGCAATATATTGGATGATTTGGATGACACAAAGCGCGTACGGAAACTTAAAGAAAAATGGACAAGTGAGCAAATAGCGAGTCTAATTCAAGAGGTAGAAGCTAGGGAAGGTACATGGAATCCACCATAGCCATCAAGACTATGCTATTGTATTTTTTGTAATTAAAATATTCCGAGCCACAATTAGCAGGTGCCTGAATTGTTATGTGCTTTCCATCTAATGCTCCACAACAATTAGGGAAATTCCACCGTTGTTCAAAACCCTCAGCAACTTTTGTCCATTCTTCGAAAGTTGTCGGAATCTTTATCAAAAACGTTAAAAGGTATTAACAAACGAAGTTGTGGGCATATTTCTTAAATACTTGCCTTTAAAAAATCGTCCTTCAGTGCATCGAATATAGCAGCACAAGTTTCGTGGATAATATGACAAATGGTGGTTTTTCCGATTAGAAAAACAGTCATCAGACTCGAAAAGCTATCGCCTGTTGCCAGGTAACGTAAAGTTACTGCCAATCTTTCACCAACTGTAATAGCATTCCTAAACCTTGTGTTTTTTTTCATAATGTATGGGGTGAGACGCTCCACAAGAAACTCAAAATCTTCCATATTCATTCTTAAGAAATTTTTTAACCACCTCGGATCCTGTTGCACCAGATTCGAACGGAGTGTAGCGTAGAAGCCACTGGTTCTTCTATTTCTTAATCCTGGCCTAATCCAATATAATTTCTTCTTTCTAAGCTGCTTCCTTTTATTTTTCCAAGCCCTTAGAGTTGTAATAACACAAAGTGCCGCAGTGGCTATAGCCATTTGCTTTTTTTTTTAACATATTTCAATTTTTTTCACTTTTTAACTTATTTTTTTACTAATAAAATGCAAAAATGGAAATTGACGCACGAAATTTGACTTTTGTAATAAAAACAGCGTGTCATTCAACTGCACTAAAATTTGACGTAAGTCTTTGACAAGCTCTGTTTTATCGACTTTTTGTCAGTTTTTAAAATGCAGTGAAAACGCATTTGACACAAACTGACGAGAATTCATTTGAGGCAGTTTTTGTTGTCATTTCATATGACATAGTGAAAACCAAGCATAATCAATTAATAAGAAAACAAATAAGGCAATTCTCGCTTATTTGTGAATTAGGTCAATAAGTATTTTGCAATAAAGTTAATAAGAATAAAATATCGCTATTCTTGCTTATTTGTAAGTAGATTAATTAATTTAATATAAATTAAGTATATTTGGGAATTTAGTTTTTAGTTCTTATTTAGTTCTCATTTGTAATTATAATTTAAATAAAGAAGCGGTCGCGTTGACCGCGTAAACAAAAAAAAACATTTTTTTTAATTTTCCAATACGGAAAATAATAAGTGGCGCCCGAGTACCATTCGGCCGGTCCGGTACGTTTAAAACTGGCGTCCGAATTAAAACATATAAATCGATAATAAGGCTCCCAAGTAGCAAAAGCAAAAAGGAGGCATACGATGTGCCAGCCTTTATCGTAAGAAAAAAAGGAAAAAAACGAATATTAAGAAAAAAACAAAGAATGTCCTTAAAAAGGATCAAGTGACTAAATGTGATTAAGTGACCAAATGTAATCAAGTGACTGAATGTAATATAATCAAACGGCTAATTACGGAAACGTATTTGTGCGAAAAAGATATAAAAATATTATTTTAAAACTCTGAAATAAAAGAAAAACTAAAAAAAACTAAAACTAAACTAAAGAAGTGCGGTGAACTCATCCCCAGAATCCAAACCATTTTTGTGAACCAAATATTGTGAAAATCAATCAGAGCTGAGACCATAGTATCAACAGAACTCATCCCCAAAAATCCAGATCTGAAACCATTTTTGTGAGTCAAACGAAGGCACCTGCATCAGAGGCGATTCTACAGATCCAGAAATATAAGGTAGATTTAAAGTTAAGAAAGAATTTTTGTAAATGAAAAAAAGATATCTCAAATATTTAAGTCTAAAATATTTTTTGGTACATATTAGTGTAAAGTAGAGGATTTCTCTTTTTTCGAAGAAATTTTATTGAAAAATATATATAATACATAAAATAAAAAAAAATATAAAAAATACAATGGCAAATCAAAATAATTTAGTACGTCCCCCAATCCTACCTCCAGACAATGATCCTCCCCCAGGGAATGCTCAATTAAGCCTAGAGGACTTAAGATCCCTTATCAAATATAGCTTCTGACGTTCTGAGACAACAAGGACCACGGGTAATACAGGACACTATTAATCCTCCCGTTAATTTGGCGGACGTAGGTGACCAGCGAATAACTAGACAGACAGATAACCTAACTGACATGAACAAAATACCTGACGTTGTGAAATGTTTAAAGGAATTCTCTGGGCAGCCTGGAGAATTCAATTCCTGGAAAAAAAGCGTTGAACGAATTCTAAAAATCTATGAATCGATCAGAAGTACGCCTAAGCATTATGGAATACTAAGCGTAATAAGAAATAAAATAACTGGCAATGCCGACGTGGCATTGGAGTCATACAACACACCTTTGAACTGGCAAGCAATTTCACAATGCTTAATAACGCATTATGGCGACAAGCGTGATTTATCCACCCTTGAGTACCAGATGACAACGTTGGTGCAAGGGAATAAAAGCATCCAAGATTTCTATCAACAGGTATACACTCATCTTTCCTTGATATTGAACAAATTAGGGTGTCTCGAAATGGGCAATGAATCATTAAACTTGCTCACACGGTCATATAAGGACAAAGCCTTAGATAGGGGTCTTAACGGTGACTTGCCACGACTGTTAGGAGTAAGAGAACCTACTGATTTACCTCAAGCACTTCACTTGTGCCTGAAACTAGAAAATCAAAATTTTCGTGCAAGCCATGCCAATAACGCAAGAAGAAATCAGTCTCCACAATTGCCACCTAGACGAAATTTAGGAAACTCGCAAAACAAAACATTTTATCCCCATTTAGCCCACATCCCAAGTACAAGTCAACCTTGGAATCATAATTCCCACCAGAGAGGTCAAGTAAATAGTAATCCCCCTCGCCCACCGAAGCCGCAACCTCGTCCAGAGCCAATGGATGTGGATCAGAGTTTGCGATCACATCGCGTAAACTATATGAACAGACCTCATCAGAACCAATTTTTCGGTAAAAGGCCAAACCAATTCGGTCATCAACAACAGCATAAAAATCAGAGAACGTTTCACATAGACACGGAAGAAATGGGAAGCAGACAGGCCGATGATGACAATAGGCAATATGGAGAGCCTAGCGATATTCATTTTTTAGCATGATAAGCTCTTCGTTGCCTTACTTTGAAGTGAAAACGGAGAGCGGGAATATTTTAAAAATTTTAGTAGACACAGGCTCTAGTAAGAATTATATAAAACCAAACTTAGTAAAAAAACGCTTCCCTAATAAAAGCCCTTTTTTTGCAAACGCAAAACTTTTTAAAATTGAAGAAGAAATAAAATTTTATTTAATGCCCTCATTAGAAACATTCGACGGTATTTTAGGTAACGATGCCCTTAGAGAGCTGGAAGCTACTATTTTTACACACAAACAGTATATGTTACTGAAAAACGGGTTTAAAGTGCATCTTAAGCAACTCCCAACTCAACATGTAAATGCTATAAATATAGACAGCATGCCCGCAAAACAAAAAGGAGAAATGACACAGATACTAAACGCTCATCCTAATCTTTTTAGTGAACCGGATGAAAAGCTTACCTATACTACAAAAGTTGTAGGTGAAATAAGAACCACAAGTAATTCTCCAGTATATACTAAATTCTACCCATACCCCGGTTCTCTTAAAACAGAGGTAGAAAATCAAGTCAAAAAACTATTAAACGATGGTATCATAAGACCATCAAGATCACCCTTAAACTCCCCAGTTTGGATTGTCCCAAAGAAGGCAGATTCAACTGGAAATAAGCAATACCGCATGGTGATAGATTATCGAAAATTGAACTCAATTACTATTGCAGACAGGTACCCAATCCCCGAGATATCAGAGGTAATCTCCCAACTCGGTGCCAGTAAATTTTTTTCAGTACTTGATTTGAAAAGTGGTTTTCACTAAAAAATCTGACATTGAGAAAACCGCGTTCTCAATTAAAAATGCTAAATACGAATTTACGCGTCTACCGTTTGGCTTAAAAAATGCCACGTCCATTTTTCAACGTACTCTCGACGATATATTACGAGAATTCATTGGGGTATGTTGCTATGTCTATATCGACGATATTATCATATTCAGTAAATCGGAAGAAGAACACTTCCAACACATAAGTAAAATATTTGAAACATTGGAGGACGCTAATATGAAAATCCAACTCGATAAATGTAAATTTTTCAACATAGAAGTAGACTTTCTGGGCTTTGCAATATCTGAAAATGGTATAAAAACTAATCGCACCAAAGTTGAGGCAATTACTAATTTTCCCCAATCTATAACATTAAAAAAACTCCGTAGTTTTCTGGGTATGTCAGGGTATTACCGGCGATTTATCAAAGACTACGCCAAAATCGCAAAACCCCTGACATCCCTTTTAAGAGGGGAAGGGGGTCGTACCTCCAAAAACAAGACCAAGAAGCCATTGAGTCCTTTAAGAAAATCAAGTATTCTCTTATCTCCGAGGATGTAATTCATGTTTATCCAGACTTCAGCAAAGAGTTTGAGTTAGTAACTGATGCTTCTAATTTTGCACTTGGAGCTGTTCTATCTCAAGGTGGAAAACCCATAGCCTTTATATCAAGAACATTAAGCCAAGCTAAAGAACATTACGCCGCTTTTAGAAACTACCTGTATGGTTCACAGAAAGTGAAAATTCACACGGACCACCAACCGCTGACATATGCTCTCAGCAACAAAAATAACAACAGCAAAATGAAAAGATGGAAGTCTATACTTGAGGAATACGATTATGAACTCTGCTACAAGCCAGGAAAAACGAATGTTGTGGCCGATGCCCTATCTAGAATCCCACCGCAGGAATCACCATTAAATTCCTTATCAATTGCTACTAACTCTGATGATAGTTCCTCTCATGGGCTCATAATTAGTGTAGAAACACCTGTTAATGCTTTCAAGAACCAGATATTCCTGAACATCGATGTAAATCCAGAATATCAATTTAAAATAGTGTTTCCTACATATCACAGACATATAGTCACCGAACCCTATTATTCAGAATCTACATTATTCAGCATCTTAAAACGTTACCTCAATCCATCCGTTATAAACTGCATTAAAATCGAAGAAGATATTATGGGAAAAATTCAGCAGCTATATCCTTTACATTTCAGTGCATATAAGATTAGGTTTTCACAACTAATGGTAGAAGATATAGTAAATAGCCAAGAGCAGGAAGAAATACTTATAGCATATCACAACAGAGCCCATAGAAACTGCAAGGAAAATAAAATACAAGTGTTAGAAAAGTACTATTTTCCGTCAATGACCAATAAAATTAAAAAAATTATTAAAAATTGTACAGTTTGTAAGACTAATAAATACGAGAGGCACCCTCCAAAGCCTCAAATACAACCAACTCCAATTCCCCAGTATCTTGGACTAATAGTCCATATGGATATACTTATAATAGGGAAACAATTGCTACTAACAGCATTAGACAAATTTTCAAAGTATGCAATTGCAAAACCAATACGTTCGAAGGCAACGGAAGATATAGGACAACCCTTAAGAGATATTCTTTTCTCCCTTATGCCCGAAAAAGTAGTGATGGACAATGAGAAATCATTCAATTCAGAATCAATAAAATTTATGTTAGAAAACGAATTTGGTATTTCAATATTTAAAACTGCACCATACTCGAGTAGCTCAAATGGTCAAGTGGAGCGTTTCCACTCTACACTCCAATAGATTATACGCTGTATACAGACAGAACAAACACACCGGTCGTTTCAGGAACTATTAGAAAAATCAGTGAAAGAATATAACTATTCTATACACACTGTCACAGGGAAAAGACCATTAGAAATATTTTTCGGCAGACGTGTCAGTAGTGATCCCGCACTGCTCGAAATGGAAAGAAATGAGACCATACAAAAACTCACGCAAAAGCAGCAAGCGGATTTGACCTACCACAATGCAAATCGTTCACCCCCAAAGGAATATGCTCAGGGAGAAGAAATTTTTGTTAAAATAAATAGGAGAGTAGGAAGCAAACTATCGGCTAGGTACAAAAAGGAAACAGTCGCTGGAAATTACAACACTACATTAAAAACAAAAACAGGAAGAATAGTACACAAAAATAACATTAGACAGTCTTAGAAACCCATTGTATTCAGACGATAATTCCTTTCTTTCCAGAGGCTCAACATGCGAACCATAACGATTATTTTAGCAATAGCCATAGCGGCAAATGCACAACAATTTCACATACACGATTTGAATAACAACAATGGTTATATTCCCATTAAAATTGGAGAAGTGAAGACAATAGAAAGCTACGACAAGGTATTGCATTTCATCAACATGACTACATACGACGAAACCATACTTTTACTATCCGAAAATATAAAAACATTGACAACCCAGACTTATGAAGACGAACGACTCCTGGAAACTATAAATAAGAACCTGATTTTATTGAAAGCCAAAGTAAACAACCTCCATGTACACTCGAAACAAAAACGAGGTCTTGTAAACATTTTAGGAAATATATAGCAGGATCAATGGACAGCGATGACGAGAAGGCAATAAATAAAGCAATAGCGGACCTACAGAATAACGACTATACTAACAATAAGACATTAGATGAACTCATACACTTTAATAACGGTATGGCAGAAGAGATTAAAAATATCACAACCTATATTAAAAAACAGCAGATGATTATTAGTAGTTACATAAATAAATTTAAAGACGAATCACAAAACAGAATAAAAACCTTGGAAGACGAAGTAGAATTTATCGAACAGATATACAGAATTGACAACGACATATCCCTCTTGCGAAACCATATTGACGGAATCGGACAAATCATATTCTCTTGCAAATTGTAAGAATTGTCTTGCCCATTCGCACCGTCTTCAAAATTGCCGTAGTCGTGAGCGCTGCAACCACTGCAACAACAATCACCACACCCTTCTTCATCCCCCCGAAATCACCAGAGTGAACGAGCCATTGAGCCGAGCAGACCCCAACACTGTTGTGCCTACCGTCATTATCCGCATGAACTTGAATAATGAATGGAGCCTAGTTCGCGGACTGTTGAATCCGTGCGCCGTAACGAGTTCAATCGCGGCTTTTCTGGTCGAACGGTATCATCTGCCGTTTGAACGATTCCACGAAAACAAATGGTGCCACGTTAAGTTTCGCACTCGGTTTGCTGAGGAAGGAGGGACCTTCACTGTGAAAGCCCGTATTGCAGACGATTTGCCTGAAAGGCCGCCAGCAAAACGCCTGGACCGTAGCGTCACTGACGCCTACCGCAACTTGCGCCTGGCTGATCCGGAGTTTTTCGAAAGCCACACCATCAACTTTGTACTGGGAGCAGATGTGTATCCCAGATTGATCAGGAGCGGACTGCAGACAGCTGCTATTGGATCTCCACTGGCGCAGGACACTGTACTGGGATGGGTGATCATCGGCAAATTCGCCGTGTGAATCCTTTATACTCTAACAATAAATTTGCATTTGTAGTTACTATATATTTAAACTTTACTATTATACCCTAACCTTATAATTATATTTTACAATATTTGAATTATATCTTTCATAATATTTACACTATTTGAATTATATCCTTAATAATATTTACACTATTTGAATTATATCCTTAATAATATTTACACTATTTGAATTATATCTTTAACATTATTTACAATATTTGCATGATAAATCGTTTTATACCATTGTACGCCGGCCCTCGTTGTTATTGCACTATAGCAAGGGGGGCGGGATGTTTACGTATGGTAACCTTGTGTGGTTCTCGTCAATTTGTAACGAGCTCTCTTCTTTGTTACCTAGGTGACAAGAAGAAAGAGTTTGATACACAAGTTCAGTTCGCTAAAATACATGAAACAAAGAACAGTGCAACAGTGTTAAGAAAAATATTAGTGTCTTTTGTATAAACTAAAAATAATTAATAAAACTAGTCTACTTAATAACTAAAATATTTTGAGTTGCATTTATTAAGAAATCAATGAGGGTTTTTAAAAACTAAAGAAAATAAAATCAGATGACAGCCAAAAAAAATTAAAGTTCTAGTGTTACAGTGTACAATTCTTCTCGCTCTGTCATATTATTAAATTGCTAAATATTTGTGGGATTACGGTAAACGACAAAATTAAGAAAGTCTCATAATTAAATTAATATAGTTAAATAAATAGACAAGACGACGCCGTCCTTGGGATTTATCTTTATTGTGCAACAACAGATTTTTCATCACCGGTATTTCGTTTGTGGATAAAAGATCAACAGTGTGTGCCAACATTGAAAGAACAATCTGGTCTTAGCATCAAGACAAAGGAAAAACAACCCCCTCCCACATCATCAGCACGACCGGTAAGTCACCAACTTTATATCTATATATATTCGATTCCCTACCTATTCAACCCCCGTGTGCCCAGCACACACGTCATGCCTAGTAGTTTCGCAGCTAGCTAGGTTCGTGTGTTCCAGGAGTTGAAGATTGTCGTTTTCTTTATGTTTTTGCTGTTGTTCCGAGAGTACCTCTGTGGTGATGACTTCTTGCAGGTGTAGTGGAACTCCCAACCCTGTATGCAATAAACACACTTAAAATAATTCTAGTTTAGGTATTAAACACTACCTTAGATAATAAGTCGAAGAGATAAAATAAAGATAAGTCGAGTTTATTGATTACATAGGTTTCGACACGTAGCGTCGGTATCTGAGCAATTTAGTGTTAAGCCGGCCACTTGAATCGTTGTATGGAACTGACGTAGATATTCTAGTCCCACTGAGTTTAGAGATAAAGTTCTGATGTGTGAAGACAAATTCGTATTTATATAGCAGAGACACGAACCAAAATTTTTAACATAGCTCATTTTGCAGTTAACAGAGCATTGTAAAACGGTTAACAGTAGTCGCAAATTTGATTAAAGACGAAAAATCCAGGAATTGGAACAAAGTCCATGCCAAAAAAAATATGGTGAAAATTCTCCATTATGTACGTAATGATATTACAATAATAAAATATGGGATATATGTTGGCAGGCACTACAAAAATTGATTTAAAAAAAAGGATTTTTTTAGTGAAATGTCTGGAAAAGATTGATAAACATTTTGGTCATATATGGAATTACACACGTTGTGAACTATATAGGTAGGGTAGTACAAGGGGTCCCTAATGGCACCCAATTGGTCGCATATCTGAAATAATTTTAGAAATTGAATAAAATGATTTTGAAAAAATCAGTTTTTTTGTGAAATTTCTGGAAAAGATTGGTGACCATTTTGATCAAATATGGAATTGCACACGCTGTGCACTATATATTTAGGTAGGGTAGTACAAATCCATTAAAATTATTGGAGAAGAATTGGAGTTGAGTATAATAACTGATAGAGCTAAAATGAATTTGCTGATCAAAGGAGACGACATACATGAACTATTCGCTAAGCAAATTGATGAAATTTCAAATAGAATGTCCGAATTTCAAGAGAGGGATTCGGGTTGGACTTTAACACGTATAGTTCGGGCAGAAATAAGTATCAACAAATCTTCTCTTGTTAAAGGGTCAAATTGGATATCTGCACCTGAAAAGCTAATAGCAAAAAAAGCTTGTATCAATATAGAAAACGATGATGAATGCTGCTTTAAGTGGGCTTTGATTGCTGCAATGGATACTAGGAAATACAAACATCCAGAACGTTGTAGTTCATATGATACTGCTGACATAAATGACGAATTCATTAGTCTTTAAAATAATGTTGTATTAGATTTCACCTTGTTAACGTTCCCATTAAAACTAAAACATATTAACATTTTTGAAAAAAACAACTCTAACATAAGTATAAACGTGTTCGGGTATGATGAGGAAACTGACGAGATTATTGGACCATTCTATTTAACTAAAAAAGAAAAAAACAATCATGTCAACTTGCTACTTTTGGAGAATGGTAAAGATCATAACTATATTTTAATAAAGAACATATCGAGGTAAATTAAAAAATTAAATGAAAGTTTAATTTAAGGTTACATATATACGTAATAAAATTTTTTATAAAATACATTTTATTCACAGACTTTTGAAGAATCAGACTACCAAAGGTTGTAATAACCTTATTTTCTGCAGCAGCTGCCTGAAATACACTCATAGTGAGAACACTATGAGTAAACACAAAACAGAGTGTAAACAAATAGTAACCACTATACCAACGGCTTCAAATGATGTTCTTCAGTTTAAGCGTCATCAAAAGAAAATGGATGTCCCCTTCGTTGTTTATGCAGACTTTGAATGCATTTTAGAGGATATTAATTGTAGTGTAAGTAGTAAAACCAAGTTTGTTAAGAAGCACATTCCTTGTGCTTTTAGCTATTATATTAAATGTATCAACAACAAGAAATTAGATAAGTTAAGAGTGTATACAGGGGAAGATGACTCATAAAAATTTGTTTCCTTTTTAACTCAAGACTGTCAGGATATTTATAATGATCATTTAGTAAATAAGAGACAAATGGATATATTATCCCCTTCCGAAATTTATAGTTTTTATAATGCATTGAGTTGCAATATATGTCAAAAATTTCTAGGTAATGATCATGTTAGAGATCACTGTCACATTAGTGGAAAGTTTAGAGGTGCAGCCCACAAAAATTGTAATCTAAATTACCAAATTCCTAAGTTTATACCAGTTTACTTTCACAAGATTTCTATGAAACTAAAAGTACTTCCTCTTAATAAGGAGCTTTATATATCTCTGTCCCAATTTGAAGAAATGAGCGATGACCATAATCTTGAAATAAGATTTCTTGATACAATGCGCTTTATGGCTGACAGTTTGGAATCATTGGCCTGCAACTTATCAGATAATGATTTCAGTACCATTAGATCCTTGTTTCAGGCAGAAAAAGAATTTCAACTCATTAAGAAAAAAGGTATTTTCCCGTATGAGTATCTAAATTCATTTAAAAAATTTAATTAGTGTCAGCTTCCTTCACGCAGAGATATCTTTAATAAACTGAACAATAAGGAATGTTCTTTAGAGGAATACTCACACGCTGAAGAGGTATGGAAGACTTTTGGGTGCAAAACAGTGAAAGATTACATGGAACTTTACTTAAAAACAGATGTGCTTTTACTAACAGATATAATTAACGCAAAACGAGTGACAACAAAATATGGGCCAACAATTCAAATATAATTAGAAAATTAAGGAGCTCTCGAGTGGGAAATTTCTTTAACAGAGAGAAGGGGAACGAAACTTGATTTTGGATACAGAGATCGATGAATTTTTAATTCCAAATGCTCAATACCCCATTTGGCAGTAAAATAAATTAATTCTGTACAATAAATTAAAAATAAATAAATATAAAAAATCAATAAATAATTTATTAAACTGTATATTTGTGTATGTGTTTTTATTTAATCTTTTCAGTTATTTCATAAAGACACTTAAGACATAAATGACCACAAGTAAATGTATTGAAATTCTGATGTTGATTATAGTTGTATTTTATATTTGTACCAAGATATTTGACTACTTCCGAAGGAGGTTGTAAGTTTCCAAAACTGTCGAAATATTCTTTTTCATTCATATTTTTATAATATTCTACCCAATGTGTACCAGGCCCTGTTGATATATCTAAATTGATTATTCCACATTCTATTTTCTTTGGCCGTTTTGGTAGTGAGTCCAACATGAAAACTCCTCTAAAATTTGGAATTTTGATTGAAAATTTTCTCAGGTCGACTTCTGATAGTGGTCTATTAGGTAGCATTTCTAAGAGTTTTTTGTCTGTTCTTTGCAAACTAAACCATAACCCTTTTTATATGGTTTTAGGTAAAGTCCTCTCCCGACAGCTATCGATTCCATTGCTTTATTGAGTCTAGTTGCTTCATCAAGTTGATTTTTTGCATTCTTTGCTGCATTTACAGCCTTTGCAATGGCAGAACCTCCAGTGGCTAGACTGCCAATTGCACCCAGGGCAGTTAGAATCGGTATTAGGGCTAAAAAACCACCAATTTTTGGAACACTTATTATAGATAGTTGTACGTGCGATTCTAATGGCAGAGTTAATGTCTGAAGGTTTTTCCTTCTTTAGTATTTTTGTTGCAGCTCTAATTGATGTACTGAACAATTTTTTCCCAATTAGTTTCGATTTATTTTCATTTTTCTCTTTTCCAAACCCATACCGAACTTCGTTTTGGCTTTCATTGCGTTAGTAACCAAATATGCAAGTGATTTTTCTGCAAGACTGCTATCTTTTGATAAAACTGAATTTTTAAGAATTTTATCTGATGTCTAATACTTAAATCCTTATTATACCATTCACCAAAAAATTTGTAAAGGGGATATATAGGTTTGTCATTCCGTATGTAATTTCTTCATTATTCATTTAAGACCCCATAAAGTATATATATTCTGGATCCTTATAAATAGAGAAGTCGAATGAGCGATGTCCGCCTGTCCGTCTGCTACATTTTGGTGTAGTTAGAATTAAGGCCAAAACACAACATAGAGAAATAAATTTCATACCCTTCTCTTTGAATTTTTCATAAATTTGTTCGGTTTGAAAATATCAAAACTCGGTCCAATAATTAATGAGATATAGCCAAAAGACTTTTTTTGTTATATTTCCTATTCTGTTGTTTTTTTATGACCCCATCTGTCCTACGGTACATTTTATGAAGCAGATCTCTTGTATGGAGTTCTACGAAGGTTTAGACTGAAAATAATTGCAGTCGGTCCATTAACGACTAAAATATGAGCAAAAAAAATGGCATTCGAAATAATTTTACTTTTAAAATTTTTTTTAAAAAGTTGCGTGGGGATTCAATCCAACAACCTCTTGGTTGGTAGTCACAACCGCTTCTTGTACAGCACAGAGCAGTTGTATTTTTCATAGTAGTTTACGTGTTTAAAAACAATATATCTTATTTATTATAAAATACTAAAATTTCAAATTCTTGGTGGCAATTGGTGTGGTTGTTGTAAATCTTCCCTTTTTGTCACACATATATCACATACATACATACTGAAATGCGTTCACGGGCACATGTACACATTGTGTGTATAAGTTAACACAAACAAAGTCGATAAACTCTATTCTTTAATAATTTTGTTTATTCATCTCTTTAGTAAACGCGGAAGTAAGTTGCAATGCTTTAGCAATTAATTAGGTTAATAAAAAATACTTTGTAATGCTTGGTTTTCACTATGTCATTTATGTTGTCAAGTTGTCCAAATTGTTGGCAATTGTATGAAAACGGGTTGTCATATGGCGTCATCTATGTTTGCAGTCAGTTATGCAGACAAACTGCCATCTAAACTGACAAATAAGTGAAAACGCCAAATTTCAGTTTGTCAGCAGATATGGCAGCATTTTTTTTCAAAGTAAATTTGACAACAAGTTGTCAATTATTTTTGTTTGTCGTTCGCAAAGCTGTGGGATTTTTTGTTTTTATGCTGAAATGGTAAGTTTTTATATGTATATTTTAAAATTTAACAACTTATTTATAGTTTTAAACGTGTTTTTTAGTTGAGCAATATATTGGATGATTTGGATGACACAAAGCGCGTACGGAAACTTAAAGAAAAATGGACAAGTGAGCAAATAGCGAGTCTAATTCAAGAGGTAGAAGCTAGGGAAGGTACATGGAATCCACCATAGCCATCAAGACTATGCTATTGTATTTTTTGTAATTAAAATATTCCGAGCCACAATTAGCAGGTGCCTGAATTGTTATGTGCTTTCCATCTAATGCTCCACAACAATTAGGGAAATTCCACCGTTGTTCAAAACCCTCAGCAACTTTTGTCCATTCTTCGAAAGTTGTCGGAATCTTTATCAAAAACGTTAAAAGGTATTAACAAACGAAGTTGTGGGCATATTTCTTAAATACTTGCCTTTAAAAAATCGTCCTTCAGTGCATCGAATATAGCAGCACAAGTTTCGTGGATAATATGACAAATGGTGGTTTTTCCGATTAGAAAAACAGTCATCAGACTCGAAAAGCTATCGCCTGTTGCCAGGTAACGTAAAGTTACTGCCAATCTTTCACCAACTGTAATAGCATTCCTAAACCTTGTGTTTTTTTTCATAATGTATGGGGTGAGACGCTCCACAAGAAACTCAAAATCTTCCATATTCATTCTTAAGAAATTTTTTAACCACCTCGGATCCTGTTGCACCAGATTCGAACGGAGTGTAGCGTAGAAGCCACTGGTTCTTCTATTTCTTAATCCTGGCCTAATCCAATATAATTTCTTCTTTCTAAGCTGCTTCCTTTTATTTTTCCAAGCCCTTAGAGTTGTAATAACACAAAGTGCCGCAGTGGCTATAGCCATTTGCTTTTTTTTTAACATATTTCAATTTTTTTCACTTTTTAACTTATTTTTTTACTAATAAAATGCAAAAATGGAAATTGACGCACGAAATTTGACTTTTGTAATAAAAACAGCGTGTCATTCAACTGCACTAAAATTTGACGTAAGTCTTTGACAAGCTCTGTTTTATCGACTTTTTGTCAGTTTTTAAAATGCAGTGAAAACGCATTTGACACAAACTGACGAGAATTCATTTGAGGCAGTTTTTGTTGTCATTTCATATGACATAGTGAAAACCAAGCATAATCAATTAATAAGAAAACAAATAAGGCAATTCTCGCTTATTTGTGAATTAGGTCAATAAGTATTTTGCAATAAAGTTAATAAGAATAAAATATCGCTATTCTTGCTTATTTGTAAGTAGATTAATTAATTTAATATAAATTAAGTATATTTGGGAATTTAGTTTTTAGTTCTTATTTAGTTCTCATTTGTAATTATAATTTAAATAAAGAAGCGGTCGCGTTGACCGCGTAAACAAAAAAAAACATTTTTTTTAATTTTCCAATACGGAAAATAATAAGTGGCGCCCGAGTACCATTCGGCCGGTCCGGTACGTTTAAAACTGGCGTCCGAATTAAAACATATAAATCGATAATAAGGCTCCCAAGTAGCAAAAGCAAAAAGGAGGCATACGATGTGCCAGCCTTTATCGTAAGAAAAAAAGGAAAAAAACGAATATTAAGAAAAAAACAAAGAATGTCCTTAAAAAGGATCAAGTGACTAAATGTGATTAAGTGACCAAATGTAATCAAGTGACTGAATGTAATATAATCAAACGGCTAATTACGGAAACGTATTTGTGCGAAAAAGATATAAAAATATTATTTTAAAACTCTGAAATAAAAGAAAAACTAAAAAAAACTAAAACTAAACTAAAGAAGTGCGGTGAACTCATCCCCAGAATCCAAACCATTTTTGTGAACCAAATATTGTGAAAATCAATCAGAGCTGAGACCATAGTATCAACAGAACTCATCCCCAAAAATCCAGATCTGAAACCATTTTTGTGAGTCAAACGAAGGCACCTGCATCAGAGGCGATTCTACAGATCCAGAAATATAAGGTAGATTTAAAGTTAAGAAAGAATTTTTGTAAATGAAAAAAAGATATCTCAAATATTTAAGTCTAAAATATTTTTTGGTACATATTAGTGTAAAGTAGAGGATTTCTCTTTTTTCGAAGAAATTTTATTGAAAAATATATATAATACATAAAATAAAAAAAAATATAAAAAATACAATGGCAAATCAAAATAATTTAGTACGTCCCCCAATCCTACCTCCAGACAATGATCCTCCCCCAGGGAATGCTCAATTAAGCCTAGAGGACTTAAGATCCCTTATCAAATATAGCTTCTGACGTTCTGAGACAACAAGGACCACGGGTAATACAGGACACTATTAATCCTCCCGTTAATTTGGCGGACGTAGGTGACCAGCGAATAACTAGACAGACAGATAACCTAACTGACATGAACAAAATACCTGACGTTGTGAAATGTTTAAAGGAATTCTCTGGGCAGCCTGGAGAATTCAATTCCTGGAAAAAAAGCGTTGAACGAATTCTAAAAATCTATGAATCGATCAGAAGTACGCCTAAGCATTATGGAATACTAAGCGTAATAAGAAATAAAATAACTGGCAATGCCGACGTGGCATTGGAGTCATACAACACACCTTTGAACTGGCAAGCAATTTCACAATGCTTAATAACGCATTATGGCGACAAGCGTGATTTATCCACCCTTGAGTACCAGATGACAACGTTGGTTCAAGGGAATAAAAGCATCCAAGATTTCTATCAACAGGTATACACTCATCTTTCCTTGATATTGAACAAATTAGGGTGTCTCGAAATGGGCAATGAATCATTAAACTTGCTCACACGGTCATATAAGGACAAAGCCTTAGATAGGGGTCTTAACGGTGACTTGCCACGACTGTTAGGAGTAAGAGAACCTACTGATTTACCTCAAGCACTTCACTTGTGCCTGAAACTAGAAAATCAAAATTTTCGTGCAAGCCATGCCAATAACGCAAGAAGAAATCAGTCTCCACAATTGCCACCTAGACGAAATTTAGGAAACTCGCAAAACAAAACATTTTATCCCCATTTAGCCCACATCCCAAGTACAAGTCAACCTTGGAATCATAATTCCCACCAGAGAGGTCAAGTAAATAGTAATCCCCCTCGCCCACCGAAGCCGCAACCTCGTCCAGAGCCAATGGATGTGGATCAGAGTTTGCGATCACATCGCGTAAACTATATGAACAGACCTCATCAGAACCAATTTTTCGGTAAAAGGCCAAACCAATTCGGTCATCAACAACAGCATAAAAATCAGAGAACGTTTCACATAGACACGGAAGAAATGGGAAGCAGACAGGCCGATGATGACAATAGGCAATATGGAGAGCCTAGCGATATTCATTTTTTAGCATGATAAGCTCTTCGTTGCCTTACTTTGAAGTGAAAACGGAGAGCGGGAATATTTTAAAAATTTTAGTAGACACAGGCTCTAGTAAGAATTATATAAAACCAAACTTAGTAAAAAAACGCTTCCCTAATAAAAGCCCTTTTTTTGCAAACGCAAAACTTTTTAAAATTGAAGAAGAAATAAAATTTTATTTAATGCCCTCATTAGAAACATTCGACGGTATTTTAGGTAACGATGCCCTTAGAGAGCTGGAAGCTACTATTTTTACACACAAACAGTATATGTTACTGAAAAACGGGTTTAAAGTGCATCTTAAGCAACTCCCAACTCAACATGTAAATGCTATAAATATAGACAGCATGCCCGCAAAACAAAAAGGAGAAATGACACAGATACTAAACGCTCATCCTAATCTTTTTAGTGAACCGGATGAAAAGCTTACCTATACTACAAAAGTTGTAGGTGAAATAAGAACCACAAGTAATTCTCCAGTATATACTAAATTCTACCCATACCCCGGTTCTCTTAAAACAGAGGTAGAAAATCAAGTCAAAAAACTATTAAACGATGGTATCATAAGACCATCAAGATCACCCTTAAACTCCCCAGTTTGGATTGTCCCAAAGAAGGCAGATTCAACTGGAAATAAGCAATACCGCATGGTGATAGATTATCGAAAATTGAACTCAATTACTATTGCAGACAGGTACCCAATCCCCGAGATATCAGAGGTAATCTCCCAACTCGGTGCCAGTAAATTTTTTTCAGTACTTGATTTGAAAAGTGGTTTTCACTAAAAAATCTGACATTGAGAAAACCGCGTTCTCAATTAAAAATGCTAAATACGAATTTACGCGTCTACCGTTTGGCTTAAAAAATGCCACGTCCATTTTTCAACGTACTCTCGACGATATATTACGAGAATTCATTGGGGTATGTTGCTATGTCTATATCGACGATATTATCATATTCAGTAAATCGGAAGAAGAACACTTCCAACACATAAGTAAAATATTTGAAACATTGGAGGACGCTAATATGAAAATCCAACTCGATAAATGTAAATTTTTCAACATAGAAGTAGACTTTCTGGGCTTTGCAATATCTGAAAATGGTATAAAAACTAATCGCACCAAAGTTGAGGCAATTACTATTTTTCCCCAATCTATAACATTAAAAAAACTCCGTAGTTTTCTGGGTATGTCAGGGTATTACCGGCGATTTATCAAAGACTACGCCAAAATCGCAAAACCCCTGACATCCCTTTTAAGAGGGGAAGGGGGTCGTACCTCCAAAAACAAGACCAAGAAGCCATTGAGTCCTTTAAGAAAATCAAGTATTCTCTTATCTCCGAGGATGTAATTCATGTTTATCCAGACTTCAGCAAAGAGTTTGAGTTAGTAACTGATGCTTCTAATTTTGCACTTGGAGCTGTTCTATCTCAAGGTGGAAAACCCATAGCCTTTATATCAAGAACATTAAGCCAAGCTAAAGAACATTACGCCGCTTTTAGAAACTACCTGTATGGTTCACAGAAAGTGAAAATTCACACGGACCACCAACCGCTGACATATGCTCTCAGCAACAAAAATAACAACAGCAAAATGAAAAGATGGAAGTCTATACTTGAGGAATACGATTATGAACTCTGCTACAAGCCAGGAAAAACGAATGTTGTGGCCGATGCCCTATCTAGAATCCCACCGCAGGAATCACCATTAAATTCCTTATCAATTGCTACTAACTCTGATGATAGTTCCTCTCATGGGCTCATAATTAGTGTATGTTAATGCTTTCAAGAACCAGATATTCCTGAACATCGATGTAAATCCAGAATATCAATTTAAAATAGTGTTTCCTACATATCACAGACATATAGTCACCGAACCCTATTATTCAGAATCTACATTACTCAGCATCTTAAAACGTTACCTCAATCCATCCGTTATAAACTGCATTAAAATCGAAGAAGATATTATGGGAAAAATTCAGCAGCATCCTTTACATTTCAGTGCATATAAGATTAGGTTTTCACAACTAATGGTAGAAGATATAGTAAATAGCCAAGAGCAGGAAGAAATACTTATAGCATATCACAACAGAGCCCATAGAAACTGCAAGGAAAATAAAATACAAGTGTTAGAAAAGTACTATTTTCCGTCAATGACCAATAAAATTAAAAAAATTATTAAAAATTGTACAGTTTGTAAGACTAATAAATACGAGAGGCACCCTCCAAAGCCTCAAATACAACCAACTCCAATTCCCCAGTATCTTGGACTAATAGTCCATATGGATATACTTATAATAGGGAAACAATTGCTACTAACAGCATTAGACAAATTTTCAAAGTATGCAATTGCAAAACCAATACGTTCGAAGGCAACGGAAGATATAGGACAACCCTTAAGAGATATTCTTTTCTCCCTTATGCCCGAAAAAGTAGTGATGGACAATGAGAAATCATTCAATTCAGAATCAATAAAATTTATGTTAGAAAACGAATTTGGTATTTCAATATTTAAAACTGCACCATACTCGAGTAGCTCAAATGGTCAAGTGGAGCGTTTCCACTCTACACTCCAATAGATTATACGCTGTATACAGACAGAACAAACACACCGGTCGTTTCAGGAACTATTAGAAAAATCAGTGAAAGAATATAACTATTCTATACACACTGTCACAGGGAAAAGACCATTAGAAATATTTTTCGGCAGACGTGTCAGTAGTGATCCCGCACTGCTCGAAATGGAAAGAAATGAGACCATACAAAAACTCACGCAAAAGCAGCAAGCGGATTTGACCTACCACAATGCAAATCGTTCACCCCCAAAGGAATATGCTCAGGGAGAAGAAATTTTTGTTAAAATAAATAGGAGAGTAGGAAGCAAACTATCGGCTAGGTACAAAAAGGAAACAGTCGCTGGAAATTACAACACTACATTAAAAACAAAAACAGGAAGAATAGTACACAAAAATAACATTAGACAGTCTTAGAAACCCATTGTATTCAGACGATAATTCCTTTCTTTCCAGAGGCTCAACATGCGAACCATAACGATTATTTTAGCAATAGCCATAGCGGCAAATGCACAACAATTTCACATACACGATTTGAATAACAACAATGGTTATATTCCCATTAAAATTGGAGAAGTGAAGACAATAGAAAGCTACGACAAGGTATTGCATTTCATCAACATGACTACATACGACGAAACCATACTTTTACTATCCGAAAATATAAAAACATTGACAACCCAGACTTATGAAGACGAACGACTCCTGGAAACTATAAATAAGAACCTGATTTTATTGAAAGCCAAAGTAAACAACCTCCATGCACACTCGAAACAAAAACGAGGTCTTGTAAACATTTTAGGAAATATATAGCAGGATCAATGGACAGCGATGACGAGAAGGCAATAAATAAAGCAATAGCGGACCTACAGAATAACGACTATACTAACAATAAGACATTAGATGAACTCATACACTTTAATAACGGTATGGCAGAAGAGATTAAAAATATCACAACCTATATTAATAAACAGCAGATGATTATTAGTAGTTACATAAATAAATTTAAAGACGAATCACAAAACAGAATAAAAACCTTGGAAGACGAAGTAGAATTTATCGAACAGATATACAGAATTGACAACGACATATCCCTCTTGCGAAACCATATTGACGGAATCGGACAAATCATATTCTCTTGCAAATTGGGCATTGTTCCCTCCGACATCCTAACAGACAAGGAAATCTAATTAGTGACTTTGACAGTTATAGCAGAAGGAAAATTGCAGTAATATCCGAAGCTAACAACATTATCCTAACCTTGTTGATACCACAATTCTCCAGCAACACCCTATCCAAAATAAAATTTGTACCCATTCCTAATGCCATTAATAAATCTTTAGTTTTAAGCGAATATGAAATATTAATTGATCATAATAATAACATTTTTAATAAAAATATAAAAGATGATTTAAGAAAAAGTTTAGTCAAAATAGAAGATAAATGTGTGGAAAGCATCTTGAAGTTCTAAGAAGCACAATGTGAGTTAGAAACAGTGCAAGAATCCTCTGTTACAGAGGTAATGCCTGGAATACTTATATTTAAAAATTTTAATGAAACCATTACTCAAGATTCTAACAAACTAGAGGTCAACAATAAGGGGACCTTCCTTGTTAAGTTTAAAAATTGTAAAATTACCACGTTAAATGCAACATACACTAATATTAATTTAAAAATACATGAAACCTTTATCTTACCTAATTTGATGACAAAAATCAGAGAAAAGAAAAATGTTAATAAATTACATCTGAAACTAGAAAATTTGTATGTAAATCAATTAAATAACGAGAATGAAATAAACCTATTAATTAATAAAAATAAAAGTACGCATATAATAAGTTTAAGTTCGGACATTGCAATAATAATACTTATGTCCATAACCATGTTAATTTGCTACTATTTTGTCAATAATAAACAGAAATTTCATATCACATCTCAGATTCGAGACAATGTTGCAAGCAGTACAAGTGCATATGGGCCATTTCTACAGCTTACAACATCTCAGCTCACTAACTCGCCTGTTAAGCCACCCCGATTGGGACAATCGACTTAAGAAGGGAAGAGTTAACACAAACAATGTCAATAAACTCTATTCTTTAATAATTTTGTTTATTCATCTTTTTAGTAAACGCGGAAGTAAGTTGCAATGCTTTAGCAATTAATTAGGTTAATAAAAAATACTTTGTAATCAATTAATAAGAAAACAAATAAGGCAATTCTCGCTTATTTGTGAATTAGGTCAATAAGTATTTTGCAATAAAGTTAATAAGAATAAAATATCGCTATTCTTGCTTATTTGTAAGTAGATTAATTAATTTAATATAAATTAAGTATATTTGGGAATTTAGTTTTTAGTTCTTATTTAGTTCTCATTTGTAATTATAATTTAAATAAAGAAGCGGTCGCGTTGACCGCGTAAACAAAAAAACATTTTTTTTAAGTTTTCCAATACGGAATATAATAAGTTATACATGTGTATATTTAAACAATCGAAAAGCAATGATTTGTTGTTTTTGTTTGTTTCTTTAAACTTATTTTTGTACGTTTATTAGTATAATATTATGCATGCATATTACAGTATTTTTTATCGCTTACATTTTCTTTTCGTATATAAATAACCATAATTATTTTTTATATTATTTATATTAAAGAAATGTAATGGATCGTCAAGACACTACGTACGAGTAAATATACAAAATCAATGAAATTGAATTTTCTTTTTGTTTTGAAAATGTATTAATATTTCATTTTTATGACTATTTGTGATTTCAGAAGAAAGGCAAAATTGATGCTTTCATCCTGTGTTATACTTGTGTAAATTTTATTATTTTCTATATTCAGGTGCAGAGTGTACCTGCAGTATATCAGAACCCGGTATTATTATTGTATTTGTACAATGTGATAAAAAATCTTTTGACAATTAAAATGTTGTTTGGATACTTAGTAACACATAACAAAGCAGAAAAATCTCTTCCCGGCTAGAATTTGATAAGAAATGTTTCTTTCATTCTGTAACATCAGTGAGTTAATCTTCAAAAGCACTTCAATTAATTGCCATTTTTCTATAAAATAAAACAAAGTTTGATGTAAGAATTTAATTTGATATCAAGTTCCAAAATGTAATTAGCAAAGAAACTAAAAAATTAAAAACCCCGCGAAAATAGCGCACATCCTAAAAATTGCAACTGCAATATTGGAAATTATTCCCAAAATTTATTAAAAAAAAAATTATTTAATTGGCAATCGGCAGCCAAAATCTTTAAAATGCCAAAAATTCTTAAAAATATGCGAACATCAGGAAAATTGTATGATTTAATATTGATTAAAAAACAGCAACATTATAGAGTAAAAAAACTTAAAAAATATCATTTCCATTGTGAAAATTTAAGTTTTATTAAAAACTATTTTGTATTTGGAATAAAAATTTAAAATGCATTTGTATTTTGAATAAAAGTATTGTAAATCAGTATTCAAAACCTCTTGGTTGTTCTTGGATATTAGAACATTTACAAATTAAACCTCTTTTTTCTATTGTTATGTTTGTCAATATGACCAACTGGTATAAATCACAAATTGTTTGTGATTAAAAAACAAGAAAACCAGTTTTCTTTTGTGTTGGGTGTATTTGTTTGTTCTTTTATTAAATATATATTTGTTCAACTTTTTCCACTACAGTTTTAATATTATTTCTATATATAGTTATTCACTGTAACTTTAATATTATTTATATATATATATATTTGTTCACTAAAACTTATTATTAATTATATATATGTATATATATAGTTGTTCACTAAAACTTTTATTGGCACTTGCACTATGTTTTTTCCACTTTAAAGGGCACAGAACGAATGTAAATTAATGCATTTAATGGTTTGGTACTCGCTGACGAGAAAGAGGGAAAAAGGAACAAAGTAAAAAAAAGGAGTGTGGTCACTTGTAGCGATTTAGCTACGGCTTCAATAGTGACCGCTCGTAAACATCCTGCCCCCCTTGCTATAGAGCAATTTTAGAAAAGGGGGTAGGAGCAAGAAGTGGTAGCAACATAGTGGGTTTAAAAGTGGAAGTGATGTAAAGTAAATATAAAGTATAAGAAGGTATAGTTCAAGAATGCGTAAAGTAATTATAAAAGTTAATATATATATATGAGAGAAAGTGTAAGAGGGAGTAATTTTATAATTCAAATTCAATTAAGTATAATTCTAGGTATATAGAGGTAAGTAAACAAGGGAATAGTTGTATAATTTAAATTCAAGCAAGTATAATTCTAAGGTATATAGAGGTAAGTAAACAAGGGAATAGTTGTATAATTTAAATTCAAGCAAGTATAATTCTAAGGTATATAGAGGTAAGTAAACAAGGGAATAGTTGTATAATTTAAATTCAAGCAAGTATAATTCTAAGGTATATAGAGGTAAGTAAACAAGGGAATAGTTGTATAATTTAAATTCAAGCAAGTATAGTTCTAAGGTATATAGAGGTAAGTAAACAAGGGAATAGTTGTATAATTTAAATTCAAGCAAGTATAATTTTAAGGTATATAGAGGTAAGTATACAAGTGAATAAGGTATTTACGTAAGAGAAATATAAATTGATTGTAAGTAAATTCATTGTTGACAAAAAAACTTTAAGTCTTGGTTTCAGAATCCGAATTTTCCTATTATGACCCATCCTAACAGGGTATTTTGTGCCATAGGTGTAACGAGAGATTGGGGTTGAATGCCGCTTTTGATTAGCTGGGGGTAGATATCAGCTCCAAGGACGATGTTGATCGAACCGCTGGTGAAAAAATCAGGATCGGCCAATCGCAAGTTTTGGTAACCGTCCGTTACCCTGTGGTCCAGCCGTTTCTTTGTTTGGAGCGCTGGGAGGTCCTTTGTCACCTGGGCGGTGAGTGTAAAGGTTGGGCCCTCATTGAAGCGGGATTGGAAGGATATACGGCACCATTTTTTACCAAGGCGTGACTCTATTGGGAGATTGTACCGTTCAATGAGGAAGGCTGCTATGGAACTGAACTCGACGCAAGGGTTGAGAAGTCCGCGGACTCGACCCCAGCTGCCATCCAGCTGCATTCTTATGATAACGGTCGGTATGACAGTTGTAGTATTACGCTCAGATGTAGTGTTTCGGGGGGGTGTGTGAAGGCGTGCGTGGCGATGTAAAAGAGTGTGATGTTTACCACTACATATTCGACAGCGTTCTTTGGTGACACATTTCGAGAGTCGGTGAGAGTGGGCAAGACAGTTTTCACAGTACGTGAAACGTTTTACCGTCTTTGTCCGATCGGATACGTTCATCCTTTTGAACGTGACGCATTTTCGCAACGGATGGTTCTGTTTGCATATGCAGCAGTCATATCTAGGCCGCTTATTGGTTGATTTAGGAGGTTTTTGCTGTTCGATGGGTGATGCACTTCTGCGGTGATGACTAGACATGACGGCTAAAAGAGAGAGAAAAACAAGGAAAACATATAGTCATTGTTGACCTGAGTTGGGTAGCAAGACTAATTTAGTGATGGGTCTCGTAACGACGCCATTGGCGGTGCGTAAGTCAACCACTCTGACCCGTTTATCAGGGCCAGGGTGAGTTTTCTCTATACGACCTAACCGCCATTGGTTGGGGGCTAAATTATCTTGTCTGATTACAACGAGATCGCCTACAGCATAATCGCGTTCGGGGTATTTCCACTTTATTCGTTTGTGGAGTTCTATTAAATATTCTTCTTTCCACCTTCGGGCTAGTTGTTGATGGAGGATTTTTAGCTTTTGCCATCGATTGACGTAGCTTAGGGAATGGCTAGACAAGTCTGGTTCAGGAGGCGATAGTAATGGCGCACCGATGAGGAAATGACCGGGAGTCAAAGCGCATAAATTCGAAGGATCATCGTTTATTGGGCTGAGGGGTCTGGAATTCAAACAGGCTTCAATACGAGCTAGCATAGTAATGAACTCCTCATATGTGAAACTTTGACTATAGCACATCTTCTTAAAATGGGACTTGAAACTTTTTACTCCTGCCTCCCAGAGACCACCCATATGTGGAGCACCTGGTGGGATAAAGTTCCATTCGAGGGGAGAAAAACTGTCTTGGGACAATAAGTTTTTACGTATATGGGATAGAAATTGTTGCTTGTCGCAGTTCAGTATATTAAAGGCGCCCACAAAAGCTGTTCCGTTGTCAGAGTACAAGGAGTGGGGTGTTCCACGCCTGGAGAAAAATCGTGCGAAAGCGGCTAAGAATGCTTGGGTTGAGATTTCGCCAGTTGCTTCAAGATGAATCGCTTTCGTTGCAAAACATATGAACACGAGTACATAACCTTTAGTTACCTTACAGCCGCGTCCAACGTACGATTTGATATCAAATGGCCCAGCGAAGTCTATGCCAGTATCATAAAAGGGGCGTGACAGGTTGGTACGCTCAGGGGGTAGTGCTGCCATTATTTGCTGACCTCGTTGGCTTTTCAGTTTCACACACACGATGCACTGGGAAATAAGCGTTTTTATTAATGTTTTTAATTTGGGGACATAAAAACGAGTTCTCATTAAGCGGTATAGAAGTGCATTTTGACCATGGAGGGAGTATTTATGGAGGTAGTTGAGAAATAGTCGGGTGAAACGAGCGTGGTAAGGGAGCAAGACGGGATAGCGTTCGTCATAACTAAGTGTCGGCGCGTTTGCTAACCTGCCGTTAATTCGCATCATTCCGTCAGTGCCTAGGAATGGATTAAGCGTTAAAAGGTTACTTTTCCGTGATAGTGTGTGACCAGCGCTTAAGTTGTCATATTCCGTAGTAAAATAGAATTTTTGACAAGCGATTACTAAACGATTTCTAGCATGTTTCAATTCACTTGAAGACAATTCGCCATTCATGACAGAGTTGTGATTAAGTTTGGAATTTATTCGGGAGTAAAAACGGAATACGCGACAAATAATGCGCAAAGCCTTAGGGAGCTCAGAAAAATCATTCAGAATGTCATGATTTGAAATTGATGTCGAGTGTACTTGGATGGGTCTAGCTTCTTCTTCAGTCGAGTAGGGGGGGTTTCGCAGCGGCCATTCCGAATGCGGGCGTCGTAGCCATGACGGTCCGTGCCACCATAAGTCGTTTGAGACTAGTTCAGATACCGTGATACCACGGGAGGCCAAGTCAGCGGGATTACTTTTGGATTCCACATGAGCCCATGAGTCATTTCCTACCTTTTCAATAATGGAGGAAACTCTGTTTTCCACGAAGGTTTTCCATTTATGCGCGGGTTTGTGCAACCATGCTAAGACGATGGTGGAGTCGGTCCACAGAAACAGCTTATAATTTGTGAGATTGAGTCGAGGTTGAATAGAGTCGATCATATTCGCCATTAATTCTGCTCCGCAAAGTTCCTTACGTGGTAAAGAGACAAATTTCACTGGGGCAACTTTTGTCTTTGCCATTAGCAGATGAGTGGAAACGAACCCGTCGCTTTCCGCGCGGATATAAAACGTAGCTGCATATGCTTTTTCTGAGGCATCGCAGAATCCGTGCAATTCAATAGTGTACGATGGATCGAAGTCTACGTAGCGCGGAATCTTAATTTGTTCGATATGTGCATAGTCGTCTAAGAACGCGTTCCATTGATGCAGGGTTGATGGGTGTAGATCTTCATCCCAGTCAGTACCGTCTTTCCAGATTTGCTGCATAATGATCTTGGCGACAATGATCTTGGGGGATAGCCAACCGGCGGGATCGAATAACTTTGCGATTTCAGAGAGTACCGCTCTTTTCGTGATCATATTATGCTCGGGCTTGGTTTTCAATTTAAAATAGAAGTGGTCATTTCCAGCATTCCATCTTAAGCCGAGAGTTTTAGTAATGCTAGAATCTGACAGTTTAAGAAACTCCTCATCTAGTACGTGATTTGGGGGAAGATCTTTCAGCAAGTAATCGTTATTCGCTGTCCATTTACGGAGTGAGAATCCAGCTGATTCCAGAACTGCTAAAAGTTCGTTGCGTGACTCGAGGGCTGAGGATAAGGTGTGAGCTCCTGCTAGTACGTCATCGACATACATGTAATTTTTTAGAATTTCAGAAGCTCGGGGGTACTGCAATTTACAATCCTTAGAAAGTTGCAATAAGGTTCTGATGGCCAAATAGGGGGCACAGTTCACGCCGAAGGTGACTGTGTTTAGCTCATAGTCATGGGGTTGCTCGTGAGGGGAGTTACGAAAAACTATGCGCTGGTAGCATGTTCGTGAAGGGTTTATGAGAATCTGTCGATACATCTTCTCAATATCAGCATTGTAAACGTACCTAAAAAATCTCCATCGCAAAATTAGGGTAGGTAAGTCCGCTTGTAGAATAGGGCCAGGATGGAGGAGGTCGTTGAGTCTCACACCATTGCTCGAGGGGTTCGAGGCGTTAAACACAACTCGTAATTTAGTGGTAGTACTGTCTGGTTTAAAGACAGCATGGTGAGGGAGATAATAACCTCTAGTGTCATTTAGCACAGGGTTTACTCTGGTCATTTGCCCTAAGGTCGAATATTCGTTAATCACGCGATCATATTCAGTTTTAATTTGGGGATTTTTCTTTAGTTTTTCTTCATTTCGGAAGTATTGGGATAAAGCAATATGACGGGATATTCCTACATTCAGAGTTTCGGGAAATTCTTTTTTAAAGGGGAGTGAAACAATAAATCGACCTTCGCTGTTACGAGTTGTTGTCGTCTGATACAGGTGTTCGCAATACAAGTCCTCCGGGGACGACCGTGGCTTATGCGGGATATCTTCAAGCTCCCAAAATCGTTGAAGTTGGTTACAGAGAGTTATTTCGTTAAAAAAGGAATTTACGGATTTTTGGTAGGGGTTGGTCGTAATCGTACCTGTCACAATCCATCCGAACACCGTGTTTTGCGCAACTAAAGTCTGAGATGGGTCCCAATGTAGGCCGTTCTGAATCACTTTCGGGTACACGTCGCCTCCAAGAAGCAAGTCGATTTCAGAACCGGCTTGACGGTACGGATCGGCTAACTGAAGATGGGCAAAATTGCTATCTGTTACGCGGGACATTGGGTAATATGGGAGTTGACCCGTCAGTCTTTTTATGACCAAAGCGTGGGCGTAAATCTCGAACGTATTGTCTATGGGGGATCCGATTTTTAGGGAGCATATTTGAGTTGATGTGGCAGTTAATGACTCATTTATTCCGTGAATTTCAGCTTGGGTAGCGCTTGTTTTAAGACCCAGCTTGGTGTGCAGTCTCTTGGAGATAAAAGTTGCTTCGGACGCAGAATCAATAAGGGCGCGGACAGTGAACTTACTGTCGCCGCTATACACATCAACCAGGGCGGTGCCGAGAACAATAGAGTGTGGTGTTGATGGTAATTGAGTTGAGAACGATTGTAAAGATCGCTCTGTGGCTTGACGAGAGGTGGATGGAGTGGAATCAACTACCTGAGGCCTGTTATCTGTGTGAATTTGGGGTTTGTGAACTGCAAACGTAGCCGCGGCAGATTTATGGGTGGGGTTCATGTAATGATTGGGGGTTGGTTTGGATTCTGCGCGGTGTAGGAGAGAATGATGCTTTTTGTTGCACGCATTGCAAAGAAAGCGACTTTTACAATTATTGAAATCATGGGAAGTTCCGAGGCAATTAATACATAATTTGCGTTGTTTGACGGCATTGAATCGTTCGTTAACTGACATATTCAGAAACGATGGGCAAAATCGAACGGGGTGATAGTTAGGGCATATAACGCATTTTCCTGGCTCTCGATTAGCTATATTAGTACTATAGCTATTGAGTTTCTTCTGTTCAATTTTCTTGGGGGTGTGCAATTTGTTAGGGTGTGAGGAGGATGGGGTTGAAAATGTTGTTCGAATATCTGCAACAGATTCCAGGGTTTGAAACCGGGTCGTCAAAAAAGCATCCATCTGCTTCCATGTGGCCAACTCTGTGCTTTGCGGCAGAGATTGTTCCCATAGATTAAGGGTTACATCGGGCAAACAAGTTGAACATATGTAGACGAAAATTATATCCCAGTTGTTAGTGTCGATTCGCAGCAGGGTTAAATTCGTGATCAAATTTATATTTCCACAAATTTATATTTAGCTTCTAGCCAATTGAATAATTTAATGTGGGCTTAATTAAAAGGTATTCTAAGAATAGTTCGCAATTGATCAAATATTTTTCAAACAATCAGTTCCTATCGTACATATCACACATATGAACTTTGGATTTTTAGATCGGAATGTTTGGGGAAAATTTCCAAAAATAGTATATGCATACACATTTGTATTTAATTTTTTTTGCATATTTTCGTATTTTCCCCAATTCAACATATACAAAATGATAAGTTAAGATCTTAGGAGATAAAAAATTGATTTCTTCATATTCATATAAAATAAACTGGTCTTACATTCATTAAAAACACCTAAAAATCATTGTTTTGAGGAATATCGCATGTCAAAAGCACGCACTACAGAATTGGACGCGGATTAATGGTAAAATATTACGAAAATAAGCCGAATTAAGGGTTGGATTTGAGAGCAAAATGCTGTCTGTTTGCGATTTTATCGTAATTTTTCATATTTAGATCTCTGTCTTACTTAGTAAACGTAGAAGAAGATTTAAATAAAAAATCTGTTTTCTTAGCAGGCTAAAATTCCATTGTGTTTTTATGTCAGAAATATACAGATTATATTGAACCAAAACCTTTATTGTCTGGTCCAACCGCAATACAAATAAGTAAATCGAAAAGTTAACAAAATATTAAAAAGACAACTATCAGAATACCACTAGTTTACATACATACGTACATCATACGAGTTTCAAAGAAAAATTAAATTAAAATAATGAATTAAAATATGTTGTTATATTTTATAATTTAATATTTTTTCTTACACCGTCAAGTTATTTTTATTTTTATTTTTGTTATTAATATTATATTATATCAAATAAAAACGTCGACAACTTACTGAATTCATTATATAATTATTTTATCACTGTACAAAATCCTATCTGATAACATATTGGATATTTTTGAAAAATAAACCTTTTATCGTTCATAAAATTGGAAAAACGCAAAAATTAAAAAAAAAAAATTTGTAAATGAGATTGTGCCTGGTTTTTTTAATTAAAATTGTGGAACAAACTTTTTCAAATAAACAGTAAAAGTAATAAAAACAACTAAAATGTATCGAAAATTCTAAAAAAAAAATAGCATTGTGTTGTGTTCAGGATTCGAAACCGTGCCACCGGGTAAGAAGGTACGGTTTCAAGTCCTCACCAACATTTATTAATATATATTTTTTTTAATTTTAGTTGTTTTTATTACTTTTACTGTTTATTTGAAAAAATTCGATCTTTTTTTAAGAATTTTTAATAGCTTTAAATTATTTTCAATATGAAGATAATATTGGAACATTTTAATCATTAGACTAGCAGATTTATGCACTAGGTGTCGATATTTTTTATCTAATTTGGGAGAATGTCTTCATTATTAAACCTGTTCTTACGTTTCAAATCATTTCTTTGTTTAGTCGAAGACCACTGGCTTATTGATAAACACGGTGAAACACTTCTTGGATGTGTGAAAAAATATATAAGTGCTAATAAGGGGATGTTAATATTTTTATAATGCACTCTAGGCAAGAAAGTGTAACAAATTTGTTACGAAATTCATAATTTATGGCTGACTTCATAAACGCAGTTTGCAAAGCAACACGAGAATGCCTTGTAAACTCATGCTTCCAGTGTTGCTTTGCAAGCTGTGTTTATGAAATCAGCCAATACTATGAAATATAGATTAGAACCAATAATGCATGATCGTGATTAATTTTTTGTTTCCATCACGTAAGGGTGCGTCCGTGAGACGGTTAGTGGCAATTTTTTTTGCTTTAATGTAAGTTTTTCCATTTAAATTTTTTTTCGTATTTCGTGGGCGCGAATTTTCGTAATTGTGACTTCTTTCGTCACTCCATACTATGGTGAAGGGTATATAAGATTCGGCACAGCCGAATATATCTCTCTTACTTGTTTTTAGAGTAAGCTATGTCGTGATTTTTGCAGGCAGAGTCCAATAAATTAATGCCTTTATCACGTTTTTGTAGTTTTGTTCCAGGTCCACAGTACTGATATCCAGGAAGATGAAGTTCAACAGGAAGATTATTTATTATTTTATCTACTATACCTGCTCCAACGAAGGTGTTCTTATGACTAAATGACTTGTTGTAATAACCATCTTATTTATTTAATTTTTCTATAATAAAACGTGACAAACATGAATTGCATTTAGTTACAAAAATGCAGTTAGTAAAACAACATTAACATATTTTGATTCGTAATATTGATGATTCATCGAATATAAGTTCAAAAGTAAAACATAGTTCACTCTTACCAAATTCCATTCGTGGTCTAATAGTTGGACCTTCAAATTATGGAAAGACTAATGTTATGATTGGCTTACTAGAAAGTCCTAACGGACTAAAGTTTGAAAACATCTATTAATACTCAAAATCACTATATCAGCCGAAATATGAATACTTGAAGAGATTAATTTCACCAATTAAAGGTATGGGATATTACACATTTGCCAACAATGAGTCAGTTATCCCCCATAATGAAGCTAAAACTAATTCAATTATATTTGATGATGTTGCATGTGAGAAGCAAAATAATATACGGGCTTATTTTTGCATGGGACGACATAAGCATGTCGATTCATTCTACTTGTGTCAAACTTATACCAGAATTCCCAAGATTTCATAAGATACAATGCAAATGTAATTATAAAGTTTAAACAAGGGATCATGTTGCCAGCGACATGAATTTTGAAAAGTTTTAGCAAATTTGTAGAGAGTGTTGGAAAGAAAAATATGGATTTTTGATGATAAGCAAAGATAATGAATTAAACAATGGTCGCTATAGAAAATTATTCGACTATTTCATAACAATATAAATTACTCTACATAAAAAAATCTTTAGTATGCAATCTGACTTCAAACTTCATACATCTATTTGTTAAGACGAGATAGCTGATAACCTGTTGAGATACCTGATAATCTGATCTGATACCTGATAATCTGATCTGATACCTGATAATCTGATCTGATACCTGATAATCTGATACCTAATAATCTGATCTGATACCTAATAATCTGATCTGGCACCTGATAATCTGATCTGATACCTGATATTCTGATCTGATACCTGATAATCTGATCTGATACCTGATAATCTGATCTGATCTGATACCTGATCTGATATTTCCTGTTCTAAACATGGATGAGAAAGTTTTAAAAGAATTGGTTGCAACGAGAAACGTCTTGAAGAAAAAGCTTCGTAGTATAAAAACTGGTGAAATAGATACACGTGATCAACTAAGAGATACATTCAAACCTATAACAGACTCCTTAAATGAATTTATAAATAATTCTAACAATATCAATAGAACTATCAAAAAAGAAAAGAATGAGATGAAAACAGAAATTGAAGAATCTAACAGTCCTCATATTAATAAATCACCAATTAAATTGGAGACAAGTACACCAAAGAAACTTGTAGAAGGAGCAATATTTGATAATAGGAAATCATTCAATGATTCTAATGAAAGTAATATTGACAATGAGGATGATGATAATTTTTACTCACAGAATTGAAATATTGAAGAGAGTTACACTGACTTATCAGTCTTGGAGGGCAGAAATGAATTAGATACTAACTATGGGCCACATAAAAATTTCAATAATGAATGGAAATTTGGTGATAGTAACCTCAAATTAAATGAGGGTAAAATACAAGTTGTTGGACTGTTTTCTCTAATGTTTCATAAAACGCCAAAAAACTATGATAAAAAAGAACTAGAACTCTACAAAAAAATCTTAATTAGTATACATGCGTACAAAAGAGAATATAAACCTGATAGTCAAATTAAGGGAACGAAAGCATATAAATATAAACATATTATTAAAAAGATGTTTAAAGAGAAAAACCAACAGTCTGTATCAAAACCAATAGCAAATAAGACATCCTCTAATTATAAAAGTGGTGGATTGATGCAATTGAACCCCATAAACCAAACTATATATACTGGGACGATCCAAATGAGTTGGTAGATCGACTTCGTCTACTGATAGCATCACAAGCTGCTGGTTATACTAATCATAATTACGAGATTGTATCAATTATTGAAGAACTACGCGAAGCTAATATAATACAATAATCTATATAAAGTATGTCTGTTCATAAGTTTGGACACTATCTACAAGCGATATAATTTCACTGAAAAATGCCCCTAGACTGTTGGGGTTCTTTATGGATACGAACAACAACATCGATGTCCAAAACAAAAGAATCAAAAATGTGGCAAAGGCTGTGGAGGAAAACGATGTTATCAATAAATTGTTTCTGCAAAATCAAATCGAAAAAATAGAATACAAACGATTAAAATGCTTTAAGGAAGATAAAAATAAAATGTACGATACTTTTAGAATTCAACTCGAAATGCTACAACAACATTACAGTTGGAAAAGAATAAAAAAATTGAAGAAAGCATTTCCAAAATCAATACATTTTTGGAAGATGGTTATCTACAAAGATTTGTTGAGAGTCTACAAAAGTAAAGTTAAATGAAAAGATTTATAGATTGGAAAATAACATGTTCGGATCAATAAGTAAAAGTTCACCAAGCAGATTACAACGCACCCAAAACAATTCTTAAAATTATAAATATGTCTTCAAAAAGAAATCTAGTTAACGAACTCCATAAACAAGATCGAAAATCATTTGCACGTCGTAGAGTTGTGATGAAAGGAATAGATGATCTCTGGCAAGCTGATTTAGTTGAAATGGGAAATTACTCTATAGACAATAAAAATTATAGATTTTTGTTAACCGTAATTGATACATTCTCAAAATATGCATGGACAGTACTGCTGAAAACAAAAACTGCATTTGAAACAACACAAGCAATGGTAGATATTTTTCAACAACGAGTACCAAAAAATCTACAAACAGACGATGGTAAAGAATTTTTTAATAAAAACTTTGCGAAATTGATGGATAAGCACAACAACTATTCAACGTATTGCACAATGAAAGCATCAATAGTAGAACGATTTAATAGAACATTAAAAGGGATGATGTGGAAAGAATTTAGTTTTAATGGTTCGTATAACTGGTTGTATATCTACAAAGATCTATTAAAAGCATACAACAGTAAAGTTCATCGTACCATCTAAATGTCTCCAATTAAAGTCAACTCATCAAAGGAGAAAAAATTGTTAAATACAGTATACAGTCATTTGCAGATGTATAATATCTCGAAATTTAATGTTGGAGATCATGTGCACATAAGCAAATACAAACATACGTTTGAAAAAGGTTATCCTTCAAATTGGACAACAGAAATTTTCACAATTAAAAGAGTTCAAAAGACTTACCCTGCAACATACATATTAGAAGATTATCTTGGAAACCCGATTAAAGGTGGATTCTATACTGAAGAACTTTCAAAAACTAGATTTCCAAATACATATCTAGTTGAATAGGTTATTAAAACTAGAGGAGCCAAAGCATTTGTTAAATGGTTAGGATTTAGTAACGAACACAATTCTTGGATAACCAAAGATGAAATATCATAGATAAAACATAACATCAATAATTAACATACTTACTTAGTACTTAAGATTATAATGTAAATTTTAACATATAAATTATATAAATATGTAAATTTATTAATAAACTTTGTGTGTTAAGCTTTATTCATTTGTAATCGGTTAGTCATAATGTCAATAACACTTACTCTGAGCTCCAACACATCAGAGTTATCAGCCAATTACGTTCCTCCTATCGATTTGAATGGTGCATATGAGTGTGCTCTAACTGATTTTCATTCATACAACAGCATACCGAATATTGATGACTATAACAATAAGTTCCATATAGGCGAACTTGTAATTGAAGTACCAATTGGATCTTATGAATTGAATGATATAGTTGATTATATAGAGGAAGAATACAAACGACACAGACCAGAAAATAAGATTTTTATAGAAGCCAATAACAATACAATGCAAGTTAAGGTCAACAGTTCCAATGATTCTATTTATTTTAATAAAGAAAATACAATTGGTAAACTTTTAGGATTCAACAGCAAAATCCTAACTCCAAACGATGATCGCTACTCTGATCTTCCAGTTAACATTTTCAAGGTTAATCTCTTGCAAATTGAAAGTAGTATCACTGTTAATACATATATGAATAATTCTAAAGCTCATACACTACATGAGTTTCCAATTAATGTACCACCAGGCTATAAAATAGCTGAGATTCCTAGTAACCTCATTTATTTACCTGTGAGCTCCAGAGAAATAAGTTCACTAACGCTACGAGTGGTTGATCAGCACGGTTATTTAATTAATTTCCGAGGAGAAGAAATAACAATACGAATACACTTAAGGCCGACTAAATAATGTTAATATTAAACTCGAACATATCAAAAAATATAACAACAAGACCAACATACAATCCTAAGACATTATCACAATCTAAACCACATTTAAAGTGATGATTTTGTTCTCAAACTTTGATTTCTATTTTATAGAAATTATTGGGGTATTCACACGGTGTCCTATCATGTCATATTGTCATAATGTCTTATTATTTTATGACGTCTTAAAAAAATTGTTGTGCTTCAAACAAAAAAGTTCTAAAATAGATCAGGCAACACTGCCTTGAGTTGAAAAAAACGTGTACTTTTGCTCGCGGATTAATAATAAATTTTTAAATTTTCATTTTAAATATTTAAAACCTTTTTGACTGATTATGAATGGTCAAAAAAGGAGGAATTTTCGGGGCAATTGCCCCAAATACAAGATGCCTAAGATAAACGACGGGCCGAGTACCAGCAACAGGTTCCATCTGTTGTCCGAAGATGAAGATTTATTAAAAAAGGAGAAAATTCCACCGATAATTGTGGATTCCAACGTGAGTTTTTCCAAAGTGCTAGGATTAATCGGTGAGATATTTATGTTCAAAAGGATGTCGATTGGAACTAAAATAATTTCAAGCACCATGGCGCTGTATGAAGAGGCTCTGAAAACGCTAAAAAACAACAACATGCATTTCTACACACACGAGATAAGAGATAGCAAAATTTTCAAGATGGTGCTGTTTGGTCTTCCCTGATAGACGACAACAGTTATAATGGAGGAACTTAAAAGTGCGCACAACATTACTCCTGTAAGCGTTAAAGAAATTATTACCAAAAGATCAAACGAAGATGACACAATGTATCTGATCGAATTCGACAGGTAACGTTTCAAAGCGTGAAATTTCAAAAAGCAGATTTTTCTGTAACATTGCTATTTACTGGACAAAGCCTTTTAAGAGTACTAAAGGTCCTACACAATGTACCAAGTGTTCGATGTACGGTCATGGAGCCAAAAAATGCAACATAGTCAAGGTATGTACAGCTTGTGCGGGTAACCACGATTACGCTGATTGTTCACTAAACAAAAGCTCATCTGATGGCAGTATAGTGTAAAAATGTCATAACTGTAAAAATAAAAATTACAGAAATGCAAACCACAGGGCAGATGACCTTAAATGCCCGTGTCGTAAAGAATACTTAGAGATACGACAAAGACTCACCGCAAAAACTAGAATGACTAGTATAAGACATAACAGTAGTTATGTAATAGACGAGAGTGATTTCCCACAACTTTCGAGCCAAGAACATCATGGTAATGCACAAGACTCCCGGTTCCAAGGGAAAAATATGTTTTCTGAAGTGGCTAAAACAAAACACGGGACAACAACAACGCGTTATCCAATGATAAACTATTGGAAATATTTTTTAATGCAGTAGATGCATTACAAAAATGTCAAACAAAGTTTGACAAATTGAGAGTCTTAGGTTTTATGCTTAAACATGCCATATAAAACATTTGTTGTACACAATGTTCATGTTATGCACTGGAACGCTCAAGGCATAACAACCGAGTCTGCAGCTGCACAGCTCGAGCAAGTCCTTCACGACAAACAAGTTGATATATGGTTGCTCAACGAGACGTTCTTAAAACCACATCACAAGCTCCAACTAGGAAGCTACAAAATTTATCGTGAAGACCGGCTATCATATGGCGGAGGAGTACTCATTGCGGTAAAAACTAACATAGTTCATAAGTTATTACCCAAAATTAACACAAAAATCATTGAAAATATTTCTATACAGGTTACTATTAATAGTCGTCCTTTAGTTTTTACTGCTGCTTATAATCCAAATTTATACTGTGGACTTTAAGGCGGACTTAGACTTACTCACAAACTTCTCTTGTGACTTTTTCATTTTTGGTGATTTCAATGCACATCACACACATTGAAACTGTGTATCTAATAACACAGCCGGTAATGAGCTTTACAGACATTGTTTGCTTGCAAACTATTACATTTATTTTCCATTTTCTTTTATCCGATTCGGTCAAAACATAACCCAGGTCCTGTCCTCTACAGTAGACATTTTACTATCTAATTCCAATATCCCTTTTTCAAACTTAGAGTCACATCCAAATATTTTACAGTCAGATCATGTTTCGATTTCCTGTTCCAGTTTCAATATAAATTAAATACAGAAGCCTTGTATAAATCGTGCAGACTGGACAGCAATTAGAGTTTGTGTAGAAAGTGAAATTAGACGACAAGACATTGACCAAACAGAGTGTATTCCTAGCAACGTAGATTTATTGCTAAATAGATTAATTTCAATTGTTAACGCTGCATTTAGCATTACAGAGCCCTCTTAAACGGTATCTTAAAGCAGTTAAGTAATCTAATTGAATTCCACCTTAACAAGGATAGAAACGAGTCGTGGTCGAGATTTATTTCGAAACTACCCCCGGGATCAAAAAAATTCTGGAAATTAACAAAAGCCTTAAAAGGAAAGAACTCGTTTTGTTCAGATCTTAACTGCAATGATGAAGTTTTAAAACTGGTGCAGAAAAAGCTAATGCAATTGCAATTGCTTTTGGTAGCTCACACACTATTACTATCAATAACCAATCGCCTTTGGATACATATGTATCTGATTTTGTTAATTGTCTCGATAATGATTCTCCTATTGGTAGTAATAATATTGAACGTGCCACTGAGGTTAAGACATTTACTATGCTATTAAAAAACAATAAAGCCCCGGGGTTAGATGGCATAAATAGTATTATCCTAAAAAATATGCCAGACTACTTTTATGAAATTCTAAGTAAAATATTCAATTGTTGTTTAATTAATGGCATATTTCCCCGTACTTTCAAAAAATCAAAAGTAATACCGATTCATAAAAAGGGAAAAGATCCCAAACTACCCACCAGCTATAGGCCGATAAGCATTTTAAGTTTACTGGATAAGGTCTTTGAAAAAATCATTCATAAAAGATTAGTTGATTTTGCAGATCAAAATAATATTATTAAATACCAAAAGGAACACTCTACCGTACAGCAAATAAAGCGAGTTGTAAATTATATCGCATTGTTTTTCTCGATATAGAAAAAGCTTTTGATACCATCTGGCACAATGGGATGTTATACAAACTCAATGCATTAGGTTTCCCTTTATATTTACAAAAAATTATACAAAGTTTCCTAAAGAACCGTACATTTGTTGTGTGTGTTGACGGGGACTTTTCAACAGAAAGAACAATCCCAGCGGGATTGCCACAAGGGTCAGTACTATCACCTACACTGTACTCATTGTATACATCTGATGTTGAGGTGCACAGAAATCAGGAAGCAGCATTTTATGCTGATGACAGTGCTTTTATATGCAATGGAAAACTTTCAAATGCAATAATCAAGAGAATGCAAGAGAGCCTTACCACAAGCCAAAAATATTTTAATAAGTGGAAAATAAAAGTAAATGATAATAAAACGCATATAATAAATCACCAAAACGTATTCCTACTAAAATTTTGTACTCTCGGGGAAACGTGATTCCCATCAAAGATGATATTAAATATCTAGGTATCACTTTAGATAAAAAACTCAAATTTAAACAAGATGTGAATTACATTTGTGATAAAGCTATAAAGTGTGGACGTTCTCTATACCCCATACTTAACGGGAGGTCTAAGCTCAACCTCAAAAATAAAATATTGTTGTACAATGTGTGTATTAGGCCGATACTGACTTACGGCAGTCCAGCATGGTTTCACAAAACTGCTAAGACCCATACAAAGGAGCTTCAGATTATCCAAAACAAAAATTTAAAAATAATTCATAATCTTCCCCCTAGATTCCCAACTGACTTACGGCACAATAGATTTAAACATAAAAAGTTAAACGCGTTTGCCAATGATCTGACGCTGTCATTTAATGAAAAATGCAGATTGTCTAATTTTTAAACAATAAGAAATTAACTAAACAGTCTCTGAGATTCTTTTGTTAAAAGGAATCTTACTAGCGATTGTTTTACCAAATTTCATTATAATATTTTCAAAGTTTATAGGAGGTTTTTGTGACAAACTTTCCTCAAGACAGTATTATTAATAGTTTCCATATTCAATTATAAGATTTAATTGTTGTAGTACACTTAAGTAAAATCTCATAACATTGTACCTTATTTAGTTTATAAGATTCGTGAATAAAAGATTTTAATAATAAAAAAAAAATTGAAAACAAAATGAGTTCAATAATAAATGTCTTAGATAGACCTCTATCTGATGAAAATATAATTAAAAAGGACTATCATACTTATATACCATACCTACAATCTTACAACAATAATGATCAAATTCACATTTCAATACAAAATCAAGATTTGTACGTGTTACCTAGTGAAAGTTATATATATGTGGAAGGATCTGTTGTAGATGAGAAAACCTGTAAATCTTCAGCAAATTTCAAATTAAAAAACAACTTTGTGGCATATCTATTTGATGAAATTCGCTATGAGCTGAATGGTATTGAAATTGATCATACAAGATATTTAGGAGCCACAAGCACTATAAAAAAATTGGTTTCTTTATCACCAACGGAGAGCATTGCGATGTACAATGCTGGATGGAACAAAGTCGATGATGTCAATCTTGTAAATGGATACTTTAATTTCTATTTACCACTTACAACACTACACTACAACAAAGTTATACTAAATGGAAAACATGAATTGATACTCTTGCGTATCTACTGAAAAAGAAAAAACTTACAATTTCACTCATCTCATGGAGAATTCCACACGTACAATTATCTGATCTTAGCAAGTTGAATATGATCAAAAATATTAACAATGGTGCTTCTATACCGATGGCATTCCGTACCTGGGATTGTCATATTAATCCTCAATTAAATACAGGAACAAGTCATATTTGGAATGTTAAATTAGCTGCAAGTAGAGAACGTCCACGTTTTGTATTGATTACATTTCAACACTACAATAAGTTTGTTCATTGTGACCTAACTAATTTAAAAGTTCATTTAAATTCAGTATCATACCCATACGATGATCTAAATATTAAATTTAAAAATGAACGTTATGCAATTCTTTATGATATGTATCTAAGATTTCAATTAATTTTGAGTTTTTTGTTGTAATTTTTTAGCAAATTAAGAGAGAAAGAGAGATCATGTCTTTCAGATTGGCTAATATTCTTAACTGTTTTTAACTATCTTAGACACAAAAATGTAGAAGAAAAAATATATTCTGCATTGCTCCTATTGACAATCTATCAAACAAACTCGTTAAATTGTAAAAAGTTTAATTTACTGATAAATATATAAAAAATAAATATTATGGTAACTTTAATTAAATAAACACATCAGTTAAATACGGCAAGTCAGAAAAAGTTTGAATATGAGTAAACGGTGTTTGTGGCCAAACTATTTTAGAGTGACGAATCCTACAGCGCCGGAAGTGATATTTTCATTTTCTATACATCATTTGGATAGATAGTGCCTGCACTACTTCCTTAGGATGCTTCTGATATCCACACGAAATATCATACCTGGTTGCTATTAAATTTTCCAGCTTTCATATCGTTCAGGTGTTGTGTTTTTCGACATGCAATAAATTAAATAAAACTCAAATTTAACAAAAAAAAAATTAAAAATTTATTACAAAATAATTTTATAGCATTTTATAGTTACATTTTATTTAATTATACACTTTTCAACTACAAAAACAAAAATCTAGAAATTTTCCTTTGGTAAACAAACCACTTGCAAAACGTAGCAGCTACCATCGTAATGCAGAATACATATGTATGTACAATCGAAAAAGAAATCCAAATGCTGTTTTATATTCAAAGGAATTGTTTGCTAGAAAAGAGAGAAAGTAATAATATACGGAATAATTAATCATCAGAAATTGGAATTTCGTACTAAACGAAATTGATCTAACTTTTAAAAATTAATAAGTTGCAACTTTCGGATATTTTTTTCACCTTTGTTTGCCGATTTACTTCAATCTCTAAAATTTAATCAATTTTTTTAATTAAACCAATATTATATTTATTAAAAACTTAATTTTAATGTTTAAAAATATCAATTAGTTGTCTTAAAACAATGTCACATACCCAGAAAAATTATATTAAAAGAATATAAATTGAAATGAAACACTTGTTTTTGCTGGATAATTATGGTTGAAAATAATATAAAAAATCTGCTACATGTGCATTCGCCGCTGTGTCATCGACGACTAAATGAAAGAGGATAAAATGCGTGTAAGTACTCTGCACAATTATGCTATGAAACGGTCACCACAAACGGTCAAGCAAATACGTTGAGTTTAAGTCAGTTAAAATGGTTCTTAACTTTTTTCACTTGCGTATTTATATATAGATAAATCAACACGTGGAAGTGAAAAAAACACACATGTGTAACCTTTTTCCTTCTATCATCATACGAAACTTTTATTGTTGTTGCAAAAATACAGTTAATTTTTTGCATAGGTAGATACATACATACATGAATTTTAAGCTTAAAGAATATATTGTTGCATCATTTGAACAGTAGACTATGAAGACAAGGATTCAGTTGATGGCTTGGAGCAAAAGGAATCGTTGCATAAAGACAAAGCTGTGGTGATTCAAGAAATTGTGGTTTCTAAATTAAACGAGACGCTACCATATCTTGAAGAATCTCCGATTTCATCCAGAAAAATGTTATTTAAAAAGTACAGAGGCAACAAAATGTGAGCGCTACAGTAAACAAATAGTTTTTCCAGATTTGACACCTTCAACATCAAACCAAGACCCGGAATCAGAAACAATAGCACAATTAAAAGAAAAATTTAAAACACTTACGAAAAATGCAATTACGTACTATTTTGTCTAAGTAACCCGAATGAAAAGCTGGGCATATCTTTACCGAGTGAAATTGCTGATGCAGTTAAAGAGTTTAATGAATGCCATCAGCCATTTGCGTTTAATTTCATTGAAATCGGAGGTGATGACGCCGAAAATGCCATTTTTTCGTGATGGTTTGACGTGTTTTAACTCATCTATCTTAAGCAATCAAAAAAATATATACTATATATGTACATATGTACATTTAATGCGCCTACTTGACATCAGAGGCGCTGCAACACTGATCTAAAAACTAACACAGCTCGCAATATCAGAGTTGTAAAAATTAAGCTTTCTCTCTTTCACCATCTGTCCTCTCTCACTATCCCTTTCCCAAGGAAGGTAACACACCTACGGGTTGGTAGGCATACTAATTGCCTGAGTGTTACTTCTCTTTAAAACAAAAAAAATACATTATATACTTTTATGTGCATATATTATTTATGAAATTGCGAACAGGAATCATAATTTCCTCTACCTCGCGAGTAGAATCGGAACTGTCATTTGCATAAATATCAAGAGTCTACTAATTTTATTAAATCACTGGAAATTACTAAATCATGGCAACATTTTTGTAACCTTTTGAAAGAACATTTTAATTATAGTACGCATTCTTTCTATAGTTTTAATTATTTCCATGCTAATAAAAAGTTTTTCAACCTCAGAGTTACTGAAAGGTAATACTACAATTATTAAAATTCACTAAGAATATGGAGAAAATTTCGCGGTTACAGTTTGCAACACTAAACCATTTTTGTATCGTCGTGGAGCATCTTTTGAGCAACTGGAAAACTGGTGGAAAAATTTGAGCCCTTAAGACACATCATTGATGAGCAAAATTAAACTCATGTACGTCGCTCAACTGAGAATATTGGTGTTGTAGACCATAATGTTGGGAAAACCCACATTTGTTAATTTCTCGTCGATCTTTGGAATCTTGCATTCCACCAACGACACGTGAAAAGGGTCCTGACCGTGTGAATTCTAGAAGAGGCATTTATTACGAATACGATACTTTCCTCTTTACAATTTAACAAACATCCCATTATTTCGCTTAAAAATACTATTTTTACATATGGAAATGAAACCTCTTATTGAAAGACCCTGGATAGATAGCCAAATACTAGATTAACTAAATCAAAAATTATTTGTTTTGCAGCGCATTGTCCTCACTCCTCCACCCAGAACTCAACGAAGTTCTGTCTTCAGTATGCTTACGCTTGTATATTGGATTAATTTTTTAATATTTCATGATGATTTCATGGGTTCAGTAGTAGTAGTAGCCTTCTTGAGGCTAAATTTAAAATAAAAAAAGGCTAAAAAAGCCCCGAAGCTAAAACGTAAATTTCGAGGCTAAAAGACAAAAAAGGGCTAAATCTAGCCTCGAAAAGGCTAAACTGGCATCATTTCATGTCACTATATGAAATTGATGGATGAGAAATGATTGTCACCCCACTTGTACACATTTCAAAGATGATGTTGGTGACCCTTTTTGATGATATAGAAGATATTGCATGTATACAAGAAACCAGGAGAAGAAATAAAAATGGAAGAATTTCAGGAGAGGAAAAGCGGATGGACATTGATTTCTATTAATTCCCTTGAAATTAATGTAAATGAAGTATCCATAATGAGAGGATCAAATCTTATCCGCAGCGAAACATGTGAAATTTTATGTTTATGGTGATTCATTGGGACTTTATATATTGATAGTGGTCTGGACCATGGAAATCGAAACCAATGTAGAAGTTACAACATTGAATCTCATAAAATTCTTTTAGAAGAAACTATATTAAATTTTGAAGGTCTTGAGCATCCACTCCTATTAAGCAGCTACAAAAATTCGAAAATCAAAATGATGTGAGTATAAATGAATTTGGTTAGTAGTATAGAAATAAATGTAGCATTGCGCCAGAGCAATTACAATTTTCAAAATTTGTAATATCTTGTAATTTATTGCCTAATTTTAAAAATTTTGGGTAATTAATGTCAAGGGTGTTTGACGAGGGTATTCGTCATTGTTTTTATTGCTTTTTTATGATTGTATATGCCCAATTCACAATGTTGTGCATTTGAGATTGCAAATTTATGCAATTGTAAATATTTACAATCAATTATGAACGCTGTGTTCTAAAAACATGTTGAAAAACATAAAATTCTTCTCTTAATTTTTTAGTTCGCTTAATCTTCTTTGAATTCTCTCAATTGGTTGTTGCAAACTGAAGTGTAAATATTAACTACAGGTTTTTGTGTTGTTTATTTACACAATAGTAGCAAGTGCATAACTTTGTATTTTGTTAGTGTAAAGTAAAAATATGCTACACCACTTTGCAAATGCTACGATGCAAGACCATTTGCACAACATTGTGAATTGGGTTATTATGCTGTGCACGAGTTAACGCACGATATACTTTACACTGATAAAACGTACAAACTAAAGATAAGACACATTTTCATAGACAAAGAAAATTAAAGATAAGATACATTTTCATAGACAAAGAAAATTAAAGATAAGACACATTTTCGTAGATAAAGGAAATTAACTATTAGACACATTTTAGGGAAGAAAGAAAATTATTATCAACTGATAAAAGTATTTCTGACCTAAATAAATATTAAGATTGAAATATATGTAAGTAAACAAAGCAACTAGTATAAATAGATATTAAGTAACACTTTGTAAATTAGTCTTAAGAATATATTCAAATAAACAACAAGCACATTGAGTGCTACTAAAATATATTTTTTTTACTCCTTCTCTCACAAAGAAGTTTAACTGGGGGCTCAACCGGGATCCTTGTAAAAATAAACAAGGATCCTCAAGCCAACTAAGAGTTCATCACTACAACTCAATATACTGGAAACAACGCTATACTAAATACAAGGTAATAGTAAATCGAGTGATAAAATAGTGAAGTCTACAAAAAAGAACATCCAATAGTAAAAGGACAAGTTCAACAGCTACAAAAAAATAGCACCACGTATCCTGAAAAAGCGGAATTAATTCATGAGGATAAAGTAGAACAATTAGTTCACGACATCCTGTACAATTCAAATAATTTGATTTAAAAGAACGAGTAGGACATTACAAAAAAGTCCACGAATTCAATCAAAACTGGAGAAGATCCAGAACAAAAGACAGAAGATTTTTGACGTAGCTAGAAGCTTCACGTCAGAAAAAACCAAAAAAATGTCAATACAAGACTTAGCAGCCATCCAAGCACAAATAGCTTCATTGGTAGCAGCTCAAGCAGAAGCCCAAAAGACAATAACTGCATTAACAACCAACAGAGGATTTAACATTGAACCAACTGTTCAACTCACAGCATGTTCCAGCGGAATAACCACAGAATCACAGATTAGTTTAGAGGTATTCAAGATTCTACCCATTTTCGATGGTGACAAAAAGAAATATAGAGCATGAAGATCTGCAGTATGGACTCACATGGAAACAATAACGAGTTTTCAGAATACACCAACATACTACACAGCATTGGCCATAGTTCGAGGAAAAATTCAAGGAGCAGCAGCAGACATTCTAATAAACCACAACACTATTTTTAATTTTTATTCTATAATAAATCGTTTAGATTATACATACGCTGCTGACCAACGTCCAATGTATGTACTCCTAGAAGAAATGAAAAAGATTTCTCAAGGAAGAAAAGAATTAGCCGAGTATCATTCAGCAATGAACGAAGCACTTAATCTCATACTTTCAAAAATTGAGATGGAAAAAGGGGACGAATCAATGAAATCATTTGCAAATCAAGTGTAAGTATTTTATTTATTTGAATATTTAAATGGTTTGTTTTTTTGTTATTATTCTTAGAGCTCGCTAAAGTAGCTCCTAAGATACAATTAACAATTGTTCTTATTATTAAATCTTACTCTACTTAAATACTAATTATGAGAAGCCTCAGTCGTCTAGAATGAGTGAGCTAAAAACTTTTCAGTCAAAACTTATTTCTATTTTACCAAGCGGACATATAAAATATCCGCTCAAGTGGTTTAAATTATTAGAGTTATTTTGGTGAGAAAATAATGGTAACTTGATCTATTTATTCAAGGTTAACCCAAATGCATTTATTTTCCCACAGTCGAAAAGTGAAGTGCGCAACACACATGCAGTATTATGCGCTGCACTTAAATTAACAAAACAGCAGTGCCTGTTGGCACAATTACAGCTAGCGGCACACAACAAAGTGTCGGGTGACGTCTGCTGTACATGTGTACTTTTATTTTAGTTTATTTGGTGACACATGATATTATATGCATGCCTTTAAAATGATGAATACATGCCATGTTGCTTTGTTTATAAAGGAATGAAATCTTATTATTATTATGCTACACCTCCACTTTTCGCAAGAATGTTCATATAACGATAGTTTTATGGACATTCTTTATATATATAAAAAAATTAAAGTTAAATTAGAATATGTATAAATAATAATTTTATTATTAGTACTGCGCAATAAGGTTTTTATTTACTAGTATATAACTTAAGTCTATTTTTATGAACTACTTGTTGTTTAGTTGTTTTCTTATCTACTATGGTTACATTATTTCTTAAATCTATTTTCTTAATCTTATACGGACCCTTATATTGGATTTCTAACTTATGCCCTGATTCATTTTTGAGTAAAACTAAATCTCCTATTTTAAAATTATATTCTATTATATCCTTATCATAATTCAACTTTTGTCTAAGTTTATTCCTATCTAATAATTGTTGAGCTCTTTTATATGCTACTTCTAACCTAAATTTTGCTTCTTTAACATAGTTATCTATATTATATAGTGGTGTTATTTTATATATTTACTTCCCTAAATATCTGAAAGGTTTTTGGGGTTTTTGCAAAAACCAACTCATAAGGACAATAATTATGTACTGTTGATGGTGTTGTATTAAAACAGTAAGTAAAATATTTTAACCATTCATCCCAATCAGTTTTATTGACTGTTATGTAAGAACGTACATATTCATTAAAAGTTCTATGACTTCTTTCTATTGTACCTAACGTTTGGTGATGATGTGCGGTTGAAGTAAGTTTTTTCATTTTTAGTAGATTACATAACTCTGTCAGTCAATGATTGACCGTGATCAGAAGCAAACGTGTTCTCGCTGTGCAGTCTCAGAACATAAACTCTTTTTCAAAGCAACAATTAATAACAAAACGGAATTTTAAATTCCATAAAGTGTAAATACAAAAACAATAATAAAAATATTAAAAAGAAAAAAAAAACAACAGCATTAAACGCAAGTTTGTTAAAGATGTTGATGCCTGTGATAGGCATAATACAATGAATAAAAAACCAAAACAACAAAAAAACACTGCAGCTAGCAGTAATTTTTTCGCACCACTTCAGACAATTGAAGATGATGACGATGATGAAATAATAATAAACAATGCACCAAAAACGCATATTCCTCCTATTACAATATTAAAATGCAAAACTGTAGAAATACATGATTTTTGTCAAAGTTTAAAAATATCTGATTTTTCCATTCGAAAAATTTCGATTGGACTGAAGCTATTTTGCAACAGTAAGGCTGTTTTTGATTTAGTATGTGCGAAACTAGAATCTAAATATGAATTCTTCACATATGGAGCAAAACACGAAAAACCATATAAAGCTGTCCTCCTCGGTCTGGATAAGTTTGATCCACAAACAATAAAAAAGAAACTAACTGACTTAAAACTATCATGTTTAGATGTTAAGCTTGTAACGAAGCGCACTCCCCATAATGAACAATGCATTTATATCGTCTATTTCGAAAGGAAGTCAATTACAATCAATGAATTAAAAAAAAATTATTCTGTAATCGATTTTATCAAAGTTAAATGGGACTATCAAAGAAATAGGCCATCAAAATTAACGCAATGCCACAATTGCCAAATGCTAGGTCACGGTTCAAACCGGTGTAAAGTTAAGACCTTCTGTGCGAACTGTGCAGGCAGCCATAAAACTTCAGAGTATACTTCAATGACTATCTTGTGTGCCAATTGTAAGGGACCACATAAATCGACATCGCCGGAGTGTCCAAATAGAATTAATTATCATAAACTCAGACAACGTTCACAGCAAAAACCTAAACTTAAACTTAGGCAACAACAGTCGTGTAATACTACCCGTTTCAGTAATACAAACAATGCTAGTTATAGTTCTGAATTTCCCAATACTTTAAAACAGGACTTGGCTAATAATTCCAACCAATGGGGTCATCATAATAGCAAATCTAATTTGTTCTCAATCGAAGAAATAAAAAGTCTTACTTTTGAGTTAATCTCTAAACTGAGTAAATGTAAATGTAAGGCCGACCAGTTCGAAGTTATAACTTCACTTGCATGTAAGTTTTTATATGAGTAATAATTTAAATATAGCAACATGGAATGCTCGTGGCATACGAAATAAGAAAGACGAACTATTTAACTTTTTATTAAACAGAAACATACAGATCTGTTTAGTTACGGAAACAATGTTGAATGAAACTATTTCTATAAAACACAAAGATTTTTATTGCTATAGAAATGATCGTGAAACCCGAGGGGGAGGAGTAGCGATTTTGGTAAGAAAAAATGTCGAGCATACACTCCTGCCAACCTTAAATACTTTATTGATTAAGAACATCGGTGTCAAAATTAAAACTTCAAATGGTAATTTTATTAAAATATACTCTTGCTATTTCCCTGGTGGTTCGGCCGGTAACGATAATTCGAAAAAACTGAAGTTTAAATCAGACTTAAGAAAATTTTACATCGGGGAGGAAAAACTTATACTGGGAGGTGATTTCAACAGCAGGCATAACAAATGGGGTTGTCAGCGGTCAAATTGCTGGGGTAATATTCTTCATGAAAAGCTCGCCTCAGAAAACTTCCGGATATTATATCCATCGGACCCAACCTACATACCTGCGGACCCAAGAAGACAAGCATCCACTCTTGATTTATTCCTGACGAATTTGGAAAACAGTATTTCGGCAGCTAGGGTTATTAATGACCTAAGTTCTGACCATCTTCCTGTGGAAATTAGTATTAATAGTAACTTTGAACCAATTCTAAAAACATACTTCGACTACAAACAAGCTAACTGGTCTAGATATTCTGCATATATTAAAAATAACTTAACAACTATGAGTGTAACTAATATAGATGACATAGATGATTTAATAAATGAGTTAAATGATACAATTATGTCAGCCGTAGCATACAGTGTCCCAAAAAAAGCGATCAATCCCGCCTCGCAAATGCTTCCCCGCCATATTAAATTCTGGATACAACAAAGGAATATCCATAGGAGAAACTGGAAAAGATATAGAGATACTTTAGATCACTCACGTATAAATGAGTATAATCAGAAAATTAGGGAAGCAATTAAGGATTTTAAAAATATTACATGGAATAAAAAGTTGGCAAGTCTGGAAAAGGGTTCTTCTTCTTTTTGGAACATTTCTAAAATTTTAAAGAAGAAACCTACAAATATGCCGGTTTTAAAACACAACGACGAAAAATATCATACACAGCAAGAGAAGTGTGAAATACTAGCACAGTTTTTTGGTTTAAATCACTCAATTTCAATAAATCTCAGCGATACGTCTACCATAACTGAAGTTAACAACACGATAGATCATTTTAACGCCACAAATGCAAGTGAAGATAACTGCTTATATGTTTCAACAGACAAAATTTCGTCATTAATAAAAAATCTTAAACTAAAGAAAAGTCCAGGTGTAGATGGAATAACAAACAGATGTTTAAAATTCTTGCCAAAAAAAGGAGTCAGTTATATTACAGAAGTTATAAACTCGTGTCTTCGGCTGCATTATTTTCCTAAAATTTAGAAGTATTCGAAAGTGGTGCCGATAAGAAAACCTAATAAACCTGCTGATAGCCCGCTTTCCTATAGACCAATAAATCTCCTCTCTTCTTTAAGTAAAATATTAGAAAAAGTTATTAAAGAAAAAATTATAGAATTTACCGAAACGCACAATATTTTACCAGCATACCAGTTCGGTTTTCGCAGAGAACATAATACTATTCAACCACTTATTAGATTACGTAACACTATAAGCACAAATTTCTCACAAAAAAGGTCTACAGGAATGATCGTACTAGACATAAAGGCTGCTTTTGACTCTGTTTGGCATAACGGCCTTCTTTACAAAATGATAAGACTGCATTATCCGCCATCATTAATTAAAATGGTTGCTAGCTTTCTTTCTGATCGAACTTTTAGTGTTTTTATTGGTTTAAGTCATTCGAGAGAAACGGTAATATTAGCTGGCTGTCCCCAGGGATCATGTCTGTCACCAATATTATATAATATATATACAGCCGATTTCCCATTGCTTGACGGCTGCATAACTTCTATCTTTGCAGATGACACTGCTATACTCAGCTCAGGAATATATTCGGTCGACGTGTTAGCTAATTTGCAATCAGCTCTTGAGTCAATAAATGCATATTTCTTAAAATGGAAAATTCTCATTAATCCACAAAAAACGCAGGCTATATATTTCTCAAGAAGACGAAAAGCATGTTACTTACCTCAGCATAATATAACCTTTAACAACACCGATATTCCCTGGATGGATAATGTGAAATATTTAGGAGTCTTTTTGGATCCTAAACTCAAATTTAAGTGCCACATACCCCATACTATCGATAAGATCAACAACTTAATAAGGCTTCTTTATCCCTTGATAAATAGAAATTCCAAACTTAACATCCATAATAAAAAGTTAATATTTAAAACTACGTTTCAATCGATAATGTTTTACGCTGCACCTGTGTGGTCCACATCGGCAGATTACCACATCAAAAAACTACAAATTGCTCAGAATAAGCTGCCTAAAGTAATATACAATTTGCCTTGGCATTATTCCACTCAACGTTTACATACTTTAGCAAACGTTGATCTTGTTAAAAATAGAATTTCAAAACTTACCACTAATTTCAACTTAAGATGCCTCTATTCAAAATTTATACATATCAATGAACTCGCTTCATCATAATTTTACTTTTCTTGTTTTTTAGTTTAAGTTTTATCCTAACCCTCAAAATTTTTCATCAAGGTTTTTGAAAATTTTTCCTTAATTATCAAATCTAGTTAATATACATTAATATACACATACAAATTATAAAAACATTGTATACATATTTAAGTAGAAAAGGATCTAATCCTAACCTCTTTACGAAATTATCTAACACAAATTTTTTGTTAGAATATCATTTTTGTATTCCGTTCCCATGTCTGAAATGAACGTCCTCATTGGAGCATAGGTAAGTATAAAGTTTTCAAAAATTGCTTTAGCGACTGTTTTAGCGCTTTTGTCTTGTATTGGTATAGTTATTAAATATTTGGTTAAGTCACATATTAATGTGATTGCATATTCATATCCGTTTATTAACTTTGGGAATGGACCTATTGTGTCCACGTACACCGTATCAAATGCTTTGTTAGGTGTTTCTGTAATAGTCATCGGACTTTTCAAGTGTTTAGTAGTTTTGGCTTGTTGGCATTTTTTTCCAATAACAATATCTTTTTATCTTTTGTATTGTTCTATATATTCCGCAATGTCCTCCTTCTATGGGATCATCGTGGTACTTCAGCATTATTTCGAGAATTGCCTTGGCATTCTTACTATCAATTTGGGTCACCTCATTTAGTAGCGCTACTTTAATATTCTTTAATATTTTATTGCCCATATTTTTAAATTCATTAATTGAGATAAATTCGAAAATTTTCTCACTAGGTGCCACTTGTAATTTATTTATATTGTGCTTACCGGCCACATATTCGAGCCTAGGGAAAAATTGTCCTAAGTCAAAGTTCCCTTTAGTAAACAAATCAGTGATTTGTATATATGTTACTATAGATTTTGCTCATAAGAATTTATAAAAACACTATTAATTATCAAATAGTTGAACCATTTGGTTTGTAGTAGAACGATTTTAATTTTGTTAATGATATAAAATTTCCTTTATTGACTACAAAAAAGGGGTTTTGCCAAATAAAAACTAGATATTTATTGTTAAACAAAATCGAATAATTTATTTGGCAATGTGTATGCATTTCGGACAGACTTGCTGTCCATCATCAGAGTCAGAATCATAAAACAAGAGGTATAAACAAAAAAACAAAAAACCCGATATGCATATGTAACATGTGTGATAATAAAACAACAATAGGTGTAAATAAAAACAAAAGCGAGGTAAGAATACATTAATGCCGCTACGTTCTTGTATCGGAACAATGTCTTTAGTTGAGCCAAGAATATTTTTGAGTTTGTTGTTATTGGTGTAAACAATCTGCATATTCTCTTTTTTAAAAATATTTCTCAGATGATTGGTGATTGTTGGAACATATGTGAAAGGGACGCGTCTACAATTATTTGTTTCAATTTTTCTATCTTGACTAAAGAGTGTCGTCAAATTATTATTATTTTTTTTTTTTAATTTGACGACACTCTTTAATCAAAATAGAAAAATTGAAACAAATAATTGTAGACGCGTCCCTTTCACATATGTTCCAACAATCACCAATCATCTGAGAAATATTTTTAAAAAAGAGAATATGCAGATTGTTTACACCAATAACAACAAACTCAAAAATATTCTTCGCTCAACTAAAGACATTGTTCCGATACAAGAACGTAGCGGCATTTATGAAATAAGCTGTATAAACTGTGATGCAAAATATGTCGGTCAAACTAAACTACAAATTAGTATTCGTTATAAAGAACACAAAACAAATGTCAATAATAAACATATTCATCGCTCTGCAATCGCAGCTCACATTCACACACCTTCTGATGACAACCCACTACAACACAATATCGGCATGTTCGAAGAGAGCGTACGTCTGCTTAAGACAGTGCACAATGAGAAGAAACTAGACGTATATGAATCACTCTATATCAGCAAAACAACAAATACCATGAATGCAGACAACGGCAAAATCAATTCACCACTCTTCTCTCTAATTTAACACACAATTAATATATGTACACTATTAATGTATTCTTACCTCGCTTTTGTTTTTATTTACACCTATTGTTGTTTTATTATCACACATGTTACATATGCATATTGGTTTTTTTGTTTATACCTCTTGTTTTATGATTCTGACTCTTTTGTTTTAGTTGCGCGTCGCTGATGATGGACAGCAAGTCTGTCCGAAATGCATACACATTGCCAAATAAATTATTCGATTTTGTTTAACAATAAATATCTAGTTTTTATTTGGCAAAACCCCTTTTTGTAGTCAATAAAGGAGATTTTGCTCGTTTGATGTAACATCTTCCGGGGGAAATCTTTAGTCTATAGCAGTGCTATTCAACCTTTTTGGCTCGTGTACCACTAAATTCACGACAAACTTTTCGCGTACCACCAAAAAAAATATAATGTACTGAAAAAATAATTAGATCAATAAATACCAAACAATTTTAAAATTTTTAATCCATTTTATTTATTAATAATAAAAAACAATAAAATTAAAAAAAAATAATAAAAATCACAAAAAACATAACAAGAACATGTACATTAAAAATATATTTTAATAAGGAAATCTTTCATTTAATTTTTATACAACTTATAATAAATTAGTAAAAAAAAAGAAATTTTTAAAAAATTTAAGAAATTAAACATTAAGAAAGAATTATTCAAAGTTAATAAAAAACGAAACAAAATTAAAAATAATGCATTTATAAAAAACTTAACAGAACGAGTAAATTAAAAATATATTCTAATTAAGAGATCTTTCATTTGATTTTTATCCAACTATTAAATATAATTTAATAAAAAATTAATAAAAAAACTTCGTTTCGTTTATTGGTATGGTTACCATTCGCTTACATTTGTTATTTTTTATTAAATGTATGTAGATGAGAGTGTTACTTAAATTTAAAAATTCAAAGTTTTACAAAAAAGGTATACTTTTATGATGATTTTTCTTTTTGTTTCCAATTGCAAAATAGAAATCGTAAAAATTTTAAAAGATTTCGCGCACCACCTGGAAATTTTCGCGTACCACCAAGTGGTACGCGTACCATAGGTTGAATGGCACTGGTCTATAGTATTTTCTGACGTCAGCGTTATTTAAAGGTACATATATACTGGGCTTTTTTAGTTTTTTTTTATCATTTTTGTGCTGGTTATTTAATAAATTGTTATTGGTTTCTTTTTAATTGTTCATCGATCTAGTCGTGACTTTTAATATAGAACAAATTTTATTATTCATGTCTTTAAAATCATTTATGGCAATGCGTGACAAAGCGTCGGCAACATAATTATCTTTTCCCCTAAGGTACTCGACTGTAAAATCGTATTCTTCTAAATCAAGTCTAATTCTTGCTAATTTAGAGCTTGGGTTTTTCATTGATAACAAATAAGAAAGAGGTCTATGATCCGTACGGACAAGAAAATGTTTTCCATATATGTATGGTCTGAAATGCATTATAGCCTAATGTATGGCTGTTAATTCCTGTTCAATAGTAGATTTGTTACTTTCACCTTTTGTAAATGTTTTCGATGCATAGGCAATAGGTAAATGTTTGTCTTCGTGTTTTTGGGTTAAAACTGCTCCGCAAGCATATTTACTTGCGTCTGTTGTTATACAAAATTCTTTTGTGAAATCTGGATATTGTAGCAGTGTTGGACTCATTAATGCCTTCTTTAGGTATTTAAAAGCAAAATCACAATCTATAGTCCATTCAAATTTCACTCCCTTTTTGGATAGTTTTGTTAGATGTCTAGAATATTCAGAAAAGTTTTTTATAAATCTCCTATAAGAGTTACAAAAAGCAACAAATCGCACTATCAGCATCTTTTGGCGTTGGGTAATTTTCAATTATTGAGTATTTATTATCATCTGGTAGTATTCCCTTGTCTGTGCATTTATGACCAAGATAGGTTACTTCTCTCATGAAAAATGAACATTTTCCTGGATGTAGTTTTAGATTGTGTTCGCGGCATAAATCAAAAACATTCTTTAAATTTGACAGCATGTACTTTTCGGAACATCCTAGGACAACCAAATCGTCCATGTAAAGGAAAGCTTGATCTGGATTTAGTCCGCTAAAAGCAAGTGTCATCATTCTCTGAAAGGAATTGGGAGCTATTTTGAGACCGTATGGTAATCTTGTAAATCTATGTGATCCATTGTTTGTTGAAAATGACGTAAAGTCTCTTGAGTTTTTCTCTAAGCCAATTTGGTGAAATCCTGACATCAGATGTAAACAAGAGAAATATTTTGCTCTTCCTAGTTGATCCAGAATATCGTCTATTCGTGGTAATGGGAATTTATCCGCTACCAATTTCTTATTTATTTGTCTATAATCAATTACAAGTCTCCATCTTTTATTCTCTGAATTAGGTAGTGATTTTTTCGGTACTAATAGAATTGGACTCTTATATTCCGATTGCGATGGTTCAACTATTTTGCCGTCTATTAATTTTTTGAATTGTTTATCAATTTCTTCTTTGTGTGTATGTGGTATTCGGTAGTTCTTAATATATACTGGTTGTGCATCCTTTATTCTCAACTTTTGTTCATAGAAATTATTAGTGGTTATTCTTTCTGTTTCTAACCCGAAAATATCACAATATGAAGAGCACAATTTTGTTAATGTGTTTTTGAATTGTTGAGGAAAATTTTTCTTTAAAATTTGTAGTATTGTCGTATTTCTCTTTGTATTTTTTATATTATTGTTTTTAACTATATCATAATTTGAGATGTTTTCGGTTTTTATTTGCTTTTGACTTATTTTAGTAATATTATTGTTAGTGTTAAGAATACGAATAAATGCTTTATTCGTTTTTACTAACGTATTTGCAATAAAAACACCTGGTTCTATTTCTTGATTTGGGATAAGTAACTCACTGTTTGTGGATACTAATTTTACTTGTCGTATTACCTCTGATGTTGGTGGTAAAATTATACTATCACCATTATTTGTAATAGGTATTTCTAATGGATAATTTATGTTAAAAGGGCGTAGGATAAGGTAATCGTAATCATGGTTGAAATCTAATATGCAGTTATATTTTTTAATAAAGTCCATACCGATGATTCCATCGTATGGTATTGGGAAATCATTTTTTACTACTTGATATTTATGTAGCATTAGTAAATTTTTGTGTTTTAAATCCAAAAATATACTTCCAATTGATTGTATTTTGCCTTGTCCTATTCCACTTAATGTTGTTGTTTGGTTAGTATTGAGTTGATTGATATTGAAATGTGTTATTTTTATTAGTGAAATATCCGCTCCTGTGTCTATTAGTAAGGTTACTGGTGTGTTAGTTTTGCTTATTAGTATTTCAATGCAGAAACATAGGTTAAGATTTAAATTATATACTTTTGTGTTTACTAAATTTATCTTAGGGGGAGTTTTTAGTTTTTTGAAACATTTTCGTTTGTTTCTGTTGCTCTGACGTAGTTTTTATTTCTACGGTTGTTATTAGGTCTCTGTCTGCTTCTGTTATTGTAGCCATTATTATTTCTGTTATTATGGAATATATTAGTATTATTGTTACTATTATTTCGCGGGTAGTTATTCCTTCCACAAAATTTTGAGTAATTTCCACGGAAATTGTTGTATGTTCGGTTGTTTTGTCTTTGTCCATAATATACTATTGCGTTTTGTTGTCCAGTTGCCTCTGTGCAACTGTTTACAAAATTGCTAACAGCTTAATTCATGCTGTTAAATTGCCCTGCTTCCATGATAAGTTTTACTTTATCATTGGTGCAGTTTTTAGTAATTGCTTTTATAGCGACTTGTGTAGAATATTTATTTGCTAATTCGCATGACAAACCATCTGATATATATGCCGTTTCTAATGATTTTGCGAGGGTTTCTATCTCATTACTATATAGGTTAGCCGTTTTGTTATTTTGCTTGATATTCATTATTTTTGCTGTCAAGACTTCGACTGATTCTCCTTTAACCGAATTATTTAATTTATTTATAATTTCTACTATAGTTGATTCATTGCCTATAAGGTTTCTTGCATTACCTTTTAATTTGGTTTTTATTAGAGAAATAGCGGTTGTTTCATGAGTACCTTTTATAGAATTCATTAAAGTCAAGGAATCAAGAAAAGAGCGTAGGTTTTCAGACTTACCATCAAAGTCTGTAATTAGCTTTGAAGCTGTATTTAGAAATTCTACTACTGTTTGACCCATATTTGGAGTTTCTAACTGTACGGGTATTTCCTCGTGGAGTGATTCTGGTAATTTTATATCTATTTCTCTTTTTGTTGATATATAAATTAGCCTGTTTTTTAGGTCATAAAAGAACGCTTCTACCGCGTTTTTATGTGCTTGTTTTAGACGTGTATAATTCACGTTTAGTATTATTCTGATTTCATTTAAAATTTTCAGAAGATTTTGAACATGTTTATGTAATGTTTCTTCTTTAATCTGCCTATCGAGATTGATGCATTTGTATGCTTTGTCAAATTCCTCTTTTAATTTCCTACAAATACCAATTATATTTTGCCAATCCATATATCAAAACCGTTAAACTTTGTCTAAATCATTTGCCCTACTTGCATGTTTCTTTTTTAAAGCCTTTTTATGAAATATATACATTTTGATAATAATATTTATTGCAGATAGTATAACCAATATCAGCATTAGCAAACGCAAAGAATTTATTTCTGATGTATGATCAATTATTTCTAGATTTGTTATTACATTGGCATTAGGCTTTTCTAGTTTTGATTCTGTTTTACCCATTTTGTTTAGTAAGTATACATATATATAAAGAAATTGTGGTTTATTTACTTAAAATTTTTTATTTTTTTGTTATTAATTCTGACCATCTTATTGCTCTTATGGTTTCTTCCTCTATTCTAGGTTTAAAAATTATGTCCTCTTCAGTCTGTTTTCCTGGCATTCCTATTATTGTCCATAATTTTTGCAAACATTCTATTCTTTGTTGCATAGGTCTTTCTTTCTCCTCATAAATTGCGTTTTTCGCGTTTCTATCCATTATAAAGGACCGTACAAAATATTATATTAAGTTTAGTAAATTTTATTTATATATATATTTATAGGAAAATTCAAAAAAAAAATTTGCCTTATTTTTATTTCTAAGAATTAATAATAATTGTTCAATATGGGAAATTTGTTCCCATATTTTCGTTGATCTTTCCCAGCTTGGCGGTGGATCACTATTAATTTCTCTTATTAGTAATGCCCTATCTCTTTTGAGCTTATTTGTATAGCCACCTCTACGTTTTGGCTTTTTAACTAATTTTATTTTTGTGGCCTTTTCCTCTTGTTGTCTATTCTGGCGTTTTTTGTATTGCTCAATTGTTAGTGGTTTGGTCCCACTGGTGCCATAATAAAATTTTAAAATAATAAAAAAAAGTTGTTTTTTTGCCACGAGCGGTTAACGCTTACTGGCCCTAGTGTGCCGCTTTATCGCACTACAGTTAAGATAAAATTAGTTGTGTAAATAGTTAAGTTAATCATGTCATTAATCTAAAATTCCAGTTCATGTACATCTGATACGAATTTATGTACCGGTAGGCTTCATTGAGGAGTTTACGTCTTTTGATGGACAGGTGCAATTGTTTACAGGACAAATATAATTCATCTAATTTAGAGCTTCATAGGCTTGGTTTAATTCGTCATGGGTGTAGGAACAGGCTCTTCAAAAGGTGTCCATCCAGTTTCTATTGGCCAGACACTCTTCCGACGGAAACTTGGCTGCCCGTCAGGTCTTGTTTAAAATTTATTTAATTATATTTTCTTTGGGTGCTCTTTGTTAAGCACTCCAAAGTCTGGCAGGATCGCAATGTAACTATTTTATTTATTTAAATGGTTTGTTTTTTTGTTATTATTCTTAGAGCTCGCTAAAGTAGCTCCTAAGATACAATTAACAATTGTTCTTATTATTAAATCTTACTCTACTTAAATACTAATTATGAGAAACCTTAGTCGTCTAGAATAAGTGAGCTAAAAACTTCTCACTCAAAACTTATTTCTATTTTACCAAGCGGACATATAAAATATCCGCTCAAGTGGTTTAAATTATTAGAGTTATTTTGGTGAGAAAATAATGGTCACTTGATCTATTTATTCAAGGTTAACCCAAATGCAAATGCGGTTCGAGCATTCATAACAGGGTTGAATTCTAAATATACGATTGGCACTCTCTACGCTCAAAATCCAAGAGACCTAGAGACAGCATACGCCATAGCCAGCACCATATACCATGACGACAAACATCTACAGTTTGATTCACCAGGTCATCGACTACACATGAGTCACCAACATAATCAACAAAGAACGTCACACTTTGAAAAGAATCGTTATCGACCAAATGTACAGTACCGGAATGTACAGTCAACACCCAATCATCAAACAACAAGCCAACCGATGGAAGTAGAAACGTACGTCAACCTACTCAATTCCAACGTAACAATGATCAACAAAGATACAACAATCCTTTTCGTCAACAACTTTTTAAACGAGAATACAACGGTCCCAACAACCACTTCAATCAGCACAAGCAACAACGAATCAACAACACAGTAGAAGAAAATGGCATCACCTCAATACAAGGCGAATACGATGAAGAAGATGACTACAAAACAGCTTTTTTAGACTAAGAGATGGTCTACCACATTTATAAAAAACAGACAGGAAAACGGGTAAGACCATCAACATATTAATAGATTGTGGAGCTACTAATAATTATATAGACTCCAGGTGTAAAATAGGATATAGTGTTAAATTAGAAAATCCAATTAAAGTAAAAACGTTGCATGGATATTCATATGTGAAAAGTAAAAAATCTATACATTTATTTAATTATGACTTGACATTCTTCGAGATTAATTCCCTCACTAGTTCTGACATGATTCTAGGGATGCAAGGATTGAGAGAAATAGGTGCAACAATAGATTTAGTAAATAATGAAATAAAATATAGGGATAAAGAAAAAACCCACAGTATAAACTATACCATTAATAATGAAAAATACAGAAATCAAATAGAGGAAATTATGAATAGAAATAATTTTTTTAACGAAAAATTACCCTACACAACAACTATAGAAGGTACTATTAGGACAAAGTCGGAGGAACCTATATGGACTAAACAATATCCATATCCATATTCTGATAACGAGTTTATCAACAAGGAAATTCAGGACCTTTTACATAATGAAGTAATTCAGACAAGTAAAAGCCCCTACAAAAGTCCCATACGGACAGTCGCAAAAAAAGGCACTGATGATAAAGGTAGACCAAAAAAGCGCATGGTTGTAGATTTCCAAAAATTAAACTCCCAGACTATTACTGATAGATATCCCATACCTGACGTCAATATGACAATTCAGAATTTAGGGAAAGCCAAGGTATTTACAACTTTAGATTTGGAATCAGGATTCCATCAAATTAGATTGAAGAAAGAAGATCGTGAGAAAACAGCCTTTTTGATAAACGGCGCTAAGTATGAATTTGTATGGATGCCATTTGGATTAAAGAATACACCCTCCATCTTTCAAGGATGCGTAGACGACATCCTCAGGCCATATATTGGGAAATTTGCTTATATCTACATAGATGATGTTCTCATATACTCCTCCTCAGAAGAAGAACATATAGAGCACATCAATACTATAGTAGATGCATTACGAAAACCCAATATGAAAATTTCTAATGAAAAATCTGTTGGATATATTGACAACATAGGTAAAATTAATTTGTGTGTTGACAACACTAATTTTTGTAATATTTTTTTGAACACACTGACATATGAAATGTCAAGAAAAGAAAAAACTTTTTAGTACTGATCAAAGAATGTAAAATAAAACACTGAATTAAATAAATCTTAGAAGAAAATAAATCTTAAAGCATCCGCATTTTATTGGGAAATTGTTGAGCCGTTTGGTACACTTAGTATTCAGAATTATTAACAGGTTATGGGCCCAGTATTATTATCACGCTGAACCACAAATTATTAAAGGAGAAAATTTTGAAAATGCCGGACACAATGAAAGTACAAATTGTGAAATTAAACGACGACAATTACCAAATATGGAAATATAAAATGGAGTTATTGTTAATCAAGGAAGATTTATGGCAAGTAGTAAGTGAGAGTGCACCTGTAGACGCAGTACAATTAGTCAACTGGAATAAAAAGGATGGAAAAGCACGTGCTCATATTGGCCTATTCATTGAGGATAATCAAATCATCCATGTGAAAAATAAGGTAACAGCAAAAGCGATGTGGGAATCACTAAAGGAATACCACCAAAAATCAACATTATCAAATAAAGTTAGGCTGTTAAGAAGATTATACCGAATGATTTTACCAGAAGGTGGAAACATGATGTCACATTTGAATGCCATGGATGAATGTATGGACGAATTAGCTACATTAGGAGAACCATTAGCCGACGCTCTTGCAGTCGCTTTATATTTATTGTAGTGTACCTCATAAGTTGCCACCGCATACCCTTAAACTACTCTTAAATCTATACATACCAACCTAAATAGAGTAGGGTAATTGTGCAAGATCAAATAACGGCATTTACCAAGTGACGCACATCGATTGGAATGCAAGTTAATTGGGGTATGAATATGATAAACACAAACAATAAATTCTACTCAATAAGAATTGTAAATTGAGTGACAAATAGGAATGAGTATAATCACAAACATTCCTATTGGTCAGAATAATTGTAATCAGAGTGATTATTCATATGTCCATAATATCGACAAAGACAAATAGAACTTTATCGATAAGTAGAATAAGTAAGAAAGGCTAAATGTAAGTCTCATACATAGTATATAAGGCAATACAAAATTTAATAAAACCAGACTTGAAATCACAAAACGAATCCGGCAGTAACTTGCCTATGTTTTTTATTCCAAGACTAGGGTTGCCAGAAGGGCCTGATTTGGCCTGATTGTCAAGTTTTTTAATGCGCGTCAAGTGTCAAGTGAAAAAGTGATTTGTCAAGCTTTTTTGTAAGTTAACTTTTTTTCTCAAATTTATTCTAGCTATGTAATAATACTTAAAAAAAGTATGTGTATATTTCTAAAAAACAAATCTAAAGCCCATATTTTTACTATCAATAGAACTAAGGACTAATATGATACATATTTTTTTTTTATGCAATTATAGTTTAAAAAATAACTATAACTATAACTTTCTGTACAATTATTATAAAAGTGCCAACACTGATATTTACCCCATTACTCAACACTAGTAAATTGACAACATTGAACCAGAGAAGCAAGTCGTGAACTTAGCCAGCTTAGCCGACTTGATATACCCATGGTGGAATAATACAGGCGGCTTTTCATTGTTTTTTTAATAAAACTTATGTGTTTGAAGAATTGTCAAGTTATTTATGGAAATTATTATTTATTTATTATAGACTAGCTAAAAACTCTCAGCAAAATTGTTTTTACGAGTAAAAGTTAAAATTTAATTCCTATTTTCCCAATAATAATTATCCAGAAGTTCTTCTTTAAAAACTAAAAATCTCTTTTATATATTTAGTATGAGTGTTTTTACTTGTCAAGTTTTTTTTTCAAAATCAAGTTTTTTTTTGGTCAATGTCAAGCTTTTTGACAAATTAGATCTGGCAAGCCTATCCAAGACTCAGGTTAATTCGGCAGTTCCTTTGAACGCCTTACAAATCAGCTGAAACCCTGACAGCTACTAAAAATAACCAAGGGCTATAGGGAAATAATAAACACTACACATTTCATGGCGATCCTGCCAACTCGGACCATATTGAATTAATAATCCTACCGAACTGATGTCCAAAGAAATAGATGAAATCTTCGCACGTTGGTCGGCGTACCTAGAAGACAACGGAGAAGAAACAACAAATGTTAATAAGGAAGGAGATAAAAAGAATGCAATAGGAGAGTAAACGCATTAAGAGACTTTTCGAGATGGCTTGGTGGACGAACATTCTAAAAGCGATCCCACTAGTTATTGCGGGATACGAAGTAGGAAAGAATGGAAATAACGAAAACGATCAAAATAATGAACAGCTTATAGAATATATGAATACTATAAGAGTACAAGATAAAAATAAAGAGGAAAATTTAAATACTTTCGAAACAGTTATGATAATTACATTAGCATTATTAGTAATTGCCTACATCGTAAGACTAATGTATGCAATACTTAGTAGCAGACGATAAAAAGAAAAAGATTTAATACTATTTATAAAGATAATTATACCCAATAATATTATTATACATAAGATTAGTAACATTTAAAGAGAAACAAAAATTCTCGGTACAGTTAAAAATGTTATTAATGTTGTCCAAAATAACAAAAACCTTAGTAATTATTATTTTAATCCTATTTATATTACATATCATTTATAGATTTATTAACAATTGTAAAAACAAAAACAATAGCAAAAACAATGATAGCAATAAAATAACAGAAGTATAAAAAAATATATATTTTAACAAATATTCAATATTAATAAGAAAGATTGTTAGATGGAGAAGAATCTCCAGAAATTAACGGGTATATTAAAAAATTTACAGAAAAGTCCAGGAAGGATATATACTGAAAAGACAATTAACCTTAAATTAGAAGAAATAAAAACCATAACAAGAGAGTTTGAGATAGCACAAGTTGAAGAAAAAGACGAGAAAAAAGCATCAGCGCTTAAATTAGAATTTAATAATATAATAAAGAAAATTAAAGAATATTTAGTCCAGAACATTACTAAGATAGAAAACATAGACATCAAAATGGCAGCATTTAGTTTAGAAACAGTATCTAAAGCACTCCCACTTTTTGCTGGAAACCAGGAAGAACTAGAAAGTTTTTTGATAACAGCAGAACTCATTGAGAAAACTCTAGCTGAAACAGCAAAACAAGATTTCTTACAATACGTATACCATGCAAAATTGACTTCAGGGGTAAGAACGGCAATAGGTAGCTATGCGAAACCAGAAAATTTCAATGCATTAAAAAATTTGTTACAACAGAGGTACAAAAGTACAAAGACAATTCCAGAGTTACAATCAAAACTAAGCACTATTTACCAAGGGAAAATGTCTGTTAATGCATACAAAGAAAGAATAATGACGACAATAGACAACATGAACAAGTTAGGAGTTGAAGAACTTGGTAATGACGCCACAGAAGCAGAGAAAAATGTTATTATCAAATTAAACTCAAAGCTTTCTCTAGATACTTTTAAAAGAGGTATTAATGACAGTTTAAAGACAGCCATTTTCGCAGCTCGCCCAAAGACTTTACAAGACGCGGTAGAACTAGCACTAGAACTAGAAAATGAGAATAAATTAAACAATAATGCGGTAATGCACATTCAAAAGCAACAACATAATAATAATCGAACCAGGCATTACAATAGCAATTTCCGCGAAAGAAATAATTTTGAAAATAACAACAACTCTCGTAGTAGAAATAACAACAACAATTTTAGCAATAATAGAAACAATAATTTTCCTAATAGGTATAATGACAACAACACAAATTTCAACAGAGGCACCAATTACACTAGGAATGACAATTTCAACAACAATAATTCTCTTAGGAACAACAATCATTTTACAAACAACAAACAGTAACAACAATAATAACAGTAACAACAACAGAAGATATATACGTACGATACAAGACGAGGGAAACGAGGAAGGCTCGGAAACAGGGATATTCCGGACAGCCAAAATTAAGAGTATTTAAAGTTTCAAATAATAACACAAATTACATAATCGCTAAATACAAAAATAAAGAATTAACATTTCTTGTCGACACAGGAGCCGACATATCGTTATGTCGCACTAGAACAACTTTTGATGATGAACCACTAAATATAGAAAACAGATGCAAATTAACAGGCATCACTAATGAAGAAATATATTCCTTAGGGACAACTGAACTTGAACTTTCATTAGCAGACCAAACATGCAAACACAAATTCCATCTAGTAGATGACAATTTTCCAATAGAGACAGACGGAATAATATGGAGAGACTTTTTAAGAGAATACTTATGCAAAATAGATTACGAGACATTCACAATTTCTTTGTATACCAATAATGAAACCATAATTCTGCCAATGCAATCAAAAGCATTCGACACATTAAAAATAACTATACCACCACGAACAGAAATCATACAACCATTGAAATTAAACCTTACAGAAGATTGCGTAATACTTAATAATGAATTAAAAAGCGGTATTTTTTTAAGTATTCAATAGCACCAAAAACGGAATGACACACATTAAAATTTTAAACGCAACAAATGATACACAAATTTTACAGGGCATTAAACTGTATACTGATCCACTAAAAAACTATGACATATTAAATTACACAAATGAAAAAAATGACGAACGTTTTAAACAAATTCTAAATGACTTGCAATTAAATAATACTGATGAATATGCAAAATCAGAATTAATAAACATATTCAGAAGATATCAAAATGTATTTCATTTGGAGAATGAGAAATTAACTGTAAACAATTTTTATAAACAAAACATAGCAGCTTCAGATAACACTCCGGTGTATATAAAAAACTACAGACTACCCCACTCGCACACGGACATAATAAACGAACAAGTACATAAAATGTTACATGACGATATAATAGAACCATCAATTAGCCCCTACAATGCTCCACTTCTTTTGGTACCCAAAAAGAATACAGAAGACAAACGAAAATGGAGACTTGTAGTAGACTTTAGAAAGTTAAATGACAAAATAGTTAATGACAAATTTCCACTAACTAGATTAGAGGATATTTTGGATAAACTAGGAAGAGCTAAATGGTTTTCGACTCTTGACATGACTAGCTCATTTCACCAAATTCAGTTGGACAAGGACTCAAGACCACTTACAGCTTTCTCTACACAACAGGGACACTACCAATTTAAAAGACTACCATTTGGACTTAAAATTTCATCAAACAGTTTTCAGAGAATGCTTACGATAGCACTTTCAGGACTTGATTCAGAAGCTTTTCTTTATGTCGATGACATAATTGTCTATGGATGTAGTTTGAACCATCACAATGAAAATCTTGTCAAAGTTTTAGACAGACTTCAACGATACAACTTAAAACTGAATCCAAAGAAATGTTGTTTTTTGAGACCAGAAGTAGTTTACTTAGGACATTTAATAACAAAGGACGGCGTGAAAACAGATCCAGCTAAATATGAAGTTATTAAAAATTACCCAACACCCAAGAACGCAGACGAAGTTAGACGTTTCGTTGCATTCTGCAACTATTATAGAAAATTCATACCGAATTTTGCGGACATTGCAAAACACTTAAATATGCTATTGAGAAAATCAGTAAAATTTCTATGGACAAATGAATGCCAAAATGCTTTTGATACCCTAAAAGAAAAATTAATGAACCCACCAATTTTGCAGTACCCAAATTTTGACAAACCTTTTATTTTGACGACTGACGCCTCAAACTACGCACTAGGAGCAGTCTTATCACAAGGTGAAATTGGAAAAGATTTACCTATTTCTTACGCAAGTAAATCACTTCAAAAACATGATATGAACAAACCCATCATTGAAAAAGAATTGCTCGCAATTCACTGGGGAATAAATTTCTTCAAACCATATTTATACGGTCAAAAATTCATAGTGGTAACAGACCACAGACCATTGATATCACTATTTTCACATAAGAATCCTTCATCAAAAATGACAAGAATTAGACTAGATTTAAGCGATTATGACTTCACGATAATTTATAAGAAAGGAAAAATTAACACTAATGCGGACGCATTATCAAGAATAGAAATAAACTCAGACATACTAAAACAAATGATACCGTTGGAAAATGATGAAAAAGAAAAGAGAATTCTAATAAGCACAAGGGCAATGACAAAGAGAAGTGAAAAAGAGACAAATAAAGTTACAAAAAACGAGGCAAATAAAGTTGATGATAATAAAAAAATAGATAAAGCGCACGCGAATAGGAATAACATGGGAAGATGCATCTCTCAGAAGTCTGATCAACTTCTAATATGGGAATGCACATCCATAAATGACGTCAAGAATATGAAGAAATTACAGTTTAATAAATTTGAAAATACAGAGGAAGTCGACATAACAATTGAAAATAATACTGTACACATAGGACGTGACGATAATTCATCGAAACAAGATTCGATTATGAAGAAATCACGTACCCAAAAGAGTAATTATATGAATGAGGGAAGTAACGATAATTCATCAAAACAAGATTTGATTATGAAGAAGTTACATTCCAAGAATAAAGATAATATGCATGCAAGATTCAGCGATAACTCAGCGAAACTAGATTCGATTCTGAGGAAACTGTTATTCAAAATGAGTAAAGAAAATATTAAAGAATTAGCGCTAGAAAAAAATGATATGATATTTAAAATATATACAATCAAGGATTTAAAAGAAGCATATGCAAGGATAAGAATAAACAACAAAAGACCTCAACTAAAAATATTAATATATAACGCCCCAACAAGAATAAAAGATGACATACTGAAATATAAACTCATCGATGAATTCCACAATGCCACACACGCAGGCCACTTAGGAATAAGAAAAACAATTATTAAATTAAAACAGCGGTACATTTGGAAAAACATGAATAAGATGGTAAAGCAATTCGTAAAATACTGTGACAAATGTAACATAAACAAACAAACCAAACACATTAAAGAACCACTTACATTAACGGACACCCGAAGCAACAGTTTTGAGATAATATCAATTGATACTGTAGGACCTCTTCGTATTTCAAACGGATACCGATACATATTGACAATGCAATGCGAACTAACGAAATTCGTTATTGCTTACCCAATGTCAACAAAAGACGCACTTACAACTGCCAAAACACTAGTAGAACAATTAATTCTGAAATACGGTAAATTTAAAGTGCTCAAATCAGACAACGGGACAGAATTTAAAAACGAACTAATGCGCAACATATGCTCGTTACTTGATATCAAACAAACATTCTCAACCCCTTACCACCATGAAACAATGGGTGCGGTAGAAAGAAATCACAGGGTTCTCAATGAATTCTTGCTTACATCAGCAAACGATTACGAATGGGATAAGTGGATAAATTACTTTACTTTTGCCTACAACACGGCACCACACATAGACACTGGTTACACACCATTTGAATTGGTATATGGTAGATTGCCATGCTTACCATCAGAATTTTATGACACAGAAAATAACAAAATATACAATTATGATGACTATGCAAAAGAGCTGAAACAAAGATTAAAATATTCTTTGAATAGAGCTAAGGAACTTACAGATAAAACAAAAGAGAAAAGAATTATAGAAAATAGATATAGTAATAGTTTAAATCTAAAAATAGGAGATTTAGTTTTAATAAAAGTAGAAAATAGGAAAAAGAATCAAAGCCCGTACAAAGGCCCATATAAAATAATTAGACATAACGGTGTAAATACTATAATAGACTACCACGGAATTGAAAAAGAATTTCATAATAATCAATTAAAACCATATATAGGCTTTAGAAACAATAATTAAGTACACAATAAACACTAAAAATTATAAGAATACTATTTTTAAAAATTATAAAAATATTAAATACTACATTAAGAATTATGTAAATTATAAAATTATAACTATATTAAGAATTACTTTGTAAAACTATAACATATGTAAATAAAAATTAAGAATTATTTTACAAATATTGTCGGTACTATGAATATCAAGAAAAATCAATCCCCTAATTTTTCTCTTAGCGGTGAGGGTGTAGTGTACCTCATAAGTTGCCACCGCATACCCTTAAACTACTCTTAAATCTATACATACCAACCTAAATAGAGTAGGGTAATTGTGCAAGATCAAATAACGGCATTTACCAAGTGACGCACATCGATTGGAATGCAAGTTAATTGGGGTATGAATATGATAAACACAAACAATAAATTCTACTCAATAAGAATTGTAAATTGAGTGACAAATAGGAATGAGTATAATCACAAACATTCCTATTGGTCAGAATAATTGTAATCAGAGTGATTATTCATATGTCCATAATATCGACAAAGACAAATAGAACTTTATCGATAAGTAGAATAAGTAAGAAAGGCTAAATGTAAGTCTCATACATAGTATATAAGGCAATACAAAATTTAATAAAACCAGACTTGAAATCACAAAACGAATCCGGCAGTAACTTGCCTATGTTTTTTATTCCAAGACTCAGGTTAATTCGGCAGTTCCTTTGAACGCCTTACAAATCAGCTGGAACCCTGACAGCTACTAAAAATAACCAAGGGCTATAGGGAAATAATAAACACTACACATTTCATTATCAAGCTTATCGGAAAGTTATAGCGTATTGATCACGGCACTAGAATCACGTGCTGAAGAAGACTTAACAAAAAGTATGGTTAAGAATAAGCTTTTGGAAGAGTATAAACGACGTCAAGACATGAATGGTGTTAATGAGAATATGGAAAGAGTTTTTAAAACAGATAAGGAATTCAACAGTTTTAATAAAGGTAAATTTAAATGCTTTTTCTGCAAAAAAGGTGGACATATAAAGAGCGACTGTAGAAAATATGTTGCCTGGAAAAAGAAAAATGAAAGTAACAATAAGGTACAAAATAAAGTGAATTTAGTGAGAAACTATGACAATAGTGATAGTGAAGATGCACAGGTTTGTTTATTAACTCTCAACAAAAATCACGAAAATGATATTCCAGAATGGTGTGTGGATTCTGGTGCATCATCACATATGTGCAATGACAAATCACTGTTTAAAACCTTGATTAAATCAAGTAAAAGTTTTGTAAAAGTAGCTGATGGTAGAAATTTACCCATAAAAGGTAAAGGCAAAGTTGAATTTAAAACCAAATCTAATAAATTTATATTAAATGATGTACAATTTACACCAGAACTTACATGCAATTTATTATCAGTTAGTAAACTGACCAAAAATGGTTGCAACATAACCTTCAAAAATGAAAAATGTTTTATTAATAAAAATGGTAAAAATATAATGGTCGTAAATGCAAAAAATAATATATATAAAGCGAAACATCAAGCATTCATTCACAGTTCAAAAAGAAAATTTAAGATGCATACATGAATGGCATAAAATACTTGGTCACCGTAATTTAGCTGATATCAAAAGAATGCAAGAATTAGCAGCGGATTTAAATATAATAAAGTGCGATCATAATGAGATTTGTGAAATTTGTATACAAAACAAGAAAACCAGAGATCCTTTTCCTCAGGAATCGTTTACGAAAACGTATGAAAAGTTAGACTTAATACATACAGATGTTTGTGGTCCGTTACAAATTCCTACACCAAGAGGTAATAAATATATTTTAACATTGATTGATGACTATTCCAGGTATTGTTATATATATTTAATAAAACATAAATCAGATGTCAAAGAAAAGATTATCGAATTTATTGAAATGATGAAAACACAATACAGTAAAGTACCTAAAGTTATTAGATCCGACAGAGGTGGTGAATACATGAAAAATGAGCTACACAGATATTTTAAAGATAATGGAATTTTAACACAATTCACTGTACCAAAAACTCCACAGCAAAACGGGGTCGCTGAGCGCAAAAATAGAACTTTGATAGAAATGGTACGCTGCATGCTTAACAGTTCAGGAATCCATAAACAATACTGGGGTGAAGCAGTTAATACAGCAAACCATATAATAAACCGTCTACCAACCAAAGGTATAAGAGCAACACCATATGAAATTTGGCACAATAAAAAGCCAAACTTAAATTATTTTCAAATTTTCGGAACACCAGCATATGTGCACATACCGAAGGATGAGCGTAAGAAGTTAGATGTCACATCACAAAAATTAATATTCGTGGGTTACGAAAATGGCACAAAAGGTTATCGTCTTTTAGATGTAAATACACATAAAATTAAAATAAGCCGTGACGTCAAGTTCACAGAAGACAAAACAAATCAACAGCAATCGATTGTACAACAGGCAAAAGTTCAACAGCAAACCGAAGAATGGTACGCAGATCTAGAAGAAGAACAAATTGAAAATACAGGAGAAGCAGAAAATTTAACACAACAGGAAAATTTATGTCAAGATGAAAATTTTATACAACAAGACAATTTAATTCACCAAGAAAATTCAGTAACAGGTTCAGAAGGGGAACTTTGTAATGAGAGAAAAGCTGTAAGAAGTTCCAACAGAGAAAACAAAGGTAAACCTGCAAAACGTTTAATAATGTAAATAAATAAAGTGACCGAGGAGAATATTAAAGACCCACAAACGTACGAAGAAGCTATCCAGGGACCAAATTCAGAAAATTGGCAAAAAGCCATGGAAGAAGAAATAAATTCACTCCGCAGTTACGGAACCTGGCAAATCACCAAATTGCCTCCAAATACGAGTGCAATTGGATGTAAATGGATATACAAAACCAAAACAGACCAACACGGTAATACCGTAAAATTTAAGGCACGTTTAGTAGCACAAGGCTTTGCCCAAAAATTCGGACGAGATTATGACGAAATTTTTGCACCTGTAGCAAACCCAACAACATTGAAAATATTACTTACAATAGCCGGCCAGAGAAAGATGAAAGTTAAACATTTTGACATTCAAACAGCATACTTGAATTGTGACTTATCGCATGAAGTTTTTATGAGACAACCGAAGGGGTTTATTGAAGGCGATAATAGTGAGGTATGTAAACTTGTAAAAAATTTATATGGTTTGAAACAAGGGGCAAAAGAATGGAATACAAAATTTAATTCCATCATGAATACCAACGCGTATATTCAAAGCGCAAATAATTTATGCTTATTTAAGAAGAATATTAAGAATGATTATATTTATATTTCTAATCATGTTGATGACATAGTAGTAGCTTCAACGAATTCGGAATTAATTGATGTATTTGAGAAAATAATGAACAAAGAATTAAAGATGAAGAATTTAGGTAATCTACAATATTACCTTGGAATACAATTTACAAGAGATGAGAATGATATATTTTATCTTAATCAGGAAAAATATATATTGAATAAATTAAAAGAATATAATCTAGAAAATGCTAAAGACTCATCAACACCAATGAACGTTGGTTATTTAAGCCAAACCATGAACCGAGAACCGTTTGAATCAAATGAGATATACCGTAGCGCAATTGGTTCACTATTGTATTTATCCACCAACACTAGGCCAGACATTTCTATAGCAACATCCATATTGGCAAGAAGAGTGAGTGACCCGAGAAAATGTGATTGGAATGAAGTAAAGAGAGTTTTTAGATATTTAAAATTTACAAAATCAAAGAAACTGAAAATGGGAGATTATGGAAACCAAGAAAATCTTTATGGTTACGAGTAGTGTATTTACACCGGTTCTCTATCAAGTTTTTCATATAAAATAATGCTCATGCCTGGCTGGGAAACGTGATCGTTAAAAATATATTTTGTTAGGTAATTAAGTGTATTTATTATGAAAATGCGTTTTCCATCCTTGGATGGTTGTTTGTATTAGGAGGTTTCATAAAATTTGTATTGTGTATTAAGGGGTTTCAAAAAAAATTTATATGTAAATTTTTTTTTTGTTTTCACTTGCCTGATTTGAGAGTCAGTCAGGGCTTCTTTATTGAATATCACGCCGCACTGTGGCTGAAAATCGTTTTTCATTGGCCAAAAGTCTAATTTTTTTTTGTCACCGATTTTTAAAATTTTTACGCCCTTTTGCAGCTAATATATCCAGATTAAGGTAGCCAAAAAATTAGGTTAAACTATTGATAATTGTGAGCGTGGCATGCTGTCAAACTCAACGGTTTTTTGTAATTTCAGAAAAAGGTGTTTTTCTGTTGTTTTTTATCAAAAATAAATGATTACTACTCGCAAGCTATCATCGATAATGGCCTGCGGTCTTTTTTATAATGTTGGTAGGATTATAGTCTTTAGTTTTTGTAAGTGGTCAGAGCTCTAGCGTTTAATATTAAGGGCGTTACGGAATATTTATGAAACTACTATATTTTTCTCAAATTTAAACTTTAGTAGAATAGAACTTCTAGGGAACAAAAGGGAACAAGAAATGTATACCACCCGGAGAAAGGTGAAAGTGTCCTCTTTACCGCTATATATACTTTTGCACCCGTGACGAGCCGTGTGTAGAACACTTTTTTCATTTTAATGAAATTACTCCAAAGTACTCGTATACAATGGTGTATATAATTTTCACTTTTTTGCCTAAAAGTTTATGTTTTTACTTTAGACTACGTAAAACTAAAAAAATTAAATATAATACCTACGAAAGGGTTTAATGGCTTCGTTTTGATCAGCAAAAAATAAGTCATAAAATTATCACAAATTATCACAAAATTCTACAGTAAACATATGATCTGTTTCTAAATTTACCTGTTATCAAATGTTAGGGTCAACCAAAGTCATAAGCAATTTTATAACAATAATCGGGACATTAAACCACTAAAAATAAAAAAACAACCCAACAACAACAACAAATATTGGCGAGATACTAATTAGTTTTACCTGATATTAAGGTCTGGACAACATGTGCAGTTGTGTGCAATTTAAGCACTACCTGCTATGAAATTAAAGATCAATGTGTGAATAACATGTATCTAAAAATGTATAAAACTACGGATTCGATAAGGGATTACTCAGTTAATCCTCTAAGTGTACGGATAAAACATAACAGACGCAAATAAAAATATTCAGAAAAATATGAAGAGCTTCAGTTATAAAGAACTGGCGGAAGAGTATTTTAGAAACAAAAACCAGGAAGATGTTCTTAGTTACGTTAAAATAAAATTAAACTTAAATTTGTGTAGCACCGAAATGCAAGAGCAATTATCTAATTTCGTCAAAGCACTAAAAACGCTACAAAGAAGTTAGCTACAGTAAACAAAACTTTTATATAAAAAGTGCAAACTGGTTAGAGGGCCCACTTACTGTCGCTGCAGAAACAGCAAAGCAAGATAAGGCTGGAAGACCACGCAAATCATTGGACAACTGCAGCGATAAATCTAAGAGGCGGAAACTTAAAGATATTAACGGTGCAATTGGTTGTACAAATATAAAAGAATCTTTCCTACATCACAGAACCAATTAACAAAACTGGATATCATTGAAAAAGTTGTTAAAACATGAATTTGGATTATCACCACTACATGCAAGAATACGACTTATGGAACACATACTAAAAATCAGTTATGATTTGGATTTCGGGTCTTCAGGATCAATAAGAAACAACGAAACCAACAAAGAGTTAAGAAGTTCAAAAAAGAAACATGTTCAAGATGAATATCGCTGGATTGATTATAGATCAGCCAAAACAAGGGTCAGGCAATACAAATGATGGCAATACCGCAAGAAGATTCTTTTCAGATCCAGAAACAGCATCTGAAATAACAGGAGTGGATTTAAACCTTATTTTCAGATTTAAAATAATCTTAGAAGTACTTGCGTGCAATGAAGAAATTGACTCTAGAAAATTTGGATATTAGGCTAAGGAAACTGCAAAAATATATACAACCAACTACCCATGGAGAAATATGTCTGCAACAGTTCACAAAATCCTTTATCATGGAGAAGATGTCATTAAATATCACTTGGAGATCTATCAGAGGAGGCTCAGGAAAAAAGGAACAAGGATTACAGATTTTATAAAGAGCACAATACTAGAAAAATTTCACGAAATTCAACAAATGAAGATCTATTTAATATATTATTGGCAACGTCAGATCCGTTTATCTCCAGTATTCGAAATCAATGGAAAGTGGAACATCGGGATTTAGATGAAGAAGCCAAAAAACTACTAAAGAACAGAAATAGCACAGAACAAAATATGGAATATTTGCAATCAATATTTGAGTCAAATGAATAATAATTATAATTGCCTTTCATTGTTATTTAAGTACGAAAAACATAGTATTAGTAAAAAATAATAATAAACAGAACCTACCATTGTTGCAAATGCTATTAAAATTTATTGCAGTTTTTATTTTTAAAATGTTTTTAAAATTATCAAATTTGACAGCAAAAAATAATAAATTTTTCTGTAGTAATAGCAATATTTTTAGATAATATTATTAACGTTTTTTTTAAGTGTAACTATTCTTTGAGTGTAAACAAATTTGTAAATTTGTCAGCAAAAAATTTTTAATTTTTCTGTAATAGCAAAATCTCCAGTTGATTTTACTATTTTTTTCAGTGTAAAATTTTTTTTAAGTGTAACTTTAAAAAAATTCCATTATTACAAAAAATATTTATAATTATTATTAATTTCCAAATATTCAACTTTTTAATAAATAAAAAAATAATAAACCCATATTTCACTCTAAAAGTAAAAAAAATTCAGAAGTTCAACTTTGACCTAGAATTCCTTAAAAAGTCCTCAATCAATTTTAATGTAATTTAAACTGAGTCAAGCTGAACTAAATATCTATCCAATAAAGTAAACATTACTTCAATATTTTGATCGGTTCAAAAGTTACAGAATTTTGGCCAATGAAAAACGATTTTCAGCCACTGTGCGCCGCTGACTGCAACGAACACCCCTACCCGGACACCTATATTGAACAACTCTGTTGAATGTTTGTCAGGAAGCTGGAAATTTTCTTCATAGGTACAAAATATTTCACCGAGTTAAATATGAACATCCCTACTAATTTTTTTTTCAGTTTTGATTGCTGAAAGAAACTGAAACTAATAAAAAAAGGGCATTTCGGTCTATTTTTATTACCCTTGTCCTTTCTGTCTATTCATTAGCATTTTCTTTTTATTGCACTTGATAAGATGCATCAACTTAGGGCTTGTGTTTTTTCTTATGTTTAAAGTAAACCATAAATGTTTGACTGTGTCCTCTATTGTCTGTCTATTTTTAATGAAAAATAAGGGTGCGAGAAGGTGAAACATTGTCTATTTTTAAATGCATTCATATGTCGTGTATGTACATATGTGTGCACATTTATATCGCTATTGGTCAGTTTGAGTGAGCTCGTTAGAATATTTTATTATATTGCGCATGTGTGCGTTTGTTTGCATTGGATCATTTTCTGTCTGTCCTTCTCTACCGTCTAGCTTGTTATCTATACCTATTTCACACATCAGTGCGTATATTTATGTGTATAAGGATACACAATTTCATTACACATACATATTTCTTATTTTTTTTTCAAAGAAAAAGGATCAGAAATTTAAAAAGGGGTTACAAAACCAACATGCATTTGCATTACATAAATGTATGAGATACATGGAAAATTCTTAAGCAAAGTTAAACACCTGTGCCGGTCTATCTCTTTTTTATTACACTTGTCCTTTCTGTTTTTCTTTCTGTCTACCTTTTTTTATTGCAGTTCATCTTTTTTTATTGAAAAATTTTGAGTTGGCATTTTCGTGAGTGTCTGCTCCTCTACCAACTTTCTTGTTGGTCGCTTTCATTTATCGAAAAAATAAATGTTTGCGATACCGAGAAAATTTCTTATAACGTAAATCGTTGTGATTTTTGTTTTGATTTTTTTTGTAGTTTTTGATTGTTGAAAGAAAATGAAACTAATAGAAAAAACGAATTCAACATGTAACTGTTTATCAGCATACAGATGTGAAAATTGTATGACCGAATGTTGTAAATTTAAAGAAATTTGTTTACTATGAAAAATAAATATTTTCTTCATCGTTTTATAATATTGCTTTTTCTTAAGACATGCGCTAGCATAATTTAGGTAATAAATGCGAGTGTTTTTCAGAAATTTTTTTAAACAAAGCTTAGAACAATCAATAACATTATTTCATTCATTCAGCCTAATCTAATAAATAATACATACTAAAATAAATATTTTAAATAAAACTAATTGATAATACAGAAATATATATATGATGTGTTTTTATTTATTATGAAGATTTTTTTATCTTACTTTTTCAGATTTCATAACAATTAACATGTTTATATGTATTTCTTTTACTTTTCAGATATAGGTTAATAGTTTAAAAAGTCTTATATATAAATTAAAAAGTTTCTGTGTTAATATTCATATATTCGTTATAATATAAAATAAATGCATATATATTAACATTTGGTATACTGATATTTTCAATATTACATCTATGAATTCAATTATGAAAATATATGAAAGGATAAGAATCATTACTATACATTCTTAATTCCTCAATCATTCTCAGGAATAATTTCTTGTGTTCCTTATCGATATTGACAACTGTATCCATCAAATAGATCCTTTAATTCAGCCTGATGTGACCTTTTTTTAATAAAGTTGATCTAAGTTCGCAACAGAATACATAAATAACTAAATGTTTTCAATATTCTCTTTGTTTACATATAAATTAATAAAATTTCTATATAAAATTGCACTTTTTTTAGCACACATTTCCTTACAACTATTTCTTATGATATTTACAGATATTGATGTTAATATTCTTTTATATAACGTTCTTATATTTTGGACAATTAAAGTCATCTAAATTAAATATATATATTCCCATTTCTCCAAGCAGTTGACTTAACCATTTTACTTTTTCAATTCCTTTAACATATATAATATGATAATGTTCTTTTTTAAGATATGATATTATATATTCTCTAAATTCGTTGAGCGTTGAATTTCCATCATTCCAACATAATCCATGTAAATGATTGTACAACCATTTATTTGTAATCCTATCTTTATATGTTAATTCTGAATATTTAAAAAGAATGAGAAAAGTTTTAATTTCTGAATCAACTCCTACAACGCAGACTTCCTTTGCGAATAAATTATTATTAATACAGAAACCCTGTACATCTATGACTACATTTCTATTTTGATTCATTAACTTATTATAAGTGAAAATATTTACAAAAAGTATTGTTCTTTTATTACTTTTTTAATATCAATAAATAAATCAAAAGTTATTTATGTTCATTTGTTTGCTTTCAAAAATAATCTTATAATAAAATCCAACTGAAATTTTTCTTATGTAATGAGAGATCAATAATGATATATATCATCAGTGATATAGTTGTATATTTCAGGTAAAAAACAAAATAGCTCTCCAGTTCCAACATAATTTGTAACATACAATACAATGTTAGCTTTCTTTCACATCGTATGATTTCCAAAGGTTCATTTAGCAGAAAATCTCTTAGAGATATGTTTTTTGATTTTATTTACAGATGTTATTAAGAAATTCAATTGTATTATTCATCTTCTTAATTTTTATTTATTTTTTATTATATGTATAAGCTAATTCTCAAATTTTAGTTATAATCAGCTTTTAGCTGGGTTCTGAACAGCTTTTATCTGATCATGAACAGCTTTTTATCTGCTCTATATCTGCTTTTTATCTGGTTTGTATCTGCTCTGTATCTGCTTTTTATCTGGTTTGTATCTGCTCTGTATCTGCTTTTTATCTGCTCTGTATCTGCTTTTATCTAGTTATGAACTGATTGTATCTGCTTTTAACTGGTTGTGAACTGATTCTTATCCGGTAGTGATCTGCTTTTATCCGGGTGTGATCTGCTTTTATCTGATTTGTATCTATTCCTGAACAAATCTATCTTACAGTTGTATGAATTCATCAAAACTTTTTCTATATCACCACTTATTTATTTATAAAGTCATCCTTATTGACAACAAGATCACCCCATATTTATCTCTCCAGCATTGACTACATATATCTGTTAATTCTTTAAATGTCATCTCTAATAACATGATCGTTATATTCGTATCGCAAATTCATTTTATCTTTTAAAAAAAATTATAATTATGTTAGCACTATTAAGTAATAGATGTTTTGTAGTTTTTGTATTAGACCTGGTCTAATACCTGATCAGACCTGATCCAATACCTGATCCAATACCTGATCCAATACATGATACCATACCTGATACTATACCTGATCCAATACCTGATCCAATACCTGATACCATACCTGA